>JASVEL010008261.1:0-254677 GCA_032618575.1 Nicotiana noctiflora
AAACTATAAAAACATTTTTTTTATTTTCTCAAAAATCCGACAGAGTTTCGACACTACTTGGGCATTGGTTTGTTTTCTAAAAATAGTTATCTCTCTACACTGCTATTTTCTCTCTTTTCCTTTTTTTTTATTTTCCTCAATATTTAAAAGCCGGACAACATACAAGTCCGAAGCAAATAAATGCGTAAAACAAATAGGATGCAACAGGATGGTCTTTTCATTTCAGGTTGCATGTCCTAGACGGACCCAACCCCTGTGTTAAGTCCCCTAAGTCAAATGCACATGATGCAAACAAACGTTCCTACTAGGGATCCAACATGAGGCTTTGTTATTCTATGTTTAAAACCTGGGTTTATTATTCTAGACCTGGCTTACCCGAGTGGACAACTCGAGCCGTGGGGGGCAGCGTACCGGGGATACAAAAGCTCAACCTAGCTTTGTAATTTATCCGAACCTCGTTCTAAATTGGGATTTGACACTATACAGAAAAGAAGTCGTACGAAGTACACCCTTCTTCATGATTTAGAAGACTCAGAGAGGAGATGGGTTTTAGCACAGTTTATATACAGTTCACAAAATATCAAAGCGGTAAAACATTCAGCACATATAGCATGATGTAGGAAAACTAGATAAATCCACATGCAACAATTTATCTAAGCTCGAATTCTGAACCCTAAACAAAACGTTCTGGGTTTTAATTCCCCAGTAGAGTCGCCAGAGCTGTCACACCTCCTTTTGGCGCTACCGCACCCCGCGAAGGGCATGGTAAAGGAAAATTTTCCAATTAAAAAACAATCGGAACGTGATTTATTATTATTTATTCAGAGTCGCCACTTTGGAGATTAATGGTGTCCCAAGTCACCGGTGGAATCCCGAACTGAGGAAAATATTACGGATCAGAAATCCATGTAAGGAATTCTGTTAACCCGGAAGAAGGTGTTAGGCATTCCCGGATTCCATGGTTCTAGCACAGTCGCACAACTGTTGTATTTATTTTATCTAATTTTAAAACATGTTCTAACACGTGTGCCTTTTATTAATAACCCACTTTTATTATTATTTTAATAAGAATTGTAACGTCGTGAAAACGCATCTCGAACCACGTCGCATCAGTGCACCCGTGGTTTTCACCACATTTCGACTCCGTTGAGATTTGGATTTGGGTCACATAAATGTGCACCCGTATTTAAGAAGGTAAAATTATTAAAAAAAAAACATGCCTAAAGTGACTAATACGTTATTATTTTAGGGAAGGCCGCAAAATTCACTAAACGACTCATCCCGAAGTCTAAGTATTTTTAATATATGCATTTATGAGGGCCCCGCAATTTTGTATTTTATTTAGCGAGGCTCGTCTCATTTTTTTAATTAGAGCATTTCTAAACTAATACATGAGGGATTTAAGTTTTGAAAATTATTAGAGAAAAATGTAGAGTTAATCGCTACAAATCATGCTAGAACCGCACTTAATTTTGTCAGAAATATGTTATTTGGATCTAGATGCGAGAAATGGCCATCAATAATTGTTTGACTCAGGTGCATTTTAATTTAGATCTTATACCGAATCTGCCTTGAAAAGCAAATTAACTTGGTTTTGGATAATTAGCTCAAAGACAAAAAGGAAAGGAGACAAAAGATTTCATCGCAGAAACAACCAAAAGGATCAAACCCAATTCTCAAAATCTAATAAATAAATCAATACTGATTCAGTAACTAGCAATATAGCGAGAAGGCAAAATTCAAACTTTGTATCAAATGAGTTTGAAGTTGAAAAACTCACATGTGCGTGATCCAAACAAACTCCGACTATCGAACTGAATATCAAACAAGACTTTAGCAACGCCGGAACCTTGAACGGGAAACTACTTCAGCGACCTCGAAGCTTACTGGGAAAGCTCGAAACCCCTAGTGGTTCTGTGCGGAGACGCGGCAGATTTTGGAAGGGAACAAGGCTGACATTTTTTAGCTTCAAGAGTGATAGATGTCTACCCGCAATGAGAAGAACCAAACAGAAATGGATGGGGGATTTGTTGGACTAGAGCGGGGGTTGGTTCGTTGGCTTGGAGATGGTGGTTGTTTTTGGTGAAGATGGAAGGGTCATTTGTTAGTGTGTTACAACGCTGGTTGCTGGACGACGCAACAAGTTGGTTTATCGACGACGGACATGTCGACGGGGTGGTCGTTGGTGTGGAGACAGGATGAAATAATGGTCGACGGGGCTGGTCGTTTGGGACTGGGGGGAGGGGCTTCTCCTGATTTTTTTCGTTCAGTTCTTCACCTGAAGAAGAAAATTGAACAGTGTCCTCTCTCTATTGTATGTTTGTATCCCCCTTTTTCCGTTCTTTCATTGTCTTCTTATGTATTCTTTCTTTTTCCCCTTTTTATTATTTTTGTCTTTTTCCTCCAGCTCACTCAACAGTCCTTTTTCAATCTTTTCCTTCTTTCCCTTTTTCGTTCCACCTTCAATTGTCCCCCATAAAAAATGTTTTGTCAGTTTTATATTTTCCCTCACCTTTTCTATTGTGTTGTGTGTGTGTATGGGTTGTCTTTCCTCTTTTTAGCATGTGTTAGCATGAATGTGTGAGGGTGTTATGGGCTAAGTTCGAAAATGATGCCTAAAACGGGTAGTTTGAATTCAAATATTATTCTTTGCTGGAAACCGAGAATGAGAATACGATGTTATTTAATTAATCTTACGTAAGCAAAATAACTATTAAAATGAGACTACCAGTTAAAACAAAACTATTTATTTTTGTAATTTTTTAAATTATATAAAGATAAAAATATAAAATTATATTTTTGTTTTTTTCAAGTTTTAAATGACTACAAAACGATAATAAAACTATTTTTGTAATTTTATTTTTAAATAAAGATAAAAATATAAAGTATTATTTTTGTATTTTTTTAAGTTTAAAATGACTACAAAATATTAAAAAAATTATATTTTTTAAATTTTTGTTTTTTTATATAAAGATAAAATCTAAGGTACTATTTTTGTATATTTTCCAATTTATGAGGAATACATAAATTAAAATTTATATATCTTTTTTTTTAATTTTCATTTCAAGGTAAAAATAAAGTAAAAGAGTAAAAATTAGCGGAGATAACTATATTAGGCCTAAACTAAATATTTTACGCAAAATTATGAAAATTCTTGGGGAGCGTCACAAATCACACGTCTACACCCAATCCTCCTAAGTACCTCAAAAGGCCCAATGAACCGCAGACTCAATTTTCCTTTATTTCCGAATCTCATAACACCCTTTGTGGGTTAAACCTTCAGTAAGACCTTCTCACCAACCATATAGGATACATCTCGAACCTTCTTGTCCGCATAACTTTTCTGTCTCGACTACACTGTACGGAGTCTTTCCTGACTTACCTTCATCTTCTCCAATGCATCTTGAACCAAATCTATCCCCAATAATCCAGCCTCATTGTGAGCACGTGATTTTTGCCCCATATGAGAATCACTCCCAAAAAATTAAAATAAAATAGTTTTGGGTTGTGTGTGATTTTTGTGGATTTTGCGTTATTTTTATTTTATTGTTTGTATTTATCTGCGCATGTTTGTTTGTTTAAAATTAATAAAAAATGAAATAAAATACAAAAATATATAGCATTTGGCATTTAGGATTTAATTCTACAACTAGGAGTAATCAAGTTTGTTTTATAAAAATGAAAATCACAAAAATAGACATCTTTTGCATTTTTAGCATTTAATGTCAAAATTGTGTAATTCTATTTTAATTGGTGTTTATTGTGTATAATAATTATTTAGGAGTTTAATTAGTATTTTTTGAGTTAAATTAGTTCATAACTTAATTTAGAATTTTAGTTTTATTAATTAAAGAAAAGAGAAAAAATAAGAAGAGCAAACTCGGATTAGTGCAATTTCGAAATTAAATTAGGCCTAAAAACTAATCCTAAATTTCAACCTCGGCCTAAACTCTACTTAATATCTACATCTTATTTCTGTAGCTTACTCTTCCATTCAGTTAACAAGACTGGGTCTTCTCCAAACAATTAATACATTAAACCAAAACTTAGTCACCCAAGATGAAGCCGGCTGGCCTGAATTGGACCCAAGGCTTGCACGACCCCAAATCCGGTCAGATCGGAAGAGCACATTATCGTGTTACCTGACCAATCAGCATCAACAACGAGCTAGAAGCTCTTCAGAAGCCTATTTAACTACTGGCTTCAAATGGACATATTGCACGTAGAACGTGGAACTAAAATCATGATACACACCCCATAGACCAAGGGTCAAAAGAGTCTATCAACATGTTGTATAATGGTTTACAAAAAATATTAGCTATGAGCAAACATCAATATAGAATCAGTGGAATATCGGTCTCAAGGAGAAATTTTGCTTCAGATATCCTACTGCATTTCCATTGCCTATCGGATCATCGCTGAGGTACTCTACAGGTGCAAGGGTAAATGAGTATCAAGCACAAATCTGGTAATAAACAAGTAGTGGGGCATACCGCGTATAGAAATCCGTTGAATAAGACTATGAATCAAATACTGTCATTGCACCAATATCACTGTTCTGCACCAACAAGGTCAGCATAGAAGCAAGTAGATGTATACGTACGTATCGCATGATAATCATGTATGTTGTAGTTCATCCAATTTGGGTACGTCACAGTGCTCAGACTGAGGGGCTCCTATTGTTCCAAGCACAATATCATCAGAGCGTGCAAGGCCGATCCGAATATATAGGCCAAGCAGGCGCGTGCTCGACCCACTATTTCAGTATATTATGTAATCACAAATTTCGCAAGCCCAAAGTAGTTTGAAAACACTTTATCATTTTTCAAGCTTGAAAATACAAATATCAAAATCATAATAACAATAATAGCTGCGGACTAGTAGTAGCATGTCAATGATATTTAATAACATAATGCATTCGCTGGACCCAATAATCAAGCTCATGGCCCAAGGTATATTAACCGCCTATAAGCAGGTTTCCGCTTCAAGAGTATTAATACAAGATAATATAACCATCCGAGAAGGAGGTTCGACGTGTTTAAGAATACCTAATATCAAAAATATAGTATCAGTTGACTATAGTCTCATCACACCGACCCCAAGACTTCACAAGTATGCATGTGCTGCATATTGCTCGTTACAGTAGAGCATTGTTTGAATCCTTGTTGAGATCACCCACATCTATTTACTCACCTGTTGGCGGAGCGATCATTTGCAGTTTTTGCTTACGAGAACAAGTTTGCACGCGTAGAATTCGGACAAACATGTTTAGAGTCACAACAAATTAGGTTGGGACGAGCACTCCACCAATTACAACTTCAATTTATATCACTTAGTTGATTAAACGCCATTCTGTGGGTTTGCATTCAAAATTTCCATGTAATTCACGTTTCGGGAACTCCTCGTTTCATACGGAGTGCATGAAGACAGTCAATTTTATTAAATTTCGGGATTTCCATTTGCCTATCTCAAAACCTTTGATTTTCTAATTAAGCCCAAGGGCTAAATCCTCCATAAATTAACCCCAAACTCCTCCATATCCGCATGATATCACTAATACTAATCATAGTTTGTCCATAGTTGATTACCTCGATGATTTCTGAATTTCTCTTAAATTGCCCAAATCGTCTCTAAAGCGGTGACCCAAATGTGTGAAATGTTTCTGAAATTTTCTAACTTCGATACACTTAACTCACAGTTTATTTTTCGCCAGTGATAAAATTCCATTCTAATGAAATCTGTGACCATGTATCAGTTTGTAGGTTCCCATTTAGCTGCCATTTGCCATAGAAAAGGACAGTGATGGCTGGCCTTATTTCCATAAGAACTCAGGCTACAAAACTCTGCCAGGAATCCGCCTGCGGAGCTTCTGTGCGGGGTCAAGAATCTCGCTTCGCGGACCTTCCCATTTTCATCAGTCTTCGCTTCAAGGACACTCAGACAAGGGATGCCGTTTTCGCCGGAGGTGGTCTCGCTTCGATGCCACAGCGGCTCCGCGCTTCCTCAGCTCCGCCTCCGATTGCCTTCGCGCCTACATTTCCGTTGTGGGCGAAATGATACTGTACTGCAACTCTGTCTCGGGTTCTCCATGGTCTCGTTTAACCATCCTCCTCCTCCTAGGCCTCGGACCAAAACCAATTAACATAAGCCCCAAAACACGATACGAACTTGTTCCAATCATAAAACACTATCCTAAACATTAAAATCACACTACATACGGATAAATTCCTTATAACATTCCGATTTACACAATCAACAAACCCGACCAAACGAGATGTCGTAATGACCTGAAATTTTTGTGCACATCCAATCATCTAACGGAAGCTAGGTTGCACTGTCGAACTCCGGATGATCTGACCTCCCGGATCTCAGTCCCACCCAACCGTCTGATTCTCGCCACCTTAGCACCTCAGCCTATTTTTAGAATTAGGCGATTCTCCAAATTAATCTGATATATCTGTCACAATCACCTCCCGGAACTAACTGTATCTGATGCCTGGAAGCCTCTCCAACTAAATAGTTCATCCCTGGTTGATTTCCTATTCAAGTTTCACAAAGGCTATATGCTCATTTCCTATCCAACAATTTAATCACTGATCAAGTAAGTCATTTTTGTGCTATTAAAACATAATTTTCAACATAGACGGTGGTGGCGCGACGACGGTGGCCGGGCTCAAGTGATTTCCATTTTCTTCAGCAGCAGAGCATCACTGCCATAAGGTTATATCCGAAGGTATTGCCCGCCTTCGCTTACGCCGGTTTCCACTCTAAATTATTCGCTTCGTTTGCACCCGCTGTGTTTAAAGCACCAATCTAAAATTTCCCATTTAAAGAAGACATCTTCTGAATTTCAGTATCATCTAACGTTATTTCGTTAAAGTCTGCCAAGCATGGAGTTGCCACCACTTTCTTCTCCATTTTCGATGAAGAGCTCCAAATGATTATTGCCTTCCAATTTTATCAGTACATCCGGGCGGCTTAAACTCCATGAACGAATAACAACATTCACCAAGATCCGAGTTCGTTCAAATAGTTCAAATCGGTGGCCTTTTACCACGGGTTCGTTCAAATTTCAGATTGTTCTTTTCAAATTTTTTTCATTCTTTTGATCTATATTTTATTATTGTTCTTGGTTTAAAGTGTTGGTTATAATTTTTTGTTTTGTTCATTTTTTTTTCAGATTGTTGTTCTTGGTTTAAAGTGTTGGTTATGATTTTTGTATTGTTCATTTCTATTTTTCAGATTGTTGTTCCTGGTTTAAAGTATGTTATAATTTTTGTTTTGTTCATTTTTATTTTTCAGATTATCGATTTTTTTAAAGTGTTGTTTGTAATCTTGTTTTGTTCATTAATTTTTCTTCTTCCTCAAGACCTTTTATTCGGTTAGATTTTTCTTCTTGAGTTGTTTGTGTGAATTTGGCTTAAGGGTTGGTTATAGCTGCATAATGACTAGTAGCTAATAATCAATGTAGTTGTAAATCAGAGAGGTTTAAATACAGATTTTGGGGGGGTTGTAGGGGTATTTTCGGATGTTAGAAGATTTAAAATATTTAGTGTTAGTGGTCTACTAGTAGGAATATTCAGTATGTCATTAATTAATAAATACTTTAAACAAAAAGGGGATATGTAGTGCAAAAATACACCATGCCTAATGCCTTTAAAGGCCGGAAATCAGAAATAAGAGGGATTAATGATAAAAGGGAGCAAAGGCACATGGGAAGGAAATAAAAACATGCTGAAAGTAAAAGGTTTGAATAAAGAATGATCTAGAAAAATTTGACTAACAAGTAATTGGGCTAGTTAAGATTTTGGTTAGTCTAATTAAAGAGTTTGAACTAAAGATTGAGAAAATCAGACTTGACCTCATAATAACTGTTTGAATTGATACCCAATTGGACTTGAGAAAGCCAAATTGGGCATAACCACTCTATATCCGAGAACTATTGAGTGAATACCTGAAAATTGAGAGTTATAGTACACCCCGAACAAAACAAACATTAACGTGATTTACGTTGCTGCTTCCCTACTGTTGTTGTTGTGTTGTTGTTTTGCTACTGCTGATTATCTTCTTATTTGCTTTCCAAATACCAGGTACACAACTGATACATTGGTTCTTGTAAGCTGAAAATTGAAGCATGAACGCAAAGAAAAATGAAGATCTGAAATTTTAAACTTATTAAAATTATTTAATTATATTATATATGCAATATTTATTCCTTTAGAATAATGTGGATGTTTGTTTACGTATGACTGGACACTTTATAGTAGTTTAGTTTGCGAACTTCCCATGTATGCTAGTCGAAAGGGATTTCTGGCGCGATAGGCTATTTTATGTTATTATAGTTTTTTTTTTTGGAAAATGTCATAAACATTTTAGGCCATTTAGATTATTCTTGAATAATCCAATAGTTACCACTAAACAAAAGGTTGTTTTGAAGCTTATAGTAATATAGTTTAATTAGATACAATTGATTAATTTCAGCATGTAAATGACTTAGGAATAAAAATCAGATTTCCGAGGATTATTGTTTAATTAGATATAATTGGTTAATTTCAGCATGTAAATGACTTAGGATAAAAAATCAGATTTTCAAGTTCTTTCACCTTAAGTAGAACACCACTTTAAATTGGCAGAACATTTGTTAACAAAAATAACCCCATTTTTAGTTTGCAAGCTATGAATATGTATAAAATAAACTAGTTAGGCCCAACTAGAATAAAGATTGGCCCAGGTCCATGTTTTGTACTAGTCATGGTGGGCCTGGACCCATAATTGTCAAAAGACTGCATAGCCATATTTATTTCAGAATTAGCAAATTATGTTTGAAGCTCGGTTACAATGAGTTTAAAGCATGTGAATAAATTAGGACTTTTTTCTTATTTTGCATTTGTTAGAGACGAATTTTATAAAGAAATTGTAGCCACTTTAGGATCATCCTTTTAGAATAAATGAGACGAACCCCGCATAATAAAAGACATAAAATTGTGGGGCCCTCACAAATGTATATATTAATTCTTTAGATTTCGGGACGGGTCGTTTAGTGAATTTCACGGCTCTCTAAAAAATAATAGCGCATTAGTACCTTTCGGCGCGTGTTTAATAATGCTACCTCCCTATATCCGGGTGTGCATTTCATGCGACCCAAATCTAAATCCTAAATCGTTGGATATAGTGTGCCTAGAATTGCGGGTTCATTTCATGCGGCGCAATCTGAAAACATACTTTATACGACGTTCACTTTAGCTTAAATAAATAATAATAATAAAAGCGGTTTAAAATTAATTAAAAGCACATATGTTATAACATGTATAAAATCAGATATTCTAGCCATCTATAATAATTTCAGCGACCGTGCTAGAACCACGGGATCCGAGGGTGCCTAACAACTTCACTCGGGTCAACAGAGTTCCTTACTTAGAATTTCTGGTTCGTAGACTCCATTTGGAAAGTCGAAATTTCCTCGATCTGGGATTTAAATAAATCGGTGACTTGGGACACCATAATTCATTTCAAGTGGCGACTCTGAAAATAAATAAATAATGCTATTTCGAATATTATCACTTAAATTCAAAAAACTCCCTTGTACCTTACCCTTCGGAGTGTGGTAGCGCGAAAAGAAGGTGTGACAGCTCTGGCGACTCTACTGGGGAACGAACCCACAACTTCGGTTCAAGGTTCAACAATTCGAGCTCAGTTAAACTTTTATATTTGGCTTTATTTAATTTTAACACTTGTCTCATGCCTTATGTGCTAAATATTTATCGCTTCAATATTTTGTGAACTGTATATATACTGTGCCGAAATACATCTCCTCTTTGAGTCTTCTAAATCATGAAGAATGGTGCACTTCGTGTGACTTCTTTTTTCTGTTAGAGTCTATTCTAATTTTAGAACGAGGTTCGGATAAGTTGCAAAGCCGGTGAAGCTTCTGTATTCTCGGTACACTACCCCCACTCGGCTCGAGTTGTCCACTCGGATAAGTCAGGTCTAGAACAATAAAAACAGGTTTTAATCCTAGAATAACAAAGCTTCATGTCGGATCCCTAGTAGGAACGCTTATTTGCATTTGACTTAGTGGACTCAACACAGGGGTTGGGTCCGTCTAGGACAGGCAACCTGAAATGAAAAGACCATCCTGTTGCATCCAATTTATTTTACGCATTGACGAGTGTCTGGCGTGTGTATAAATTAGACTCGTACTCTGTCAAATTATAGTATAGAAAGATGTCGAACCCACAGAGATTGGTTTATCTATTCTACAAACGTATCTTGTTTTAATCACTATTTGAGAAAATCAGAAAGAGTTGAGTTGTGAATTAATTAACTAAAATGCATGAATAGAGTAGTAGAAAATATTTTTCTTTTCACAAATATAATTAAAAGGTGTTACGTGTTTAAATTTCACAATAGTAGTTTAGTAGAAAAATAATATTTTTTATTATCTTGAACAGTAAATTACTTTTAATTACTTAGTTAACAATTAATTTAAGATTCTATGGATTCGATATCTATCTGACTTTCGAATCATATTATTACTTGACTGCCACTTATGCGAGCGTGTACACGAGGAACCAACATATGCCATAACTGACTATTACCATATTCGCCTCTTTCGATTACAAATAATAGTAGAATCAAGTTTAACATATAAGAGTTAGATGTCACTAAAATAAAGTTAACATCTATCAATACCAAATTTAACTAAATTACTTCTTCCGCCTCTTTCGATTACAAAATTAATAAGAAGTTAAAATATAGTACGAAGTAGATAGATGTTAACAAATTAAATAACACCCAACTATAAAGCATATAAAATTTAAATGAAAAGCTTCAGCTCAAGTATGTGAATTTGAGGAATAATAGCTACTATTATATAAAAATATTAAGATCCGTCTTTCTCCCAACACAAGAAAAGTTACTCCATAATGGAGTTAATACTGACAACGGAAATATTCTTGCCCATTAAATAAGAAAATAGAAAGAAATATTCAAAAGAATAATTCCCCTATTTAATTAAAAACGGGAACTAGAGTAATTTCCTACACTGAATAACTAAAGAAATTGATATTTAAAACTAAAAATAGAAAGTAAGATATAAAGTTCCCTTTTTAGTAGCCTCAAGTTCCCATTTTATAGGTGTACTTGAGTGCTTATTTGACAAAAAAGTGACTTTACGTCACTTTGGTTTGCAGTTGGTCTTCACGGGCTTGCATGCAAGCTTTTGATTTCCTTTATGTAATTTTCTTTTTCATTTCTCTTCATTTATTTATTTTCTCTTACTTATTTATGGTATTTCCTGCAAATAAAATATAAATATTAGTATTAGGATTAAAAAATGAGACTTATTTATGCATGATATTTTCTTCTTATCAAACTCTCCCACACTAAGTATTTTCATCGTCCTCGAGAAAATTTTCTGAGTTCCTCCCTCATAGAAAATAAATCAAGTCGAACAGTTAGTACAGGTTTCTTTGAATTTTGCAAAAACAATTCGACATCACTTGCTATTTTAATAAATTTTTGGAGTGTACTTTACTTTTTTATTCATGTATCTTTCATCATGTATAAGTTTAACTTTTACATACCGATACTTTTCAATCAACTTTATTCAAGACAATCATAAAATAGTGTATATAAAACAACTATAACTTTCTCTATTTGTAAATCTCCACTAATATAAACTAGCACTGACCATATAATCTTTTAGGACTTTTAGTGGCTTGTAATGTAGGTTCAGGGCTTTGGTAGGATATTGGATATATATTTATAGTGACTAGTATTACTTTTCATTCTTACACTATATATTTATAGTGTAAGAATTGTTCATCATTCTTACGTGAGGAATAATACTCTATTTTCCAAAATGCTCCACCTCGTAAGTTGATGGATCCACTTCTATTTGTTCATACGTATATACATATACTTTGCTTTTTTTTTTTTTTTTTTTTGAGTGAAGAAAATAATATTCTCTTTCTCTATACTTCAATAACCTTGTCAGGTGAAATTTATAATCATATTTGAGTACTTTGAGTATATGAGAAATAAACATACACACTTTTCATTTCTTTGTGTGAATTTCTACAATGTATGAGTAGCGACAGCTGATATAGGAATATGTTTGTTTAAAACAAGAAAAGTTGTTTCAGGCTCAAAGGGGACACTGAGGTTTTAAATATATATTTGTGACTATGGTGTTTGGTCATATGAGATTTGAAGAAGGCCTAATTCATTTTCTAGATCAATGTAGTTTAAAATTTCGCCTTGATAGACAAACAGAGCAAGTTCTAGTGATTTTTTTTTTTTACACTTTAAACGATGAAATTGAACTCATTGAAATGTGAGTCTTCAGTACTTTACTGCTAAACTGTATACCAGGATGATAGAACAATAATTCAAAAAGTTTAAAGAACTACTCCAAAAAACTTATAAAGTAGAAGTGATACTTCATTATTTGCTTATTTCTCATATGCCTGTCTAACTGTGTCTTAATTGTTTTCAAAAAGAGAGTTTGTCAGATCTTTTCATTATGGTATTAAAACATATATAACAATGATGTTTCAACATAATATTAATATTACGGATGGAGTGTCAAAATGTAACCATGCATTTGAGAAAATATATAAAATAGAGATGACTTATAAACATTTAAACACAAGATAACCAAACAGTAGATCAAGTATGATCAGAGTCATTCAAATCTTATTGATCCCATATTTACATTTGAGCTAGGGATAAAAAAAACTTACCAGTTGAATGATTTTAAGCAAGTTTACTATACTTTTAACACAATGCAGAAGTCCTTCATATATTCCCAAGATAATAAGCTGAATGGTACTGTATCTTGAAGAAAAATTCACATCCTCTAAGAATCACTCAAATATGCTTAAAACATATATATATATATATATATATATATATATATATATATATATATATATATATATATATATATATATATATATATATATATATATATATATATATATATATATATATATATATATATATATATATATATATATATATATATATATATATATATATATATATATATATATATATATATATATATATATATATATATATATATATATATATATATATATATATATATATATATATATATATATATATATATATATATATATATATATATATATATACATATATATATATATATATATATATGTTTTAAGCATATTTGAGTGATTCTTAGAGGATGTGAATTTTTCTTCAAGATACAGTACCATTCAGCTTATTATCTTGGGAATATATGAAGGACTTCTGCATTGTGTTAAAAGTATAGTAAACTTGCTTAAAATCATTCAACTGGTAAGTTTTTTTTATCCCTAGCTCAAATGTAAATATGGGATCAATAAGATTTGAATGACTCTGATCATACTTGATCTACTGTTTGGTTATCTTGTGTTTAAATGTTTATAAGTCATCTCTATTTTATATATTTTCTCAAATGCATGGTTACATTTTGACACTCCATCCGTAATATTAATATTATGTTGAAACATCATTGTTATATATGTTTTAATACCATAATGAAAAGATCTGACAAACTCTCTTTTTGAAAACAATTAAGACACAGTTAGACAGGCATATGAGAAATAAGCAAATAATGAAGTATCACTTCTACTTTATAAGTTTTTTGGAGTAGTTCTTTAAACTTTTTGAATTATTGTTCTATCATCCTGGTATACAGTTTAGCAGTAAAGTACTGAAGACTCACATTTCAATGAGTTCAATTTCATCGTTTAAAGTGTAAAAAAAAAAAATCACTAGAACTTGCTCTGTTTGTCTATCAAGGCGAAATTTTAAACTACATTGATCTAGAAAATGAATTAGGCCTTCTTCAAATCTCATATGACCAAACACCATAGTCACAAATATATATTTAAAACCTCAGTGTCCCCTTTGAGCCTGAAACAACTTTTCTTGTTTTAAACAAACCTATTCCTATATCAGATGTCGCTAAATTTTCTACTCATACACCGTAGAAATTCACACAAAGAAATGAAAAGTGTGTATGTTTTTTTTTCTCATATACTCAAAGTACTCAAATATGATTATAAATTTCACCTGACAAGGTTATTGAAGTATAGAGAAAGAGAAAATTATTTTCTTCACTCAAAAAAAAAAAAAAAAAAAAAAAAAGCAAAGTATATGTATATACGTATGAACAAATAGAAGTGGATCCATCAACTTACGAGGTGGAGCATTTTGGAAAATAGAGTATTATTCCTCACGTAAGAATGATGAACAATTCTTACACTATAAATATATAGTGTAAGAATGAAAAGTAATACTAGTCACTATAAATATATATCCAATATCCTACCAAAGCCCTGAACCTACATTACAAGCCACTAAAAGTCCTAAAAGATTATATGGTCAGTGCTAGTTTATATTAGTGGAGATTTACAAATAGAGAAAGTTATAGTTGTTTTATATACACTATTTTATGATTGTCTTGAATAAAGTTGATTGAAAAGTATCGGTATGTAAAAGTTAAACTTATACATGATGAAAGATACATGAATAAAAAAGTAAAGTACACTCCAAAAAAATTTATTAAAATAGCAAGTGATGTCGAATTTTTTTGCAAAATTCAAAGAAACCTGTACTAACTGTTCGACTTGATTTATTTTCTATGAGGGAGGAACTTAGAAAATTTTCTCGAGGACGATGAAAATACTTAGTGTGGGAGAGTTTGATAAGAAGAAAATATCATGCATAAATAAGTCTCATTTTTTAATCCTAATACTAATATTTATATTTTATTTGCAGGAAATACCATAAATAAGTAAGAGAAAATAAATAAATGAAGAGAAATGAAAAAGAAAATTACATAAAGGAAATCAAAAGCTTGCATGCAAGCCCGTGAAGACCAACTGCAAACCAAAGTGACGTAAAGTCACTTTTTTGTCAAATAAGCACTCAAGTACACCTATAAAATGGGAACTTGAGGCTACTAAAAAGGGGGGCAGCAGAACTTTATATCTTGCTTTCTATTTTTAGTTTTAAATATCAATTTCTTTAGTTATTCAGTGTAGGAAATTACTTTAGTTCCCGTTTTTAATTAAATAGGGGAATTATTCTTTTGAATATTTCTTTCTATTTTCTTATTTAATGGGCAAGAATATTTCCGTTGTCAGTATTAACTCCATTATGGAGTAACTTTTCTTGTGTTGGGAGAAAGACGGATCTTAATATTTTTATATAATAGTAGCTATTATTCCTCAAATTCACATACTTGAGCTGAAGCTTTTCATTTAAATTTTATATGCTTTATAGTTGGGTGTTATTTAATTTGTTAACATCTATCTACTTCGTACTATATTTTAACTTCTTACTAATTTTGTAATCGAAAGAGGCGGAAGAAGTAATTTAGTTAAATTTGGTATTGATAGATGTTAACTTTATTTTAGTGACATCTAACTCTTATATGTTAAACTTGATTCTACTATTATTTGTAATCGAAAGAGGCGAATATGGTAATAGTCAGTTATAACAAGTAGGGTAACCGAAAGGGACTTACTAAAAAAGGAGCATGTTTCAGCTTAAGCATATATTTCTGGCTTTTTAATGTTACTACTTTGACGCTTAATTTGTATAACCGAGAGGAGTGCAATTAATTGTTAACTTAAGTAATAATATATAAATGTAATCGTAAGAGGCATTTATACATTTAAGAGAAATAGAAATTGAAGAATAAATATACCTACTGCACATAAAAATATTAAGTGAAGTCTGGATCCCAACACTATTTTATTATATTTGGGAAAAGTAAAATATTTTCTACTACTCTATTCATGCATTTTAACTAATTAATTTACAACTCAACTCTTTCTGATTTTCTCAAATAGTGATTAAAATAAGAAACGTCTGTAGAATAGATAAACCAATCTCTGTGGGTTCGACATCTTTCTATACTATAATTTGACAGAGTACGAGTCTAATTTATACACACGCCAGACACTCGTCAATGCGTAAAATAAATTGGATGCAACAGGATGGTCTTTTCATTTCAGGTTGCCTGTCCTAGACGGACCCAACCCCTGTGTTGAGTCCACTAAGTCAAATGCAAATAAGCGTTCCTACTAGGGATCCGACATGAAGCTTTGTTATTCTAGGATTAAAACCTGTTTTTATTGTTCTAGACCTGACTTATCCGAGTGGACAACTCGAGCCGAGTGGGGGTAGTGTACCGAGAATACAGAAGCTTCACCGGCTTTGCAACTTATCCGAACCTCGTTCTAAAATTAGAATAGACTCTAACAGAAAAAAGAAGTCACACGAAGTGCACCATTCTTCATGATTTAGAAGACTCAAAGAGGAGATGTATTTCGGCACAGTATATATACAGTTCACAAAATATTGAAGCGATAAATATTTAGCACATAAGGCATGAGACAAGTGTTAAAATTAAATAAAGCCAAATATAAAAGTTTAACTGAGCTCGAATTGTTGAACCTTGAACCGAAGTTGTGGGTTCGTTCCCCAGTAGAGTCGCCAGAGCTGTCACACCTTCTTTTCGCGCTACCACACTCCGAAGGGTAAGGTACAAGGGAGTTTTTTGAATTTAAGTGATAATATTCGAAATAGCATTATTTATTTATTTTCAGAGTCGCCACTTGAAATGAATTATGGTGTCCCAAGTCACCGATTTATTTAAATCCCAGATCGAGGAAATTTCGACTTTCCAAATGGAGTCTACGAACCAGAAATTCTAAGTAAGGAACTCTGTTGACCCGAGTGAAGTTGTTAGGCACCCTCGGATCCCGTGGTTCTAGCACGGTCGCTGAAATTATTATAGATGGCTAGAATATCTGATTTTATACATGTTATAACATATGTGCTTTTAATTAATTTTAAACCGCTTTTATTATTATTATTTATTTAAGCTAAAGTGAACGTCGTATAAAGTATGTTTTCAGATTGCGCCGCATGAAATGAACCCGCAATTCTAGGCACACTATATCCAACGATTTAGGATTTAGATTTGGGTCGCATGAAATGCACACCCGGATATAGGGAGGTAGCATTATTAAACACGCGCCGAAAGGTACTAATGCGCTATTATTTTTTAGAGAGCCGTGAAATTCACTAAACGACCCGTCCCGAAATCTAAAGAATTAATATATACATTTGTGAGGGCCCCACAATTTTATGTCTTTTATTATGCGGGGTTCGTCTCATTTATTCTAAAAGGATGATCCTAAAGTGGCTACAATTTCTTTATAAAATTCGTCTCTAACAAATGCAAAATAAGAAAAAAGTCCTAATTTATTCACATGCTTTAAACTCATTGTAACCGAGCTTCAAACATAATTTGCTAATTCTGAAATAAATATGGCTATGCAGTCTTTTGACAATTATGGGTCCAGGCCCACCATGACTAGTACAAAACATGGACCTGGGCCAATCTTTATTCTAGTTGGGCCTAACTAGTTTATTTTATACATATTCATAGCTTGCAAACTAAAAATGGGGTTATTTTTGTTAACAAATGTTCTGCCAATTTAAAGTGGTGTTCTACTTAAGGTGAAAGAACTTGAAAATCTGATTTTTTATCCTAAGTCATTTACATGCTGAAATTAACCAATTATATCTAATTAAACAATAATCCTCGGAAATCTGATTTTTATTCCTAAGTCATTTACATGCTGAAATTAATCAATTGTATCTAATTAAACTATATTACTATAAGCTTCAAAACAACCTTTTGTTTAGTGGTAACTATTGGATTATTCAAGAATAATCTAAATGGCCTAAAATGTTTATGACATTTTCCAAAAAAAAAAACTATAATAACATAAAATAGCCTATCGCGCCAGAAATCCCTTTCGACTAGCATACATGGGAAGTTCGCAAACTAAACTACTATAAAGTGTCCAGTCATACGTAAACAAACATCCACATTATTCTAAAGGAATAAATATTGCATATATAATATAATTAAATAATTTTAATAAGTTTAAAATTTCAGATCTTCATTTTTCTTTGCGTTCATGCTTCAATTTTCAGCTTACAAGAACCAATGTATCAGTTGTGTACCTGGTATTTGGAAAGCAAATAAGAAGATAATCAGCAGTAGCAAAACAACAACACAACAACAACAGTAGGGAAGCAGCAACCAGTATAATCAAATAAATAACCGGTGCAGATTTGAAACCAGAGGAAAAAACAACAGAAAAACCAATGGAACAGTAGCAAAAATTCCAATAACACTCAATGGAATAATAACCTAACACTTAAACTATTTTCTGAAATCTGAAATCTAGTAAGAAAATTTCAGCCTTAATGTCACTCTTTTAGCTCTATTATTTCTGAAAATAAATTCTGTTTTCTCAATCTTTTGCCAAAAAACTCTCAATCTTTCTCTCAAATTTCAGTCCTTAAGTTCTCCCTTAATCTCTAAAATCCAGCCTATTTTGAAGACTAACATTGGCCATTCTTTATTCAAACCTTTTACTTTCAGCATGTTTTTATTTCCTTCCCATGTGCCTTTGCTCCCTTTTATCATTAATCCCTCTTATTTCTGATTTCCGGCCTTTAAAGGCATTAGGCATGGTGTATTTTTGCACTACATATCCCCTTTTTGTTTAAAGTATTTATTAATTAATGACATACTGAATATTCCTACTAGTAGACCACTAACACTAAATATTTTAAATCTTCTAACATCCGAAAATACCCCTACAACCCCCCCAAAATCTGTATTTAAACCTCTCTGATTTACAACTACATTGATTATTAGCTACTAGTCATTATGCAGCTATAACCAACCCTTAAGCCAAATTCACACAAACAACTCAAGAAGAAAAATCTAACCGAATAAAAGGTCTTGAGGAAGAAGAAAAATTAATGAACAAAACAAGATTACAAACAACACTTTAAAAAAATCGATAATCTGAAAAATAAAAATGAACAAAACAAAAATTATAACATACTTTAAACCAGGAACAACAATCTGAAAAATAGAAATGAACAATACAAAAATCATAACCAACACTTTAAACCAAGAACAACAATCTGAAAAAAAAATGAACAAAACAAAAAATTATAACCAACACTTTAAACCAAGAACAATAATAAAATATAGATCAAAAGAATGAAATAAGTTTGAAAGAACAATCTGAAAATTTGAACGAACCCATGTCGACCTCGGATTTGAACTATTGGAGGTTTGAACAGACTGTTTTTGTGGGTGTTGTTGCTCGTTCATGGAGTTTCGCCACTGCTCGCCGGGTTGACGACAAAAATGATTGGAGGGCAGCCATGGATGTGGTCATTTGGAGCTGCTTCATCGGAGAAAATGGAGAAGGAAGGGTGGTTGACAGACTCCATGGCAGCTGGACGACGGGCAGTAGCTGACGTTCTGGATGATGCTAGTCGAGAAGATGGTGCTGCTGGATGGGAAGACGCAATTGTTCGTTGGTTGAAGCTAGGCAGCGGAGGTCGTTTAGACGAACGGACGTCATGGTTGGGTGGGTCGGCGTGAAGAGGAAGGGCGAGCCAGGCTCTTGTCGGACATGGCAACCATGATCATTTGGACGTGTTGCTGCCGACGACGAGAGGAGACGACAGGGGGAGGGGGAGGTAGGTCGCTGCTTGTGACGACCCGGCCCGTCGTCACGGAAATTACCACCCCATTATGTTGAAATTGTATGTTTTATGCTTTTATATCAGTGTTAAAGTCTATCGGGTGAGTTAGGAGTGATTTGGATAGGAAATGAGGCATATAGCCTTTGTGAAGGAAACTTGAATAAGGAAAGTCAACCCGGAGTTGACTATTTGGTTAGAGGGCTCGGAATCGGATTCTGATGATTCGGTTAGTTCTGGGAGGTGATTTGTGACTTAGGGGAGCAATCGGAATTGAATTTGGAGGCTCGGTGTAGAAATAGGCTTGAATTGGCTAAGGTTGAATTTTGGCGAAATCCGAACGGTAGGTGAGATTTTGATCCGGGGGTCGGAATGGAATTCCGACAGTTGCAGTAGCTCCGTTAGGTGATTTTGGATGTGCCTGCAAAATTTCAGGTCATTCGGACGTCGTTTGGTCGGGTTTTTGATTGATTGTGTAAATCGGAATGTTTTAAGGAATTTAGGCTTGAATCCGTATGTAATTGGTGATTTTAATGTTTAGGATGGTGTTTTTATGATTGGAACAAGTTCGTATCGTGTTTTGGGGTATGTTGGTGGTTTTCGTTGGGGTCCGGGGGCCTCGGGGTGTTTTCGGATGGTTAAACGGGAGAAAATGTGGAAAATTGCAGGTTTTGACTCTGGTTCTGTTGTTTTCGCTCCTGCGGAAATGTGGGCGCGGAGGCGAGTCCGCAGGAGCGGACTGAGGAGCGCAGGAGCGCTTGGCATCGCAGAAGCGGAACCCTCTCCGCTGAAGCGGCATCGCTGGTACGAGTCAGTGATCGCAGAAGCGGACTTGATGAAAAATGGGAAGGTCCGCAGAAGCGGATTCTTGACCGCCTGGGCGAGTCCGCAGGAGCGGACTCTTGTGCGCAGAAGCGGGAGTTTTCGCAGAAACGGAGGTTCAATCGCGGAAGCGGACGCGCATAAGCGGTCCTTTTCTCGCGGAAGCGGACGCGCATAATTGGCCGGCTAGGCCTGGAACCGCTGAAGCGACCCTTTGGTCGCGGATACGGACTCGTAGGAGCGGAATTTTATCCGCAGAAGCGAAAATCGCTGTGAGTTAAGTGTATCAGAAGTTAGAAAAATTTCAGAAACATTTCACACATTTGGGTCTCGGCTTTAGAGGCGATTTGGCCGATTTTGAAGAGAAATTCAAGGGAAATCATCAGGTAATCAACTATGGACTTAAACTATGATTAGTATTGGTAATATTATGCAATTATATCATGAAAATGGAGGAATTTTGGGTAATTTATGGAGGATTTAGCCCTAGGCTTGAACTTTAGAAAATCAAGGTTTTGAATGGGCAAATGGAGTCCGAATTTGGTAAAATTGATATGCTTAGACTCGTATTGAGATGAGGGTTCCGAATATGTGACTTTCGTGATTTTTTAACAAGCGTACCGAAAGTCGGGTTTTGACAACTTTAGGAATTTTGATGTAAATTGAGTTGTATTGATTGGGTGTCGTCCCATTGGCCTAATTTGTTGTATTTCTACTGTATTTGATCAGATTCTACGCGTGCGGAGCTTGATTCTCGTGGCAAGGGCATTGCGGAGTAGTCGTCGCTCCGTATTGAGGTGAGTAATAGATGTGGGTGATGACCAGCGGGTTCGAAACCCGGTATACCACTTTGTGACGCTGTATAGCGGCGAGACACGTACTCTCTTGTGAGTGCGGGGTCGATTGTGATTGGGGACTATGGCTTAGTCCGACTTGTTGATACTGTATTTTGATATTAGGCTATTCTTGAGCCGTCGAACCTCCTTCTCGGATGGTTGCATATTATACTGTGATATTGGCTACTCTTGAGCCGAGGAACCCCCTTCTTGGGCGGTTGAGTATACTTGTGGGCCATGAGCCAGTTATTGGATCCCGCGAGGATCGTTATCATTGTCTTATCATATTGACATGCTAGTTTACTACTAGTCCGCAACTATTTCTGTTATCATGTTATTTCCAAATCTCTGGAACTTGATATTTCTGTTTTCAAACTGAAAAATGATAAAAGATGTTTTCAAACTACTTTTGAGCCTGCGAGGCTGTGATTGCATATTAGCTTACTAGTAGTGGATCGGGCTGCGCGCCGCAGCAGTACATATGTCGGATCGGACTGCACGCTGCAGTGATATTGTGCTTGGGCTGTAGGAGCCCCTCCGGAGTCTGAACCCCCACAGTGAGCACGGGTACCCAAATTGGATCAGGCTACGCGCCGTAGCGGTCATATCATGCATTGCATTGCATTTAGCTACATCTCATAGTTGTTATATTGTTTTGCGGGTACTTGTTGGTATAGGTACAATTGATATTTATTCTGTGACAAGGTATTTGATTACAGCTTTACATAGTTCTTTATTGTGGATTTCTTATCTACGCTGTCTTATTGTTTATTACGACTGAGTCTGGCAGTACTCATTTTACTCCCTGCACCTTGTGTGCTGATCCAGGTACCTCTCAGCAAGTGATCCAGTAGCTGTGCGAGGCGACATCTGTGGGATATACGAGGTAGCTGCAGAGTCCGCAGGACCCGATATTCCTTCTTACTGTCTTTTGATTCTATATTGATGTTTCTTTCCGCACTTGGTATTTTGTAAACCATTATACACTTATGTTCAGTAGAGGCTCATGACTCTTGACCCTTGGTCTATGGGAGTTGATGTATCATGGATTTTGGTTCCCCGTTCTCGTTATATGTATCGCTGTTATTTCGTGAATTAATATGCTTAAATGGGCTACAGAGAGCTTCTAGCTCCGTTGTTGATCTTGATTGGTCAGGCTGGCTTAGCAATGTGCTGGGCGCCATCACGACCGGATTTGGGGTCGTGACACTGCTAGTGTTTGGACGAAGGTGGTCGCCGGCTTCATGCTTGGCGGCTAGGGTTTTGGTTTTTTGTGTATTAGTTGTTTGGAGAAGAAGACTTAGTCTTCTATTCTTTCAAATGGAAGAGTAACTGTAACCAAAATAAAGATGACGGCTGAGATGTTAAGGGTAGGGTTTGGGATATTCGGGTTGGGTAGGATTAGTTTTTAGGCCTAATTTTAATTTCGAAAATTGGTCCAATCCGAGTTTGCTCTTCTTATTTTTTCTCTTTTCTTTTAATTAATAAAACTAAAATTCTAAATTAAGTTATGAACTAATTTAACTCAAAAAATACTAATTAAACTCCTAAATAATTATTATACACAATAAACACCAATTAAAATAGAATTACACAATTTTGACATTAAATGCTAAAAATGCAAAAGATGTCTATTTTTGTGATTTTCATTTTTATAAAACAAACTTGATTACTCCTAGTTGTAGAATTAAATCCTAAATGCCAAATGCTATATATTTTTGTATTTTATTTCATTTTTTATTAATTTTAAACAAACAAACATGCGCAGATAAATACAAACAATAAAATAAAAATAACGCAAAATCCACAAAAATCACACACAACCCAAAACTATTTTATTTTAATTTTTTGGGAGTGATTCTCATATGGGGCAAAAATCACGTGCTCACAATGAGGCTGGATTATTGGGGATAGATTTGGTTCAAGATGCATTGGAGAAGATGAAGGTAAGTCAGGAAAGACTCCGTACAGTGTAGTCGAGACAGAAAAGTTATGCGGACAAGAAGGTTCGAGATGTATCCTATATGGTTGGTGAGAAGGTCTTACTGAAGGTTTAACCCACAAAGGGTGTTATGAGATTCGGAAATAAAGGAAAATTGAGTCTGCGGTTCATTGGGCCTTTTGAGGTACTTAGGAGGATTGGGTGTAGACGTGTGATTTGTGACGCTCCCCAAGAATTTTCATAATTTTGCGTAAAATATTTAGTTTAGGCCTAATATAGTTATCTCCGCTAATTTTTACTCTTTTACTTTATTTTTACCTTGAAATGAAAATTAAAAAAAAAGATATATAAATTTTAATTTATGTATTCCTCATAAATTGGAAAATATACAAAAATAGTACCTTAGATTTTATCTTTATATAAAAAAACAAAAATTTAAAAAATATAATTTTTTTAATATTTTGTAGTCATTTTAAACTTAAAAAAATACAAAAATAATACTTTATATTTTTATCTTTATATAAAAAATAAAATATTACAAAAAATACTTTTATTAATGTTTTGTAGTCATTTTAAACTTGAAAAATATAAAAAATATAATTTTATATTTTTATCTTTATATAATTTAAAAAATTACAAAAATAAATAGTTTTGTTTTAACTGGTAGTCTCATTTTAATAGTTATTTTGCTTACGTAAGATTAATTAAATAACATCGTATTCTCATTCTCGGTTTCCAGCAAAGAATAATATTTGAATTCAAACTACCCGTTTTAGGCATCATTTTCGAACTTAGCCCATAACACCCTCACACATTCATGCTAACACATGCTAAAAAGAGGAAAGACAACCCATACACACACACAACACAATAGAAAAGGTGAGGGAAAATATAAAACTGACAAAACATTTTTTATGGGGGACAATTGAAGGTGGAACGAAAAAGGGAAAGAAGGAAAAGATAGAAAAAGGACTGTTGAGTGGGCTGGAGGAATCAGAAAGAACTAAAAAATTAAAAGACAACAAAGAGAGGGGAAACAATTGAAAACGGAAAAGAAAGAATAAAAAAAGGGAAAAGAAATAATACATAAGAAGACAATGAAAGAACGAAAGGGGGGGGGGGGGAGGAGAAAAAACGAGAAGAGAAAATGAGAGAGAGGAGGAGACTACACTATTGACAGATGATCTTCTTCTTGAAGAACAAAAACGAACACAAAAACATAAACTAACCCTAGCCTTCATATCCTCATGACGAGCCCTCACATCCCTCCAACGATCACTATCCACATCGCACAACCAGCTCCAGCAAACAGCCCATTTCCTCCACGATGCATAACACATCGTCCACGAGTCCACTTCGTCGTCACCACCCCCACATCGAACCAGCCTCCAGCTCCAACCAGGAACACTCACCAAACGACCATACCAGCCCCACGTCGTCTAAACACACTAACAAATGACCCTTCCATCTTCACCAAAAACAACCACCATCTCCAAGCCAACGAACCAACCCCCGCTCTAGTCCAACAAATCCCCCATCCATTTCTGTTTGGTTCTTCTCATTGCGGGTAGACATCTATCACTCTTGAAGCTAAAAAATGTCAGCCTTGTTCCCTTCCAAAATCTGCCGCGTCTCCGCACAGAACCACTATGGATTTTGAGCTTTTCCGGTAAGCTTCGAGGTCGCTGAAGTAGTTTCCTATTCGAGGTTCCGGCGTTCCTAAAGTCTTGTTTGATATTCAGTTCGATAGTTAGAGTTTGTTTGGATCACACACATGTGAGTTTTTCAACTTCAAACTCATTTGATACAAAGTTTGAATTTTGCCTTCTCGCTATATTGCTAGTTACTGAATCAGTATTGATTTATTTATTAGATTTTGAGAATTGGGTTTGATCCTTTTGGTTGTTTCTGCGATGAAATCTTTTGTCTCCTTTCCTTTTTGTCTTTGAGCTAATTATCCAAAACCAAGTTAATTTGCTTTTCAAGGCAGATTCGGTATAAGATCTAAATTAAAATGCACCTGAGTCAAACAATTATTGATGGCCATTTCTCGCATCTAGATCCAAATAACATATTTCTGACAAAATTAAGTGCGGTTCTAGCATGATTTGTAGCGATTAACTCTACATTTTTCTCTAATAATTTTCAAAACTTAAATCCCTCATGTATTAGTTTAGAAATGCTCTAATTAAAAAAATGAGACGAGCCTCGCTAAATAAAATACAAAATTGCGGGGCCCTCATAAATGCATATATTAAAAATACTTAGACTTCGGGATGAGTCGTTTAGTGAATTTTGCGGCCTTCCCTAAAATAATAACGTATTAGTCACTTTAGGCATGTTTTTTTTTTAATAATTTTACCTTCTTAAATACGGGTGCACATTTATGTGACCCAAATCCAAATCTCAACGGAGTCGAAATGTGGTGAAAACCACGGGTGCACTGATGCGACGTGGTTCGAGATGCGTTTTCACGACGTTACAATTCTTATTAAAATAATAATAAAAGTGGGTTATTAATAAAAGGCACACGTGTTAGAACATGTTTTAAAATTAGATAAAATAAATACAACAGTTGTGCGACTGTGCTAGAACCATGGAATCCGGGAATGCCTAACACCTTCTTCCGGGTTAACAGAATTCCTTACATGGATTTCTGATCCGTAATATTTTCCTCAGTTCGGGATTCCACCGGTGACTTGGGACACCATTAATCTCCAAAGTGGCGACTCTGAATAAATAATAATAAATCACGTTCCGATTGTTTTTTAATTGGAAAATTTTCCTTTACCATGCCCTTCGCGGGGTGCGGTAGCGCCAAAAGGAGGTGTGACAGCTCTGGCGACTCTACTGGGGAATTAAAACCCAGAACGTTTTGTTTAGGGTTCAGAATTCGAGCTTAGATAAATTGTTGCATGTGGATTTATCTAGTTTTCCTACATCATGCTATATGTGCTGAATGTTTTACCGCTTTGATATTTTGTGAACTGTATATAAACTGTGCTAAAACCCATCTCCTCTCTGAGTCTTCTAAATCATGAAGAAGGGTGTACTTCGTACGACTTCTTTTCTGTATAGTGTCAAATCCCAATTTAGAACGAGGTTCGGATAAATTACAAAGCTAGGTTGAGCTTTTGTATCCCCGGTACGCTGCCCCCCACGGCTCGAGTTGTCCACTCGGGTAAGCCAGGTCTAGAATAATAAACCCAGGTTTTAAACATAGAATAACAAAGCCTCATGTTGGATCCCTAGTAGGAACGTTTGTTTGCATCATGTGCATTTGACTTAGGGGACTTAACACAGGGGTTGGGTCCGTCTAGGACATGCAACCTGAAATGAAAAGACCATCCTGTTGCATCCTATTTGTTTTACGCATTTATTTGCTTCGGACTTGTATGTTGTCCGGCTTTTAAATATTGAGGAAAATAAAAAAAAAGGAAAAGAGAGAAAATAGCAGTGTAGAGAGATAACTATTTTTAGAAAACAAACCAATGCCCAAGTAGTGTCGAAACTCTGTCGGATTTTTGAGAAAATAAAAAAAATGTTTTTATAGTTTATTTTGTTTGCCAATGAAAAAAGAAAAATGAAAGGTTTTTATTTTCAAAATAGTTTGTTTTATTTGGCAATAAGAAAAGAAAAAAAATGAAGAGTTTTATTTAAAAATAGTTTGTTTTACTTTCCACTGAAAAAAAGATATTTTTCAAAAATAGTTTATTTGTTTTGCGATAAAATTTTTTAAAAAATATAGTTTGTTTTGTTTGCCAAAAAAAAAAGAGGAAAAATGTTTTGTATGCAGATATAGTTTGTTTTATCGGTAGAACTACACTAGTTTGATTCTCACCGAATGTGAGATACGTAGGCAACCCTCATCGGGTCCAACTTTCCGATTTTTCAAAAAAAAAAAATAGCAAAAAAATGTCAAATTTTAATTTTGTTATAAATAAGTCGGTGATGTTGTTTTGTCGAAAGTAGCCGAATGTTCCCGAAAGGGACGCCGGAAGGCTGATTTTGCATTGATAGCCACCTTTAATCATTGGTTTAGGATTTTGGCTGGTTAGCTAACACAACCTTAAAATCTTTGTCCCCAAAGTGCTGAAATGCCGTGTTTTCAAAAACAAGTTTTTTATTTATTTTTCTAATTTGAAAAACAAGAAAAAGAGTTAGTGATCAAATAAATGTTGTTTGAATTTTTGGTCAAAATAAGCCAAGCCAGCTTCGGTGGCGTTTTAAACCGTTCTTGCCGAGATAGCCTTAGAGTATCTTTCAGCTGTCGAAAGGCTATTTTCGTAAAAGAATAGACATGTTTGTAAAATAATCCTTCCCGGACTCAAAATTCGTGTGGAATAGAGAAGGGGCCACGTTTGTAAAAATAGCCATTTGGTTAAAATTGACATATAGGGAAAGGAATCTGTCCCTTTGTTTTGAGTTTGTAATTCTTTTATGTGTGGGTGTTTGATTTTCGAGTCTGTAGGTTGTCTTTTCATCAATGTCTATTAAGTATAGTCAGCTTTTAAACCCGCGTTATCGAGTTTGTTGTATTATAAAAAATGAAATAAAAAAAGTATTTTATTGTTATTTACCGTGTATCAATCCGAACTACGCACGGTCTGATACATGCGGGGTCATGATACGTAGGCAATCTCCATAAGATTTGACCACAACTAAAAAGCAAAAAAATAAAAGAGAAAAAGGCATGATAGAAACGGTCAAACTGCCTAGGTATATTGCAATTGGAATATGTGAAAAAATTCTAACGCTGACAAGTTTGTTGTTTTCCAGAAGTTTCAAATAGTTAGCTCGTTAGAACGTATCAACATATCACCATTACCAACTAAGATCTAAAGGGATTATATCAAAAAGCATGTCCAACTCGGAGAAAGGTGTTGATGAGGAAAAGACGGAAAATCAAATACTAACGGAGGAACTAGAAAGGTTGAGACAAGAGATGAAGGAAATGCACCTAGCATGGGCTGGGGTGCAACAGATACCAGCCCTTCCCACTACTCATACTCTCCCACTGGTACAAACTCCAAAATACCCTCCCCACGGTCCTTCGACATGCTTCCCAAGTTACCACTACTATCAGGGAAGAAATCCCTATGATCCCCTAGCTCCGCCACCCAATCAGATCCTTCCCCCACCAAATGTTCCCATTTTCATGGCATTCCCACCAGCCACGCTACAAAGATCTGCCAATGAGCCGATATTTCAGGCTCACAAATACCAATATTATCCCCCGAAACCGACATTCAAAGCACCCGAGCCACGTGGTTATAATCCCTACTTTGAGCTCCCGGCAGAAACTGAGAGGCCGGCTAAGAGTTTGGAGTAGGATGAAATGCTTTGTAAAGTGAGAAGCCTGGAGCAGTCCTTTAGGAATATGCATGGGTTGGGCAGCCAAGTCAGTGTGTCCTACAAAGATCTGTGTCCTTTCCCCGCATGTTCAATTGCCAGCGGGATTCAAAATGCCAAGGTTTGATCTATATGAGGGACATGGTGATCCAATAGCGCATCTGCGAGGTTTTTGTAGCAAGATGAGAGGGGCAAGTGGAAAAAATGAGCTGTTGATAGCCTATTTTGGTTAGAGTTTAAGCGGGTCTGCATTGGAATGGTATACAAGGCAGGATCCCAGTAGGTGGTACACATGGGACGACCTGGTGCAAGCATTTTCCGATCATTTCCAATATAATCTTGAGATCGTCCCTGATCATCTCACATTGTTAAAGCTGGAGAAAAAGCATGGAGAGAGCTTTAGGGAATTTTGGTTCCGTTGGAGGGAACATGATTCAAGGGTAGATCCTCAATGAAGGAAAGTGAAATGGGGGATTACTTTTTGCATACTTTGGAGCCAAATTACTTTGGTCACCTGGTGACAGCGATTGGAAAATCTTTCAATGAAGTCGTAAAAATAGGTGGTATGATTGAAGAAGGACTCAAGTCCAATAAGATAATGAGTTATTCGAAAATCAAGGCCACCACTCAGGCTATCCGGAGTGGCACGGGAGGTGTGCTCGGGAAGAAGTTGCAACAGTCGAAGCGGGTACTTGGCCCAGATCTAGATGTCCTTCACCCTACTATCCACCAGAACCACCATTTTCCGTCCATCACGCCCAAACATATCCCCGAGCTCCACATAATCCACCTCAGTATTATCCTCCGAACAATGTCTGGTCATCTGTCTGACCACCAGGTCACTCACATAGCACCAACACCACGTAATGCACTCTTACCTTCATAACATACTCGAGCACCTAAAAACCCAAGAAAACAGGGGCGGGAAGGGAAGCAAAGGCAAAAAAATAGTTTTACGACAATTAGGGAGTCCTACACAAGCTTGTTTGAAAAGTTAAAGCATTCTGGCCTGATTGAGCCGCTCATTGGCTATACTTCATACCCATATGCAAAAGGATTTAATCCTACTGTTCAATGCATGTACCACGCTAACGTCCAAGGTCATAGCATTGAAGTCGTTCTTTGAAAAAGGAAGCAGAAAGAATGATTCAAGAAGGGGCAATTGTGATCAATGACGGTGATAGGGAGCATGCGAACCCTCTTGGGAACTTGTTGACTGAAGTCGATGATATTGAACTTGGTAATGGTCTCAGCAATATTGATGCAGAACTTAGTGGGTAAAATATTGTGCTTGTTAATTGGAAAGACACTCCATCTTTTGGGCAACCAGAGTGGAGCTTTGGTGGTTCATTTTGTTGTTATTTCTGTTGTCCGGGTTATTTTCAAGGTTGTAATCTGAATTTTGTCTTGTGGTCAAACCCTCTTATCCTTCCATTTTTGTCATAGCAGTTCGCTTAGTCTTGTCCAGTTTTGTTTCAGGGTTGTACTTTTGTTTGTTTTGCTTATTTATTGTTGAACCGTTTCGCTATTAGACTAATGAAACTTTTGTTCTTTTGGTGCCTCCAGTCATCTCATTTGTTTAGTTATTTTTATCCTTTAGATTTGTCTTTTGTTCAAACGTCGATTCTAGTGACATGACATGCACGCACGGTTTGGGCCTAATCTTAAATGTTAATCATAAAACCATTGGGAGGTGATAGAGACACTTAAAGGAAATAAGAACGGTTTGAGATTATTTGGAACCCGAGTCGTGTGACATCGGGGCAAGTAAAACATAAAGAAAACCGTAAAAGCAAGCTGGCCAAATTGATATGGGGTCGTTCATGATAATAAAATGAGAGTGTTTTCCAACAGTGCTTTAGTGATATGGCGAATGATAATCGTGTTGTTTGCACTTGGCATGTTTTGAAGATTGGAATGACGTAGCCATTTTGTTTTGATATCCAAACACCTTATCGTTCGCTAACCCTTTGAGCCTTATTTGATTTCTCTCATACCTCTCATTCGGAATCAGTAGCAAAGACTAGAAAAAAAAAGATATAAAGAAAAGAAAAAGAAAAGAAAAATAATAATTGAAAATGAGAACTAGAACAACGAGGAATTGGGAACTACGTTTGACCTGATTCCTCAAAGAGGATACGTAGGCGCTTCACGGCTCGGTCATAGTGTAACAAAAATAAAAAAATCCTAAGCAAGAAACTGGGGCAACAAAAAAATTATGTTTATTGTAAGGAAAATCTAGATTCTGAATGTTGTAAATTTTGAACCCAAAGTTGATTTATTTTGAACCTTTAATACCCTTTCTTTCTAGCCATATCCAAATCCATATTATGGTCCAAAGAAAGACCTTTTGACCAATCTTCAAAAGAGGCAAAGTCAGACAAATGAGAGAAGTCTTATTAGAACATAACATTCTGATCCCAGCAGAAAGACTCTGATCTCCAGCAAAAGAAATATAAGAGAGTCTTAGCGGTAACACCCAAAACCCCAACTGAGAAGTAATACAAATGAGAGAGTCTTAATGGTGAAAACCTTCACGGGTACCACAAGGCGATGAAATCTTGAGAGAAAAATCAAAATGAGAGAGTCTTGATAGTGAAATCCCTTCGGGTATTACAAGTCGAATAAAGATTGAGAATCAGATGGAAATCACCAGACAGAAATCTTGAAAGACGATTGACGGCGGATGATAGGCCATATGTGCATGTCATGACCATTAGAGTCGGTAGCCGCATTTGGTAGAGTTTTATTTTATAGTTTCTTTTTTTGGAAAGTCATATTTTTCTTTATCTTCTATTTTTGTTTCCTTTTATCTTTATCCTTTCATCAAAAATTCCCCAGTAGAGTCTGTTTGGTCAGAACAAGTTAGAAATGACTTCAAAATTTGCCATCACCTTTCCAATTATGCAAGGCAGAATCTGATTGGTACACCCAAGTGGTATAAGTCAGGAGGGAACAAGCGCAAGGCCAGTGTCCAGAAGGATATTCCCGAGCAAGAGGAAATTAACAAAGAGGTGGATCAGTGTCAATGAGGATACCTCTATCAAATGGCGAAGGTTAATGACCTCAAGGACAAGGCCAGTGAGACTCAAAGGCCGGGGAAATGCCCGTTCCCTAGATATGCCACAAAAGCATGGGGATATACCCAGCAGAAAAGGTATTTCCAATGATAAGGATGAACAAAAAAAATGGTTCATCGGTAAAACATGCAAGTTCCTCAAGCAGGGTCACTGTCATATGAATTTGGCTGGTCAGGATACCAGTGGAAAACAACGGGAAATGGCTTGTGAATAAAGAGTCGTCAAGGAACGCGGGGAAGCAAGAAAGGAAAAAACTATCCCCAGCAGGAATATTCTCCCAGCAAATAATAACATCCCTAGCAAGTTTTGACAATGAAACTCAAAGCAGGGAAAGAGGAGGAGAATCATCCCTAAGAGGAGCATCACAACCAACCACCAGTTTTTAATCTAACAAATTTTCTTTGATTTGAAGCCGGTAAAGGAAATGACATGCAACAAGGAAGATTATAAAACTGGGGCAGAAAATTTTCCTTTCATTTTGAAAATTTTCTGGAAGTCAGGTACCCACTTGGGAAAGAAGAAGATAAGACAAGCCTCAAGGGAAGTGGTCTTTGAACCAGTGTTATCCCCAGAATAACGAGCGTTAGTAAAGAAAGTTGTATCCCCAGCGGACAGAACAAAAGGATGAAACCTGTGTCCAGAAAAAGCAAAAGGCCAGTGTCATCCCCAGCAGCCTTCAGAAGAGTGAAGCACCGATTTTGAAGAAATGAAAATCCCCAGTAGTGTTATCCACAATGGCGTTATCCCCAGATGATAACATTTTTATCCCAGAAGGTAAGTAAATAATCCCCACCAGTGTTATCCCCAGCAGTTTCGAGGGAAGACAACACAAGTTTTAAGGGAAGAAGTTTTGCAATAAGGTAATTCAGGAAGAAGGAAATGCTTTAGGAGGAAAAGGGAGACGCACTTCCTAGTTTAAATCATTGAGATTTTACCCATAGGAGACGCACTTCCTAAGTTTATTTTCATGCATAGGAGAAGCACTTCCTAAATTAAGATTTCATTCATAGGAGACGCACTTCCTAGTTTAAAGTCATTACAGTTTCACCCATAGGAGACTCACTTCCTAAGTTTATTTTTACCCATAGGAGACGCACTTCCTAATTTTGTTTTTACCCATAGGAGACGCACTTCCTAAGTTTATTTTCATGCATATGAGACGCACTTCCTAAATTAAGATTTCATTCATAGGAGACGCACTTCCTAGTTTAAAGTCATTAAAGTTTCACCCATAGGAGACGCACTTCCTAAGTTTATTTTACCCATAGGAGACGCACTTCCTAAGTTTAGTTTTACCCATAGGAGACGCACTTCCTAAGTTTATTTTTATGCATAGGAGACACACTTCCTAAATTAAGATTTCATTCATAGGAGACGTACTTCCTAGTTTAAAGTCATTACAGTTTCACCCATAGAAGACGCACCTCCTAAGTTTATTTTTGCCCATAGGAGACGCACGTCCTAAGTTTATTTTTACCCATAGGAGACGCACTTCCTAAGTTTATTTTTATGCATAGGAGACGCACTTCCCAGTTTAAAGTCATTGAAGTTTCACCCTTAGGAGACGCACTTTCTAAGTTTATTTTTACCCATAGGAGACCCACTTCCTAAGTTTATGTTCATGCATAGGAGACTCACTTCCTAAATTAAGATTTCATTCATAGAAGATGCACTTCCTAGTTTTAAGTCATTAAATTCACCAATAGGAGACACACTTCCTAAGTTTATTTTCACCATAGGAGACACACTTCCTAAATCAATAGTTCAGTCATAGGAGACGCACTTCCTAAATTTAAATTCACCCTTATGAGACGCACTTCCTAGTTTAGTTCATTCCAGCTCAACCATAGGAGATAAACTTCCTAATCAAGATCTTTCAAGTCATTCTTATAAGAGACGCACTTACTAGTTTTAGTCATTGAAGTTTTCACCCATAGGAGATGCACTTCCTAGTCTTGGTCATAAAATATTCATCCCTAGGAGACGCACTTCCTAGTCTTGGTTATTTAAATTCATCTTTAGGAGGTGCACTTTCTATGTCTGGTTCATTCATGTTTAATTTTTAGCAGATACATTTGCTAGTCAAAGTTCTTGGTTTTTGTGACGACCCAAAGGGTCATCACTTGTTTTATTAATCATTCCGAGCTTTTGAGGTCTTGAAAACCTCATTTATAGTTGCCTCGATTTGCGTGCACAGTCCGGGCACAAAGTTGGAAAAGATTTATGTTGAAATATGTGAAATATGTGAAAAAGTAGAAGAATTTTGATATTAATATTGATATGGTTGACTTTGGTCAACATTTTTGGTAAACGGACCCGGATCCGTGATTTGACTATTTCAGAAAATCCGTAGAAAAATATGGAACTTGGGCATATGTCCGGAATTGAAATCCGAGGTCTAGAACCCGGTAAAAGAATTTTTCTGTTAAATTGTTTTCTGAAAATGTTTAAGGAAAATGAAACTGATTTTTTTATTAAAAAGTACTGGTATCGGGCTCGTATTTTGGTTCCGACGCCCGGTACATGTCATATATATTGGTTAAGCGCTTCCTGTAAAGTTTGGTTGAAAACGGACGTCGTTTGACGTGTTTCGGCCTTAGATTGGAAAGTTTGGAAATTATGAAATCTTAAAGAATTCTTGAGCTTTAAGGCTCAATTCATTGATTTTGATGTTATTTTAGCGATTTGATCGCGCGAGCAAGTTCATATGATGTTTTTGAGTTAGTGTACATATTTGGTTTGGAGCCCCGAGGGCTCGGGAGTGTTTCGGAGGTGGTTCGGGGTGTTTTTGGACTTAGAAAATTGGCAGATTTTCTGCAATTTTTACACAGACATTTTACCCTACGCAATCGCGGCCTTGTTCACGCGATCGCACTGCCTTGTCACGTTACTCAACGCGATCGCGGCTGTCTTCACGAGATCGCGAAGCTTTCCATCTTTCTTCAACGCGATCGCAGCCGTCTGCACGCGATCGCGTAGCTTTCTGTTTTCCTTCACCGCGATCGCGACCCTTTTCACGCGATCGCGTAGTACAAATGTGCCACCCAGCGAAATTCTTCTACGCGATCGCAGCATTGTCCACGCGATCGCGTAGTGTTGAACATTTGCCTTCCGCGATCGCGATCCAATTCACGCGATCGCGTAGAACAAAATTCCGCCCAGTGATTTAATACCCCAAAACAGAACACTTACGGGATTTTATCCCATTTTCACAAAATCCTTTCTTCTCCACAACTTTTGGGCGATTTTTGAGGCATTTCTTCATCAAAGTTCATTGGGTAAGTATTGTTAACTTGTCTTCTTCATTTTTCATCAACATCAATCAAATCCTTAGGCTTAAACATGTATAAATTGGTTGGAAATTTGAGAAATGGGTATAGTTAGGGCTTTCAAAGAATTTGCGATTTAGACCTCGTTTTGGAGTCGAACTTAAGAACAAATTGTATATTTGAACTCATGGAAGATTGGGTGAACTTATTTTGGTTCGAAACTTGAGTTTCGATTATGTGGGCTCGGGGTCGGTTTTTACTATTCCGGGCAGAATGTTGTAAAAATCATATTTAGCAATATGAACTAGTTGTTAAGTAGAATTGATGATATTGAATCAATTGTGTATAGATACGATTGGATTGGAGTCAAATTCGAAAGGAAAAGGCATTGCTACGGATTGAATCGTTCGTAAACTTTCGAGGTAAGTGTTTGTTCTATCCTAGTTTGTAGGAATATGAATTTAGTTATGAATAAATTGTTGAATAAGAATTATTGGTGTTATACCGATAATGAAGGTAAATTGTTGAAACTATTATAAATTATTGGTTTAAAAACCGGTAATTATAAACATTGTTGATATAGAGATTATTGGCTAAATGCCGGTAATATATATATATATATATATATAATTATGAAATGGGATCGTGTGGTACGCCGACCACTTATATAATAAGAAATGGGATCGTGTGGTACGCCGACCACGAATTGAATTAAATCTTGGCATTGGCCATAGTTGCCGGTAGCCTTTTTGATATATTTGGGAGCGGGTGGTACGCCTACCACAAGATATAATTACTGATATATTGGGAGCGGGTGGTACGCCTACCACAAGAGATAATTACTGTGATAGTTGGGAGCGGGTGGTACGCCTACCACGAGACATGAAATGAAAGAGGAAATTGAGACATGAAAGTAAGATTATTTTGGATATCTTGAGTTATTGAATATTATTTCAGAGCAGAGTATTTCTTTATGAATGTATTGTATATATATATCTATATTGCAACCGTACAGGTTTAGGTGGGTGACTGGCCTTAGCCTTGTCACTAGTTCGCTGGGATAGGCCAGGCACTTACCAGCACATGGGGTCGGTTGTGCTGATACTACACTCTGCGCTCTTTTTGCGCAGATACAGGTTACGGACAACAGCAACGGTAGTAGCGACTTGTGGATTTTTCGACTACCGAGACTACGAGGTAGCCTTGCAGGCGTCCGCAGGACCCGTTGTCTCTTCTATCTATGCTTTTCATTCGTTATCTCATATAATCGAGATAAACAGCTTGTATTTTCTTTCAGACAATTATGTGTATTATTCTTAGAAGTTCGTGAGTATTGTGACACCAGTCTTGGGTAGTGTATCAGATTTGGATTTTTCTTTATCATATCTGACTAAGTCTTCCGCTAATTTTGATTATTCCGCTGTAATTTGTATGTTGTTAATAAGGAATTGGTTATTAATGGAGAGGTAATTAATATTTGGCTTGCCTAGCTTCTATTTAGTAGGCGCCATCGTGACCCCGATGGTGGGAAATCCGGGTCATGACAGTTTTACTCGTAGGAGACACACATCCTAGTCTAGTCTTTAGTTTACTCTCATCATTGCATCAGTAATAAAAGTGGTCTACAATTTTTCTAACGACTCACAAATCTTCTTAGTGCAAGCTGGGTAGGGAATTTTGTTTGTTTTGGTTGTTTTGGTTGTACGATCCTGTAACGACCCGACCCGTCGTTATGGGAGTTACCGTACCGTTTTCTCAAATTTATAATTTAATATGTTCATTTATATGTGATTGTAGAGTTAGAAGTAAATCGGATGGAATCCGGTTAGAAATGAAGCAATAAACCTCTTTATGGGAAGATTAGTTTGGAAAAGTCAACTAGATATTGACCGATGAGTTAGACTGCTTGGAATGGAATTTTGATGATTCAACTAGTTTAGGGGGTGATTTTTGAATTAGGAGAGCAATTGGAATCGAATCCGGAGGTTCGGTGTAGATTTAGGCTTAAATTGGCTAAGGTTGAATTTTGGCGAATTTCAGACGGTAGGCGAGATTTTGATCCGGAGCTCGGAATGAAATTCTGAGAGTTGCAGTAGCTCTGTTAGGTGATTTTGGATATGTGTGCAAAATTTCAGATCATTCGGAGGTGTTTAGGTCGGGTTTTAGATCAAATGTTAGTTTCAGAAGTTTTAGTGAAACTTAGGCTTGAATTCGTGAGAATTTGATGATTTTGATGGTGTTTTTATGTTGCAAGCAAGTTTGAATGAAGTAATATGGCATATATGTGCATTTGGTTGAGGTCCTGAGGGTCTCGGGGTGAATTCGGATGGCTAACAGAACGTTTTGAACATGAATAGTGCAGTAGAAAAATTGCAGAAGATATTTGCTCTATGCGATCACAGAGGGAGTCATGCGATTGCATAGAAGGTTCTTGAAGGGGTGTGAGATTTTTCAATGCGATTGCGTAACTTAGGGTTGCAATTTCACAGTTTGAAATATTGGTGAAATGCGATCGCATGGTGATGGTTGCGATCACATAAGGCATTGTTTGGGGGCAGACAATTTGTGCGATGCGATCGCATAGAGAAGGAGTGCGATCGCATAGGCTTAAGTTATTGTGAAGTGCGATCGCATACTAGGCATTGTGATCCCATAGAAAGAAAAATGGACTAGAAAATGTTTACTCTATGTGATCGCATAGGGGCATTGCGATCGCATAGAAAAAGGCATCAGTGACAGAATAGTTAAGTTAAAAATCAGACGCGAACCCTCATTATTTTACATCACTTTTACTTCGTCAAGGGAGGGGTTTGAGTGCTTTGAAGAGAGAAATCAATGGGTAATCACTGGAGGTAAGTTTCTTGACTCAAAAACATGGTTTTATGCTAGAATCAATACCAAAATTCATGAAATTGGGTGGAATTTGTGAAGAACTAGGGCCTAAATCATGAAAACGAATTTTTGGGTTTTGAAAGGCCATTCGAACTCCGATTTCGATAAATTTTATATACAAGGGCTCGTGGCGAGACGAGGAATCCGTTGGTATGATTTTTGAATTTTTTTGGGTTTTACCAACTTCGTGATTTGTTGCATTTTTCGAGTAATTTTGTTTGGGTTATGTTTCCTTGACCCATATTTATGTAATTGATGTGGTTTTGACTATATTCGACGCACGAGGCGGCAAATTCGAAGGGAAAAGGCATCGCGGACGAGTCCACGACCAGTTAGAGGTGAGTAGTTAGTGTATATGGTAGCCTGAGGGTTTGAAACCCCGACTTAGCACATTATGATGCTATTAGGGTGTGACTCGCACCCTATGGCAGGTTCGGGTTTGGTTATGACTGGGGATTAAGACTTGGTCCATCCCGAACATGAATAATATTATATTGGCGGTTGAAGCACACCCTGTGTAAAGTATATATGTGGGCTATAAGCCATGTTTGGAGCCTTGTGCCAACCTATAGTATCCCTAGGAGATTGATATCTATGTGATAGCTTGATTTGTAGAATCATTGATCTCGGTCTTGGCTTGAAATCACTATTATGAAATGCTAAGTCACACGTTCTTGAAAAATTAAATAAAATAAAAACATTTCTCATTGTTAATGAACTGGAACCTAGAAATAAATAAATTGAACTATTGTGTGACTCATATGCATGTTGTGGACTGAGTATGAATCGGGCTTCACACCGCAATGGATGATATGAATATTGCGCTTGGGCTAAAGAAACCCCTTCGGAGTTTGTACATACCCCTAGTGAGCGTCGTTGACGTTAAACGGATTGGGCTATGCGCCGTAGTGGTCATGTGTATTTCATTGCATTCTTGTTTGTAAATTACCTGTGATATTTGTGACTTGCTGTTGTTGTTAGTTCATGGTAGGTATCAGACTGTAGTTTTAGCTTTGCTCTGTGGTATTCTGTGGATTTTTTGCTTTCAGCTATTTTATATACTTTTTACTCACTGAGTACTTAGTACTCACCCCTACTCCCTGCACCTTTGTGTGCAAATCCAGATACACAGGAGGGTTAGACGAGTATTCCAGCTTATTTTTAGAGTATACTCGGGTTGACGAGGTAGCTGCTGGCGTTCGCAGGACCTAGTATCTATATACTTCCAGACTTGAGTATTTTGTTCAGTATTCCTATTACTATTCAATTTTGTTTAGAGGCTCTAGACTCGTGACCCCAGATCTTTTGGGAGTGTTATTTTCAATGTTCGCACTTCTTAGTATTTGATTCTACTATTATTATTGGAGTATATTTATTGACTCTTATATTCTTCTTGAATTCGTTCTTTTGGGACTGGTTTTCTACTTGGAAACAGTTGTTGGTCTGGCTTGCCTAGCTTTTAGTGTTGGGTGCCATCACGACCGGGTTTGGGTCGTGACAAGTTGGTATCAGAGCCTATGTTACTAGGCCTTACGAGTCATGAGCCGGTTTAGTAGGGTTTCACGGATCGGTACGTATACGTATGTATCTATCCTCGGGAGGCTACAAAACTTTAGGAAACACTTCACTTTCTTGAAATTCTTATTATGCGTATTTGATTCAGCTTGAGATATAACTCTTGAAATTCCTTCCACACGTATGTATGCGCACGCGAGCGTTCAGTAATACATCTGCATCGATGGCTTGTGATTCCCCGATCGAGGGGCGAGAGGTAATTTCCGTGAGTTCATGTTGGGCCAGTCTGGAGGACTTGGAGCCGAATCTTCACCTATGGCTTGAGCACCGAAGTGCTGATTATGTGAACAAGTGCTTTTAACTTATGTGTTCGGTAATGTCCTTATTAGCCGGGATGGCGGTCGGATATCCACGTGATGAGTAAGTGTTGTGAGGTGTATCTATGTGATTTTGATAGTGACGAAGAAGTTTGTGGGATAATAGATAAATTGTTAAGCGATTCGTTCCTATTGCGATCTGTTGTGTAACCCCAAGTTGTGGGCGCGTGAAGAATGTTGTCGTATCTCCTAGTTGGAAAGTTAAGTGCAATACGTGTGGCGGTATGAGTTCAGACTCAGAAAGACTAAATTGGCGATGTTTTATATGTGTTATGATTCAAACAAGTGCAACGCGTGTCCCTGTATCAATTTTGATAGTATAATACAAGTAGTATTGAGATTAATGTTATTAATATACATTGTGATAGTTTGTTAAGTTGTAGCCGTGTTATTAGGATCGTTAAATTGAGGAATTCACGCCTAGTGGGCACTTAGCATATTGAGTTGTGAACTGGGAAGGATTACCCCGATTACGATGGTTGTTCTTGTGTTTTATGAGAAAATGGGAGTTATTATGGACTTTTGAAACGTTATTAGACTAGTTAGTGTGATCAGAATCGGCTTGAAGTCGGTGGACAGATTTAATGTAAATAATGGTTCTATTTCGGGCCATAGGTGTGCATCTTTGTAATGCGGACCTCGTGGAGGAGTAGTTAGGTTGATGTTTCTTTATTAGATATTTTGCATAGCGATGCATTGCGCTGTGCGGGATATGAGGCGGCTTGAGAAAATTGCTATATGTTAAGAATCTGCGTAGGAACGACGTTACATAAGCATCTTGGCTTTTAAAATTCCAATTGTACATCGCACCTCAGTTGTGCTTGAGTTTTGTAGTTTATAACGTTAAATATCCCCCAGGGATGATATCATGCACTTAGCATGCGTACGACCGATACTCGGTATTATGTTGTAATGAGCAAATTTGGCTCGATGTGCATCTCCTTATGTGAGATCTAAGTGTAGGTCGGGTGGCACGCTGCCACGGGTATGTTATCTATAGCGGGTTGCATGCCACAACAGTGAAATATCGAGCATAATTTTCTATATGCTATCTCTGTATGCTTTACTTCCTATTTTCTAAGGAAAGTCTATATTAGTTCATATGATTTGATGATTTCCTTCTAGAGCTCATTTTCTTTAGTACCGCATTCGAATTGGTAGCTTATTAGCACATTTGGGCATCATATGCGATATTTAATTATGTCTGGAGTGGCTGATTGCCCGAGCAGTTCGTATTGAGTGAGACAAGATCATTGAATTCGGGATCGATGCAATCTGAGTATATGAAGTAAAGTAAAGATCTAAGACCATTATGTGGTTCAGAATAAGGGGATAGATCTTGCCAAGAGTATAAAACTAATGAATGGTTGTCTCGACGGTGGTGGAGAATGTATACAGACCTCATCCGTCGTGTCAATACTATAAGAATTTGCATAAGGCATGTGTTTGTCTTGCAGAGCATGGGATGTGTAGTGATTCATTCTAAGCGATTAGATAAGAGAGCTTCAGATGATTAGGGAAGATGATATTGCTAAGTGAAAGTGACTTGACGCGGAGTATGTATTTCAGAAAAAGGTAATGTGATTAAATTGATGATATTTTAGTAGAATTGCGGCATGTTCTCGTTGGGTCCACTAGTGGTATTCGGGTTTGCTTCGTAGCACATGTAAATATTGAGTATTTGTCGTGGATTGATTAGGTATCAAATGGATGCATGTATTCGCACGGTGGAAATTGGGATCAGGTATGATGAATTGTGTGTTATATGGAGATCTAATGTACATGCTATGTTGTGGTGGTGGATCTTTATTCGCTGTTATGTTATATTTTGGATGTGATGTTGGAATTCGGACGGGTTGTCGTACTATTGGGGCGATTTTGAACTATTACATTAGAGGCTACGCCAGAGATGCCATGGGTTAAGTGGTGAAGTGCGTTAGAATATGTTTTAGCGGAATGATTTATATTTCAAGGAACCATCGGATAGCTGGGAAGGAGTATTTTCTTAATTGGGCATTCGTGAGATGTCAGCGCAAAGGTTGCTATCATTGGTCCCGTTCCGTTATCGAGGGAATTTTTGGATGCGTTTCATATGGCCGGGCATGTAACCAGGTGATATTGTGGATTTCAGTATTATTTGGTGCCTTTGGCAGGAGTTAGAGAAGTGGACGAAACATTTTCAGGCTTCTTGGTACTGAATTCGTTGGCAGGCCGATATGGCTACGCATTTAGCTTGGTTAACCCTGAGTTGTTTATCGATGTTGTAAGACATTGTGATTTTGTTAGTTATGGGCATATGTGGTGCAGTTCCATTGATAATTCATAGAGAAAATCGAACAGGAAGAGTAAGTGAGTGTTGCTCAGTGTATGGAGCATTAGTGATGGTCTATCCGGTTGTGTATTGTATGTTCTTTGTTTCACAGTGGGTGAAGTGAATTTTGTTGGTTTCAGACATCAAATGTGCGTGGTTGTTGATTTTGAGCATAACGACTTGAGGTTCTTCAGGTGTAATGGTATTAGGACAGGATCGCGCATTGTGGCGAGGCTACAGAAGTTATAACCTTTCGGAATAGATTCAAGCATTCTATTTATATGATGTGAGATAGGGTCTGAGCCTTGTATTGTAATGGCATTGATGAGCTTGAGCTACAGCTCTTTCGTTTGAGTCATTTGTCATGATTTGAGTGTGTTCAGATCGTTTCTTATTGGTGCGTGTATTATGCAAGATGTGGTTTAGACTTGTATTGAGGTATCATATCACCAGAGTGGTGTAGGAATTCGAGGTGATCATCGGGTTCATTAATGAATACGGACAGATTTGATCTTATCTTGTTAGGAAGATAATATCGAGGTTTGACCTGGAAATCTGTTGCGATATCAGTCAAGGGAACTGGTTTCATGAATTGTTGATCTGAGAGATGATTACAGTTATAGCGCAGTTCCTTCATCGTTGGTGGTATAGGGAAGTGTTGGAATAAGGCTTTAGCTAAGAAGAGGTTCTCTGCCGGAAATCTGTTGCTGGGGACAACTGTTGTGAATAAAAATTATGGTTCCAAGTGCTTGGTTTAGGCGGTACATCATATGTTTTCACCCGAGGGTGCAAGGATGGGTTATTACAGTTGGTTCGGGCTTACTTTGAGTACGAATGTGAATTTCCGATTGGGTGTATGATCTTTGGAAAGTACAGTATGGTTCTATGGTTTGGTTATGGATTAAATGAACTTTGAAAGTTCAGCTGTAGTGTGTTATCGGGTCCATGCGAGATAGGGTGACGAGGGATCACCCCGGGTATATGATTGGTAAGATCATTCAGCTACTGGATGGCTTCTAGAACTACTCTCGATACGCTCGAGGACGAGCATTTGTTCAAGTTGGGAAGAATGTAACGACTCGACCCGTCGTTACGGGAGTTACCGCCCCGTTTTCTCAATTTGATACTTTAATATGTTCACTTATATGTGCTTGAAGAGTTAGAAGTAAATCGAATGTAATCCAGTTAGAAATGAGGCAATAAACCTCTTTATGGGAAGGTTAGTTTGGAAAAGTCAACTGGATGTTGACCGATGAGTTAGACTGCTCGGAATAGAATTATGATGATTCGACTAGTTTTGGGGGATGATTTATGACTTAGGAGAGCAATCGGAGTCGAATTCGGAGGTCCGGTGTAGATTTAGGCTTGAATTGGCTAAGGTTGAATTTTGGTGAATCCCGGATAGTAGGTGAGATTTTGATCCGAGGCTTGGAATGAAATTTTGAGAGTTGCAGTATCTCCGTTAGGTGATTTTGGATATGCGTGCAAAATTTTAGATCATTCGGAGGTGTGTAGGTCGGGTTTTAGATCAAATGTTAGTTTCGGAAGTTTTAGTGAAACTTAGGCTTGAATCTGTGAGAATTTGATGATTTTAATGTTTATGATGGTGTTTTTATGTTGCGAGCAAGTTTGAATGAAGTAATATGGTATATTTGTGCATTTGGTTGAGGTCCCGAGGGTCTCGGGGTGAATTCGGATGGCTAACGGGAAGTTTTGAACAAGAATAGTGCAGCAGAAAAATTTCAGAAGATATTTTCTCTATGTGATCGCAGAGGGAGTCATGCGATCGCATAGAAGGATCTTGAGGGGGTGTGAGATTGTTCAATGTAATCGCGCAACTTAGGGTTGCGATCGCACAATTTGAAATTGTTGTGAAATGCGATCGTATGGTAACAGTTGCGATCGCATAAGGCATTGTTTGGGGTAGACAATTCGTGCTATGCGATCGCATAGTGAAGGTGTGCGATCGCATAGGATTAAGTTATTGTGCAGTGCGATCGCATACTAGGCATTGCGATCACATAGAACAAGGCATCAGTGACAGAACATTTAAGTTAAAAATCAGACGCGAACCTCATTATTTTACATCACTTTTACTTCGACAAGGGAGGGTTTTGAGTGTTTTGAAGAGAGATATCAACGGTTAATCGCTGGAGGTAAGTTTCTTGACTCAAAAACATGATTTTATGCTAGAATCAACACCAAAATTCATGAAATTGGATGGAATTTGTGAAGAACTAGGGCCTAAATCATGAAAACGAATTTTTGGGTTTTGAAAGGCCATTCGAACTCCGATTTCGATAAATTTTATATACAAGGGCTCGTGGCGAGACGAGGAATCCGTTGGTATGATTTTTGAATTTTTTTTGCGTTTTTCCAACTTCGTGATTTGTTGCATTTTTCGAGTAATTTTGTTTGGGTTATGTTTCCTTGACCCATATTTATGTAATTGATGTGGTTTTGACTATATTCGACGCACGAGGCGGCAAATTCGAAGGGAAAATGCATCGCGGACGAGTCCACGACCAGTTAGAGGTGAGTAGTTAGTGTATATGGTAGCCTGAGGGTTTGAAACCCCGACTTAGCACATTATGACGCTATTAGGGTGTGACTCGCACCCTATGGCAGGTGCGGGTTTGGTTATGACTGGGGATTAAGACTTGGTCCATCCCGAACATGAATAATATTATATTGGCGGTTGAAGCACACCCTGTGTAAAGTATATATGTGGGCTATAAGCCATGTTTGGGGCCTTGTGCCAACCTGTAGTATCCCTAGGAGATAGATATCTATGTGATAGCTTGATTTGTAGAATCATTGATCTCTGTCTTGGCTTGAAATCACTATTATGAAATGCTAAGTCACACGTTCTTGAAAAATTAAATAAAATAAAAACATTTCTCATTGTTAATGAACTGGAACCTAGAAATAAATAAATTGAACTATTGTGTGACTCATATGCATGTTGTGAACTGAGTATGAATCGGGCTTCACACCGCAATGGATGATATGAATATTGCGCTTGGGCTAAAGAAACCCCTTCGGAGTTTGTACATACCCCTAGTGAGCGTCGTCGACGTTAAACGGATTGGGCTATGCACCGTAGTGGTCATGTGTATTTCATTGCATTCTTGTTTGTAAATTACCTGTGATATTTGTGACTTGTTGTTGTTGTTAGTTCGTGGTAGGTACAGGACTGTAGTTTTAGCTTTGCTCTTTGGTATTCTATGGATTTTCTGCTTTCAGCTATTTTATATACTTTTTACTCACTGAGTACTTAGTACTCACCCCTACTCCCTGCACCTTTGTGTGCAAATCCAGATACACAGGAGGGTTAGACGAGTATTCCAGCTTATTTTTAGAGTATACTCGGGTTGACGAGGTAGCTGCTGGCGTTCGCAGGACCTAGTATCTATATACTTCCAGACTTGAGTATTTTGTTCAGTATTCCTATTACTATTCAATTTTGTTTAGAGGCTCTAGACTCGTGACCCCAGATCTTTTGGGAGTGTTATTTTCAATGTTCGCACTTCTTAGTATTTGATTCTACTATTATTATTGGAGTATATTTATTGACTCTTATATTCTTCTTGAATTCGTTCTTTTGGGACTGGTTTTCTACTTGGAAACAGTTGTTGGTCTGGCTTGCCTAGCTTTTAGTGTTGGGTGCCATCACGACCGGGTTTGGGTCGTGACAAGTTGGTATCAGAGCCTAGGTTACTAGGCCTTACGAGTCATGAGCCGGTTTAGTAGGGTTTCACGGATCGGTACGTATACGTATGTATCTATCCTCGGGAGGCTACAAAACTTTAGGAAACACTTCACTTTCTTGAAATTCTTATTATGCGTATTTGATTCAGCTTGAGATATAACTCTTGAAATTCCTTCCACACGTATGTATGCGCACGCGAGCGTTCAGTAATACATCTGCATCGATGGCTTGTGATTCCCCGATCGAGGGGCGAGAGGTAATTTCCGTGAGTTCATGTTGGGCCAGTCTGGAGAACTTGGAGCCGAATCTTCACATATGGCTTGAGCACCGAAGTGCTGATTATGTGAACAAGTGCTTTTAAATTATGTGTTCGGTAATGTCCTTATTAGCCGGGATGGCGGTCGGATATCCACGTGATGAGTAAGTGTTGTGAGGTGTATCTATGTGATTTTGATAGTGACGAAGAAGTTTGTGGGATAATAGATAAACTGTTAAACGATTCGTTCCTATTGCGATCTGTTGTGTAACCCCAAGTTGTGGGCGCGTGAAGAATGTTGTCGTATCTCCTAGTTGGAAAGTTAAGTGCAATACGTGTGGCGGTATGAGTTCAGACTCAGAAAGACTAAATTGGCGATGTTTTATATGTGTTATGATTCAAACAAGTGCAACGCGTGTCCCTGTATCAATTTTGATAGTATAATACAAGTAGTATTGAGATTAATGTTATTAATATACATTGTGATAGTTTGTTAAGTTGTAGCCGTGCTATTAGGATCGTTAAATTGAGGAATTCACGCCTAGTGGGCACTTAGCATATTGAGTTGTGAACTGGGAAGGATTACCCCGATTACGATGGTTGTTCTTGTGTTTTATGAGAAAATGGGAGTTATTATGGACTTTTGAAACGTTATTAGACTAGTTAGTGTGATCAGAATCGGCTTGAAGTCGGTGGATAGATTTAATGTAAATAATGGTTCTATTTCGGGCCATAGGTGTGCATCTTTGTAATGCGGACCTCGTGGAGGAGTAGTTAGGTTGATGTTTCTTTATCAGATATTTTGCATAGCGACGCATTGCGCTGTGCGGAATATGAGGCGGCTTGAGAAAATTGCTATATGTTAAGAATCTGCGTAGGAACGACGTTACATGAGCATCTTGGCTTTTAAAATTCCAATTGTACATCGTGTCACACCTCTTTTTACGCGCCCGCAAGGGTGCAAAGAGTTTTTCCAATTAAAGGACAATCGAGATGGGATTTATTTTAATTATTTCATAGTCGCCACTTGGGAGATTTATGGTGTCCCAAGTCACCGGTTAAATCCCGAATCGAGGAAAAGAATGACTCTATTTAACAGTCCGCGAACCAGAAATCCGGATAAGGAATTCTATTAACCCGGGAGAAGGTATTAGGCATTCCCGAATTCCGTGGTTCTAGCACGGTCGCTCAACCGTCGTGTTTGGCTTATCTATCTGCTTTTTACAATTATGTACTTAGTGCAAGTTAATATCCCTTTACCGCTTTTATTATTGGTTATGATTTACGAAAGAGAAAGTTGCTTAAAAATATGCTTTCGAATCACGTCACATGAAATGCACCCGGATCCTCAACATATTCCTATTCAATATTTCGGGGTTTGGATTCGGGTCGCATGAAATGCACACCTGTATTTAAGAAGATAGAACTAAAATATGTGCCCGGATCGACCACTTATTTACACTGTTGAGAAGGGCGTGATATTCGTTAAGAACGACGCATCTCAAAATCTAAGTATTTTATATGTACATTTATGAAGGCTGTGCGATTAGTGTAACTATTGGGCGAGGCGCACCTTTGATTCAAATCTAAAGCGAACTACATCCCACTGTATTTTACTTAAGAGTTGATTCCAAATTATTTAAAACTTGCTACGAACCACACCACATGAAATGCGCCTGTGGTTCCTGACACGCTTTATTTGCTCTTGCCCGAAATTGGGGTCGGGTCACATGAAATGCACCCCCGACTCCTTTAATCTAATTACGTCATTCAGTTGAGTAATAACTCCCTAGCTAATCTTGCTTTTAACATAAGGTCTAACGTTAACAGATTTGGAGATTACACACACGAGCAGAGAAGATTGAATAGAGATACAACGGACTAATTCAGGTTTACGTGCTTATCTAACGACAGTGTATCTTTGGCCTAGCTACACTTTTCCATAACCAAGACTAGCAATACAAGCTTAATTGGAGAATAACAGAATGTAATTAAACATAAGAACTTTAGACGACTACATGTTTCAATAGACTTTATGCATAAGCTTCAAACTTCATTCTTTTCGAACCAAGGAATTACAATAACAGAGGTGTGTACCTGGAATGCGGAAGAACAAGGAAGAGTGAGCAATGGCAATGCAACAACAGTAACAAGAACAGTAACAGCAACAGTACACAATAACAGCAACAACTCCACACCAAAACAAATGGTGAACCAGCTATAACCCCAACAAACCAACAATGATCAAACTCTTCAAACTCTACCAACTAACGGACCAATGGAACAGTAATAGCCAAGCAGCAATCAAACAGTATCCAAACCAATGGAACAGTGATAGCCAAACAAAATCCCCAAGAGCAGACCACAAGGGGCAAAACAATGGTCGATCAACAAACAACACCCAATAGACCAGCAATACAATGGCAGTTTACAGCCAAGTAGCACAGCAACAGATGAGATGTATACCAACAGCAACAAAGACAAACAGGCAGTAACACTAATGACCAACAGCAATCTCTGGATACCAACAGCAACAACAATACACACGGCCAACAGCAATCACTGGAACTACCACAGCCCTCAACCACTGAACCAGCTACAACAATGGCACAGCACCACCAACACAAGAACAACAAGCAACCAAATGGCCAAAACACTCAGCTACTGAATCAAAGCACACGAAACAGTAGCCAAAAAATCAATGAAACAGTGACTTCTCTATCCTTTTTCTCTCTGTATCTTGGTTTCAATCTTGTCCTCCCTGTTTTTCTTAACTCCCTGCTCTCCCTATCTGTGACTTTGTATGTGCATATCAAAAATGTCTCTGCTGCCTATTTTTCTCTCCAGCTATTACTCTCCAGTGTTCTCTCTAATATCTTAGCTATGACTGTTTTTGCTCTCCAGGTACTGTTTTTGCTCTCCAGGTATTTTCAGTCCCCTAATGTCTGTCTATCCCCTTATACTTATAGTTAAAAGAACTCCTAAAAGCCAGAAGACTCAGAAACTCCCCTCTGCCCATCCCTATTCCCTGAACCCCACTATCTACTGTCCAATGTATGGACTCAAGCATTAAACAATGCTGGTGGCAGGAACCTCAGTGGGATGCCCTGCTGTGCAGGTTCCACTAGCCCTTGTATGGGTATGTGATTTAAAAATTAACCTATTAACTACAACTAATTAACCCCCTTAATCTGAATCAAACAGTAACAGGCCTTTAAGCCAGTGAATTGCATACAGGCATATTCAGGGATCAATATTACGAACTAATTCCTTGACGACTTTAGGCGAACTGAACATATGATACATTTTAACTAACGAAGCTAGAAGGAATCGACCAAATAAAAGGCCTTATCGGAGGAGAATAGATAAAACAGAGAAGATGAAAAGTAATGACCAAAAATCAATGAATTTGCACACACAATTAATACAGAGATACAAAAAAGCAAAATGCAATACCTCAAGAGAGGATAGAAATCAGACTCATGAATTGCGGCCGCTTGGATTCAACAATTACCAATTTGAAGTCGAACAGACTTTAATTGGGACATTTTCAGACGAAAATGTCTCAATCAAAATCTATTAGACTCCAATCTCGTTTAGTTCTGGGCGGAATCACTAATTTTAGTATTCTAGGGTTCTTGGGCTCGGATTTGGGGCTTTTGCATTTCTGGTTAGATTCGAACCAAACCAATGTCAATGGGAGTGTGGGGGAGGTGTGAGGAGACTGTGGTATGAATTTGGTGAAGTTTGGCGTAGTTTGGGTTTTGACTCGAATCTTTGAATGAAGATTCGAGCCGTTTGGTGGTGATTCGAGGTTAGCGAAGGCTGGGTTCGTAACGGGTGAGGTGAGGGGAAGATTTTGGCATTGGTTTGGTGGCCATTGGCCTACCGGAACCGCCGTGAGGCGATTTCCGGCAGGCGGCGCAATGGCGGCGGACGGCGGAGAGAAGCCTGGTCTCTGAGGACCTTTGGGAGATGAAGGGAGAGGGGGGGTCTGGCTTTGGGGGGGGGCGGGGTATGAGGATGAGCCTTATATACGAGATATGAGATTGAATCCTGATCGTTGGATCATTTACGATCAACGATCAGGATCCCCTCACTTAAACCAAACGGTGTCGTTTGGTTAAGTTATAGTCTGAGTGTATATTGGAATTAAAGGATTAATCTGGGCCGTTGGATAATAAAATCCAACGGTCCAGATCAAGCGTTACACAGGCTGAAGCTTGGACGGGTATTTGGGCTGGATTAGAGGAAATTCGTTTGGGCCTGGTTTTTAGACTAAGTTTTGGCCCAGATCGGATCTTCATGATGTACTATATGTGTATGTGTATATATATATATATATGTATATATACATATATATATATATATACACACATATGTATATATACTAACCTATAACACCGCTATTTTTTACTACAATTAACGTACATAATTACATATCACCTAAAAATGTAAATCACATGACTTCGATACTAAAAATGCAAAACCTAGCATATATTTTTTGTATTTTTAAAATAAATAAACGTGCACACAAAAAGATAGAATAACACAAAATCACAAAAATCATGCCCAACACGAAACTATTTTTATTTTTGAATTTTCTGGGAGTACTTCTCAAGTAAGGCAAAAATCACGTGCTCACAGCTGCCCCTCTTTGCGCGTAAACACGCAGAGTTTTCGTGCAAAGATAAGTGAGCGGATATAAGCGATTTTGCCCATTCGAGTACTCCGTATGAAGCATTTTGGAAAAGTTTTGACCGAACCTTGCTTCAAAGGTCTCCTACATATCCCTGGCTAAAAGGGAATCGGGTCAATGTAGTTCGGGAAGTTCTGGTAGCTGGGACTACCATGACTGTTGCGATCTCGCTGTTACTGCTGTTGCCGCTGTTACTGCTGTTACCACTGCTCAGCTGATTTCCTTGTTACACCGCACTAAGCAACAAAAACAAGAAGCTAGACTAAGTTACAGTACTACAAGTTCTTATCTATCCTTTTAACTTGATCTTGTCGCGCTCCTTGCCATCTTGTCTGACTTGGCGTTCCTTCTGATGCTTCGTCTCTTCTTACGAACTTGCACTCATGCCGGAGATTTCTGTTACATTCTACCGCTTTCCTCTACCAAATTAAAACAGATCGCCACTCCATTCTCCAGGCGGGCTCCCTGACTTCAACCACTACTTCAAAAGTAAAATCGCCACTCCATTCTCCAGGCGGGCTCCCTGACTTCAACTATTACTTCAAAATTAAATCGCCACTCCATTCTCCAGGCGGGCTCCCTGACTTCAATTACAACTTCAAAATAAATCGCCACTCCATTCTCCAGGCGGGCTCCCTGACTTCAACCACTACTTCAAAAGTAAAATCGCCACTCCATTCTCCAGGCGGGCTCCCCGACTTCAACTATTACTTCAAAATTAAATCGCCACTCCATTCTCCAGGCGGGCTCCCTGACTTCAACTACTACTTCAAAATTAAATCGCCACTCCATTCTCCAGGCGGGCTTCCTGACTTCAACTACAACTTTAAAATTAAATCGCCACTCCATTCTCCAGGCGGGCTTCCCGACTTCAATTACAACTTCAAAATTAAATCGCCACTCCATTCTCCAGGCGGGCTTCCTGACTTCAATTACGACTTTAAAATTAAATCGCCACTCCATTCTCCAGGCGGGCTCCCTGACTTTAACTACTACTTCAACATTAAATCGCCACTCCATTCTCCAGGCGGGCTTCCTGACTTCAACTACAACTTCAAAATTAAATCGCCACTCCATTCTCCAGGCGGGCTCCCTGACTTCAATTACAACTTCAAAATAAATCGCCACTCCATTCTCCAGGCGGGCTCCCTGACTTCAACCACTACTTCAAAAGTAAAATCGCCACTCCATTCTCCAGGCGGGTTCCCTGACTTCAACTATTACTTAAAATTAAATCGCCACTCCATTCTCCAGGCGGGCTCCCTGACTTCAACTACTACTCACTGATTTCATCCTATCTTGATTACCTTCCTTGGTACCATTTCCTTGTTCCTGCATTACCTCTCGGACCACCTTCTCTTTTGCATTATCCTGTCTTGGAATTGCTTTCCCCTAGGTCGTGTTACTTTTCTTCTGGCTGCTGGGGATATTTTCGGAACTGTTTACTCGCCTGCTGGGGGTGATGCTGCTGAGGAAGCATTCTTTGTTTCCTTCACCCCTTATTCTCTTCCTTCTTCCCATACCTCCTCTGGGACTCACGCTTTTGCCTCCTCGAGCAAATTAGGGAATGTAATACTGCTGGAGGAATCTTGAAGCCATTGTTTTATTTTCCCACAACTGCTGGGGGTAATACCAAGCTCAAATATTACCCCCTCGTGTCGTCTGGCCTTTCTCAAAACCATTCTGCTCGGAGCCGGTACTTCCCGAAATCTTGTATTGCTTTCTACCCTTGTCCTCTGAGTCTTGCTTTCCAGAAAATTTTCGCAACAGGAGAAAATTTTCTGCCCCGGTTTGATAAACTTCTGGACGGTACACTTTTCTGCCATCGGACCCTCTTTTCCTGCTTTAAATCAAAGAAAAATTGTTAGTTTCAAAATGCCGCGAGTGGTCGTGCCACTCTTGTTGAGGCCATTCTCTTTCAGCCGCTTGGCCTCTCTCGAACTTTGAGGACGACGTTGACGCTTGCTTGGGACGATGCTTTTTCCACGAACGACCTCTCATCTTTCCTTTTATTCCACTCTTTGGTTTGATCCGACTCTTTTTAGCCGGTGATCCGTTGCGTGAAATCATCTTTCGGACATGCCACATGTGTCCATCATACTCCATAATTCTTGCGAACCTTCCACTCAGCCTGTCATCCCAATCTTACTATCGTAACGACTTCTGTCTTATTGCCTCGTTCCATGCCTATTCACTTTCAATATACCGCTTTGGGAGACTTGGTAGTAAGCTTTGAAAAAATCAATTTTCGAAAAAATGAAAGAAAAGAAAAGAATACTGACCGCAAATGACAAAAGAAGAGAAAAACTTTTCTGAACTCAAAAATAGGAAAACTTATCAGAATGTGTGCCTGATCCAATGGTTATGCCGCGCCTTTGAGATTAAACTACTCAGTCTATTTATATCAATCACTTTCTGATGCCGCGTTCTGCTAGATGTAAACGGACGTCCAACCTTGTCTCATGCAGACATCTTGCAACCATTTCGTCCTGCCACCTCACAGTGCCCTTCAAAGGGTTTTCACTAATGAGATTCTCTCATTTCTCTCTATCTCCCGTCGCCTCAAGGTGCCCGTGAAGGTTTTCACCGTAAGACTCTCTCATTTTACTTCTCTCAACTTCCTTCGCCTTAAGGTGCCCGCGAGGGTTTTCACCGTTAAGACTCTCTCATTTATGCTTTCTTTCCTTGCGGCGGGGTATCACCCCTGAGATTCCTTCTAGAGCGTTATCCCCTTTCGGCTTGTGCATCCTGGATTCAATCGAGGGTCGGGATGTCACTCTTGGCTTTCATTCACATGACTTGGCACTTCTCAAATACTGATCGAGAGGTCTTTCTGGTTCTTGATATGGTTTCTGCGCGTGAGGCTGAAGAAAGGGGTTTAGCCTCAACGGTTAGCTTACTACAACTTTCGGAATCCATACTATCTTTCAAACGAAACAATGACTTCTGCCCCAGTTTTGTTGCATGGGGGATTTTTTTTGATTTTTATTTTATTATGACCGAGCCGTGTGGCGCCTACGTATCCTTCTTGAGGAATCAGGTCGAACGTAGTTCACTTTTTCTTGTATTACTTCTTTGTTTCTTTTCTATTCTGTTACACATCTTCCTTGATGATTCCGAAAGAGGGTATATGAAAGAATAATTAAGTCTCAAATGGGGAAACAAAGGTTAAAGTGTTTGGGTAGTAGAAAAATTGCCTCTATCATTTCATTCTCCGAAAAATGCCAAATACACACAAACGAAACCAAACGTTGACAAATGCATTAAAGAATTACACATAATATCTCTTAACCGCATCAGAATTGATAGCCATATCGGTGCATCTTCCCTCGACATCAGTCAGACATAGAGCGCCGTTGGATAATACTCTAGTCACCACAAATGGTCCCTGCCAATTTGGAGCGAACTTGCCTTTCGCCTCGGCCTGATGTGGTAGAACTCTCTTCAGCACATGCTGTCCCACTTCAAATCTCCCGGGACGTACCTTCTTGTTATATGCTCTCGCCATTCTCTTTTGATACAATTGGCCGTGACATACTGCTGTCAATCTCTTTTCATCGATCAAGCTCAATTGCTCTAATCGGGTTTTGACCCACTCGTCGTCGTCAATCTCAGCTTCGGCGACAATTCGGAGGGATGGAATTTCAACTTCTGCTGGTATTACTGCCTCGGTCCCGTACACCAACAAGTAAGGAGTTGCACCTACCGAAGTCCGGACGGTAGTGCGATAACCCAACAGTGCAAATGGTAACTTTTCATGCCACTGCCTAGACCCTTCTATCATCTTCCTCAATATCTTCTTTATGTTCTTGTTTGCCGCCTCGACCGCACCGTTTGCTTTTGGGCGATACGGTGTGGAATTTCGGTGTGTAATCTTGAACTGTTGACATACCTCTTTCATCAATCCACTGTTAAGATTTGCACCGTTATCCGTAATGATCATCTTTGGAATTCCAAACCTACAAATGATGTGGGAGTGTACGAAGTCCACTACCGCCTTCTTGGTCACTGATTTGAATGTTTTGGCCTCCACCCACTTGGTAAAATAATCAATCGTTACCAGAATGAACCTATGACCGTTGGAAGCTGCAGGCTCAATAGGTCCAATAACATCCATACCCCATGCGGCAAACGGCCATGGTGCTGACATTGTATGCAATTCAGTCGGCGGAGAATGAATCAAATCTCCGTGTATCTGACACCGATGGCATCTTCGCACGAAACTTATACAATCCCGCTCCATAGTGAGCCAATAATATCCTGCTCGAAGAATCTTCTTTGCCAATACGTATCCGCTCATGTGTGGTCCGCAAACTCCCGAGTGTATATCCGTCATCACTGTTGTGGCTTGACTTGCATCTATACATCTCAACAATCCCAAATCTGGGGATCTTTTGTACAGCACCCCTCCACTAAGGAAAAATCCGTTCGCCAACCACCGAATAGCCCTCTTCTGATCTCCAGTTGCTTGCCCTGGGTATACTCCTAACATGAGGTATTCCTTGACATCATGAAACCACGGCTCACCATCCACCTCTTCTTCTATCACATTACAATAAGCATGTTGATTCCGGATCTGGATATGTAATGGATCGACACGAACCTTGTCCGGGTGATGTAGCATCGACGCTAAAGTAGCCAACGCGTCGGCGACCTCATTATGCATCCTTGGGATGTGCCTGAATTCTACCGATCGAAAGCGTTTGGTCAAATCATGCAAACACTGACGATATGGGATAAGCTTTAAATCTCTGGTTTCCCATTCTCCCTGAATCTGATGTACTAGAAGGTCCGAGTCCCCCAAGACCAAGACGTCCCGTACATCCATGTCCACCGCTAATCGCAACCCCAAGATACATGCCTCGTACTCGGCCATGTTATTGGTACAGTTAAAACGCAGTTGAGCAGTAACAGGATAATGATGTCCTGTTTCAGATATGAGCACAGCCCCTACTCCGACTCCTTTTGCGTTTGCCGCTCCATCGAAGAAGAGCTTCCATCCTGGATCCTTGGTTAGTTCTAACCCCTCAATTTGCAACACCTCTTCGTCTGGAAAATACGTCCTCAAGGGTTCGTATTCGTCATCAACAGGATTTTCAGCTAAGTGATCGGCCAGGGCTTGAGCTTTCATAGCCGTCCTTGTCACGTATATGATGTCGAACTCTGTAAGTAATATTTGCCATTTTGCCAACCTCCCTGTAGGCATAGGTTTCTGGAAAATATACTTCGACGGATCCAAACGCGAAATGAGGTAAGTGGTGTAAGAAGACAAATAATGTTTCAACTTTTGGGCTACCCAAGTCAAAGCGCAACATGTCTTTTCTAAATGAGTGTACTTGACCTCGTGGACTGTAAATTTCTTACTGAGGTAGTAAATGGCCCGTTCCTTCCTGCCAGTAAGATCATGCTGCCCCAGTACGCAGCCAAACGAATTCTCCAAGACCGTCAGATAAAGAATCAGGGGTCTACCTGGCTCGGGCGGAACTAGTACGGGTGGATTTGACAGATACCCTTTGATCCGGTCAAACGCTTCCTGACATTCTGCCGTCCATTCTATCGCAGCGTCTTTCTTCAATAGGCGGAATATGGGTTCACAGGTTGCCGTAAGCTGGGCAATAAACCTACTGATGTAATTCAACCTTCCCAACGGACTCATTACTTCTGTTTTATTCTTCGGCGGGGGTAACTCCTGAATGGACTTGATTTTGGATGGGTCCAGCTCAATGCCCCGTCGGCCGACGATGAATCCTAGCAACTTTCCTGATGGAACTCCGAATGCGCATTTGGCCGGATTGAGCTTGATGTCGTACCTTCGAAGTCTTTGAAAGAACTTCCCGAGGTCGGCAACATGGTCTTCTTGACGCCTAGATTTTATGATCACATCATCCACGTACACCTCAATTTCCTTGTGTATCATGTCATGGAATACCGTAGTCATCGCCCTCATATATGTCGCTCCTGCATTCTTCAAACCAAACGGCATCACTCGGTAGCAATAAGTCCCCCACGGTGTGATAAAAGCCGTCTTTTCTGCGTCCTCTTCATCCATCAAAATCTGATGATATCCCGCATAACAGTCCACAAAGGATCCAATTTCGCGTCCGGCGCAATTATCAATCAGGATATGGATATTGGGAAGCGGGAAATTATCCTTAGGACTTGCCTTGTTGAGATTGCGATAGTCCACGCATACTCTGATCTTTCCGTCTTTCTTTGGCACCGGTACTACGTTAGCCAACCATTCAGGGTATCGAGTGACACGAATGACTTTCGCCTGCAACTGCTTGGTTACCTCCTCCTTAATCTTCACACTCATCTCCGTCTTGAATTTCCGCAGCTTTTGCTTGACGGGAGGATATGCCGGATCGGTGGGTAATCTATGAACCACTAGATCAGTGCTGAGTCCTGGCATGTCGTCGTACGACCATGCGAAAATATCTTTAAACTCCATGAGTGTTTTGATCAATTCTTCTCTCAGATTGGGTTCAATATGGACACTTATCCGGGTTTCTTTGACGTCATCCGCATTCCCTAGATTAACGGCCTCAGTATCATTTAAATTTGGTTTGGGTTTTTCCTCGAAGTGACTTAATTCTTCCCCGATTTCTTCTATGGCTTCATCATCGCCGTACTCTGACTCACTCTCGTCACTTCTTATTTCATGCGTTATTATTTCCAAACCCGATTGACTTTCTAGACTGGGTTGATTAATCTTTAAGCACGCCATATCATTAGGATCAGTTGCAAGAAAGCTGTTCAAAAAAGTAAAAAGAAGAAAAAAGATAAACAAAATTAGACACGAAGGAACCAAATTTCATTAATGGGAATTGTACAAAGGGAAAACAAACTGCGAACTTAAATCAGAAATGAACTAAAAACAAACGGGATTTTACTCCGGGGACAAACCCCCAACACAAAATTTCGAAAGAAAAACAATCCAAGACAAACTACCAAGACTCCTTCCGAACAGGGAGAGGAGTAGCCTTCCAGTTATTCAGTTTTGCCTTTGGTCCCACAAATTGTATCTCGGCGTGACTAGATCCTTCACCGTCCTCGAGCATACATACATCCGTGAATAAGTCCTCGAACTTCCTGAAGAACTCTTCATCTGGCCTGATCGTAGGACCGGGAATCTTTGTCGCCGGATGTCCTCTTGCTCCGGACCTGATAAAAGATTGGGAAAGACGTGGAACAGGTTTTGAGAGCACCCATGTCTTCTGCTTACTCTTCTTTGCTCGCCGGATGTCCTCTGAGGTTGGCTGGAATCCCAAAGCCGAAGGTTCCCAAGTTTTCGACCACTGATACCGGTTGTATGATTCCTTACAGAGATGCACCTAGACCTTTACCGGGTATGAAACCATGTCTCAACATTTCATGTGCCACCATGACATCCGCAGTAATTGTTCTGTCGCCGGGAATGCATTCCCCTTCCGGAACTCGGTGGGCGGACACCACATCGCAGACCTGATATACCCACGGCCCAACATCTTCTTCTGTTTCAACAAAGGGAATGATGGTGCCTGATTGTGGATCGTTCTCCCCATGGACGACGATCTCCTGTTGGTCCCATTCGAACTTGACGAGCTGGTGTAAGCTGGATGGAACTGCTCTCGCGGCGTGGATCCATGGTCGCCCTATTAGGAGGTTATATGACACCACCATATCCAGCACCTGGAATTCCATGGTGAACTCCACTGGCCCAATTGTCAAGATTAGCACAATGTCGCCAACCGACGCTTTGCCTCCTCCGTCAAACCCTCGAACACATACGCTGTTCTTGTGTACCCTGCCGATGTCTACTTTTAATTTGCCCAGTGTAGAGAGAGGACAAATGTTAGCACTGGACCCATTATCGACAAGGACTTTGGTAACCACCGCCTCTTCACACTTCACCGTAAGATATAAAGCCCTGTTATGCTCAGTGCCTTCCTCAGGCAACTCGTCATCGGTGAAGGTGATCCGATTTGCTTCGAAGATCCTATTGGTGATCTTCTCCAAATGGCTCACCGAGATTTTATCCGGTACATGTGCCTCATTCAGGACTTTCATCAATGCTTGCCGATGTTCTTCAGAATGTATCAGCAAGGATAGCAATGATATTTGCGCCGGAGTCTTCTTCAACTGCTCTAAGACAGAGTAGTCATGCAGCTTCATCATTTTCAAGAATTCTTCCGCCTCTTCATCAGTGACCGGCTTTTTCAATACTGCCGGAGTGGTCTTCCTCAATTCCGCAGGGGCAAAACATCTCCCCGAGTGGGTCAACCCTTGGGCTTCACAAACTTCTTCTTTCACCTCCTTTCCTCTGTAGGTCGTTGTAATCCGAGCATAATTCCATGGGACAGCCCGGCTATCAATTACTGGCAACTGTGTTGCCGGCTGGATGATGAAAGGATCCATTCGAACGCCTGCTACTGTCAAAATGGGCTTGATTGCTGCCCCTGGTACAACTATCTTGGCCGGCTTTACCGGTACTTCGTTCACACTTTCCTTTCCTGCTTCCGACTCTCCTGGTATGTCCTTCTTGCAACTGGGCGACTCATCAAGGCTTGGCCCTTTTCTCGTTCCTGCCCCGCTAGACTTAATCATCATTACAGTCTGAGAGGCTTTCTCCTTTCCTTCCTCCGCCCGTACCAACTCGATCATATTGGTCTCATGATGAGTTGGAAGCGGGTTTTGGTTGATGTTGGGCTCTGTTGGAGTCTGGACCTCAATCCTGCGAGTGTCAATGAGCTCCTGGATGGCCGTCTTCAACCTCCAACACTTTTCTGTATCGTGTCCCGGACATCCCGAGCAGTAGGCACAATTTACTGAATGGTCCAGGTTCTTCGGAAGAGGGTTTGGTAGCTTAGCTTCAACCGGATTTAGCAACCCTACTTGCTTCAACCGGTGGAACAGACTGGTGTAAGACTCTCCTAAGGGAGTGAAAGTCTTTGGCCTCGGCGCCCTGTCGCCCCCGAATGCCTGGTTCGGACGGAAACTCGCGCCCGAGGGGTTTCTGTAAGCTCTTGGGGGTGGATGATTGTTTTGCGGGTTTGGTGCACGCCACGGTGCATGAACAGGAGGTGCAGAATAGGACTGTGCATGGTGGACAGTAAAATGGGGATCAAGGTGCGGGATAGTAATGTTGCGGGTGGTTATATGGGTTGTGAGAGTAATTTTGGTGGTGGGGTTGGGGTGGGCTATATTGGGGTGCGGGGCCTCTATTTCTGAACCATGCCCCGGACTCGACGGCCGCAACTTCCTCTCTCCTCTTTTTCCCCAGTACTCCTCCAGTACCACTTTGGATAGCCTGAGTGGTGGCTTTCAGTGCCGAGTAACTCATGATCTTGTTGGCCTTCAAACCCTCCTCGATCATACCCCCCATTTTTATCACCTCAGTGAATGATTTGCCTACGGACGTTACCAGATGTCCGAAGTAGGTGGGCTCTAATGTCCGCAAGAAGTAGTCCACCATCTCGCTTTCTCTCATCGGCGGATCTACCCTGGCCGCCTGTTCCCTCCAACGGAAACCAAATTCCCTGAAGCTTTCAGCGGGCTTCTTCTCTAATTTTAACAATGATAGGCGGTCGGGGATTATCTCAAGATTGTACTGGAACTGGCCGATAAAAGCTTGAGCCAAATCATCCCACGTAAACCATCTACTGGGATCCTGTCTAGTGTACCACTCCAACGCCGATCCTCCCAGACTCTGGCCGAAGTAAGCTATCAGAAGTTCGTCCCGTCCTCCGGCCCCTCTCATTTTACTGCAGAACCCTCGGAGGTGGGCTACTGGGTCGCCGTGCCCCTCGTATAGGTCGAATTTGGGCATTTTAAACCCCGCTGGCAACTGGACGTCCGGAAATGGACATAGATCTTTGTAGGCGACGCTGACCCGGTTGCCCAAACCGTGCATGTTCCTGAAGGACTGCTCCAGGCTTTTAACTTTTCTGACAACTTCCTCGTGTTCCGAACTTTGGAAGTGCTTTTCCGGTTCTGCCGGATTATCCCAGTGAGGTGTATGTGATTGTGGTTCAGGAGCCCTGAAAGTAGGCTCTGGAGGATAGTAAGAGTTGTCATGGATCCGAACATATGGCTCGCTGGCCGGCCTTTGCAGAGGAGCAGGTGGAGGTGCCACAAAAATAGGGGTGACTGGAGGAGGATTTGGTTTGGCTCTGGTGGAATGTGGGTGGCATATGGGTTTTCCCCCTGAAAGTATGGATAGATCGGGGCGCTTGTCGAAGGATCGATGGGCGGATGTTCCGGAGTTGAGGCGAGAGTAGGGCGGTTTGGTGAAGACTGTTCCCTGGCCCAGGCCAGGTGCATCTCTGTTATCTGCTGTTTTAACCGGTCTACCTCTTCTTTCATGATTTGTAGCTCGGATTTTTCTTCCTCGAGACTCTTGCCAGAACTAGACATGCTTACTGTAATCGGTCCTTTGGATCTAGTACGGTAGTGATGGCTGGCCAGTATATTCTGTCAAACCAACTGCTAAACTTTCTGGAAATGCAACAAACTTGTTAGTTCACCGAGTTTGACAGATATGTTATAGCACGTTGGATGCAATGCACCTAACCAAGTAACCCTTTCTACATGTACTCTTAACATGCGTCATTCCGGCCCTTTTTTCTTTTTCTTTCTTTTTCTTCTTCTTTTTCGACTATCTTTGCAAGCCTTATTGTTATTTAACCTATGGATTCCTTTCTTTTTAGTGGTGGTCGAATCTTATGTGGATTGCCTACGTATCACGACCCGCGTGAATCAGACCGAGCGTAGTTCTGGTAACAAGATTGTGGAAAAATTCAGTAACTTTTATATCAAATAAAACCGTGTAGTTACAAAACACGTCTTACAACAATCAACAAAACAAAAGAAAATGCTTGACTTGGGAAAGTAAAGATAAAAATGCCAACTAGCTTGACTCAACATTTCAAAATACATTTTCAATCAAAAATCTAATGCCCTAAAATCCCCGGGGGCCCGCGAGGCATCATTCGGCCTTGCCGCGGGCCTTGGTGTGAGGTCCTTGTGCAGTTCCCTCAGCTCTTCCATGATCCGATGAACATAACCCATAATTGAAGCGAAAAGGTCGGCGCGGGGCATTCGTTCACAAGCTAGGCACTTCATGGTGACATAGTGCCCGATTTCTCCAATTCCGTCCTTGATCATGTCCCTTTCTCCGAGTAGCCGCTCTATCTGCTGGTTTTTCGTCCCCAATCTTCGGGCGTTGTTGGTGACTTGGTCTAGGAGCCTATCCACTTGTCCTTGCAGTCGGGCCATCAAATTGTGGCAACGGTCGAGGTCCGTTCTGGCATCTTGGGCTTGCTTGAAAACCCGCTCCCTGAGGACAACATTTGCTTCCCTCAGACTAGTGATGATCTCGGTGTAATCTTCTTCCACCCGTTTTAGGTGAAGTGCATGTTGATGTGCCTCCTTTCTCCAGCTAGCCCGGATCCTCGTTGTCTGGGCTTTTGACTCGTCCAATTCTCTTCGGATATCGGTGACTTGGCTTTTCAGACCCTTTATCAATTTTTCGTCGGCCCGACTCCTCAACTGTCTGTCAGCATCCCTTTTCATTTGCTGGATTTGAGCTCTCAAGAAGTCATTTTCTTGTGCCAACTTCTTTTTGTCTCCTTCGTCGGTGGCGGCTTGCATGTTCTTCTCGAATTGGAGGTCCCGGACCTGCTGTTCTATCCTGCCAATCTTCGTCCTGTACCCCTCCTCCTTTGCTAACCAATCCCATTGTTCCCGTGAATCTTCCGTGAATTGTTGGACATGGGCTCTTTTAGAACATTTCCGACGAATCTGAAATCTTTTCCCGAACCACACGTTGTACTTTGGGTCCACCTCTCCCTTAGATAGTTCCCGGACCATGGTTCTAGGCTCAAGGAACCGACATTCGTGCCACGGCCTTCTAATCTTCTCTTCGGGGAATACAACTCCCGGGCTCAACTCAATGGCGTACTTCCTCAGGTCTTGATCGGTAGGAATAACCTGAAACCTTCCTAGTTGACGTAATACACGGTGAGGGACATATGGTTGGACACTGCGGATCCCCATCAGAAGGATGTAACACTCCTCGGCCGCCATATATATTACTTCGGTATCGGGTAACCACCCGAATGCCCATTCAATCCGATCGGCTTCTATTGAGCTCAGTCGTGCAAGCCATGCCTCGACGCCTTCAGGGAATACAGCACCCATCATCCGTTCTTCGAAACCCCTGATACAGTTTTTTCCGGTCAACCCATGGTTCATGTATCGTGTTCGGTGATGGAGGTGTTCTTGCATCCATAATTGGAGCAACAGATTGCAACCTTGGAAGAAATTGCCCCCTTCTCGGCATACAGTCAAGGCTCGATAGATTTCGGACAAAACCAAAGGGACCACCGTGCTGGTAGCCTTTTTGATTGCAACATCGGCTATTCCTACCAGACTTATCTCTATTTTCTTATCTTCGCGCGGACAAATCACAATCCCCAAGAATGTCGTTATGAATGCTAGAATTCGTCTGGCCTCCCACTTGGTTCTATTCCCTGCGTGAGTCAGTCCAAGGTTTGACTCTTCAAAACCCCGAAGAGCGCCGTACCGTTGATATAAGAATTGGAGATCGCAACACCCTTTCAGCAGATCATCATTTTTCACCTTCCGACTAATGCTCAGCAAATCTAGAAACCCATGTGGAGATACCGGTCTTGGTGAGAGCAGGTATTGTCCTCTTAATTTCCCATTTAGTCCTGCATAGCCCGCAATTTCCTCTAATGTGGGCGTCAGTTCAAAGTCAACAAAACGGAACACATTGCGGGTCGGATCCCAGAAAGATACCAGTGCCTTGATGATGTCTTCCCTTGGCTCGATATTCAACAGATCAACCAAACCTCCCAAAATTCTCCCTACTACCTTTTTGCTACTGTCTTCCATATTGTTCCACCATATACGGAGCGGCTGAGGGACCTCACTAAAGATTGAAAATGATTTATTCTGATTCGTGCTCATCCTGCACATTTATTAAGGTGATTTAAATAAGAAAAACAACTTTGTTTTTGCTAAAAATAAAAATAAAAAATCCGTTTTCAATCACGGCCTTTCAACGTCTCGGGGACGAAGGCTTTTAAGGCTGTGGGGTAAATTGATCGAAACCAAAAATTGACCCAAAGGTGGCCGTTTATACGAAATTAGCCTTCCGGCGTCCCTTTCGGGAACATGTGGCTATTTTTAAAAACAGCGTCACCGACTTATTTAGTACAAAAGTTAGTTTTGATTTTTCGGCCATTTTTTCAAAAGGTGAAGTTGGACCTGATGGAGGTTGCCTACGTATCTCACATCCAATGAGAATCAAACCCACGTAGTTCGGTTTTGACGAAACAAACGACATTATTTATTTATTCATTTTACTAAAGGAAAACAAATAAGCTATTTCTATCTTAAGAACAAAACACATTTTTTTCTTTTTCTTTTTTTTTTTTTTTTTTTTTTTTTTTTTAATCTCTAAAAGCCGGTCAGCATGCAAGTCTATAACGGATAAATGCGCAAGACAAACAGGATGCAGCAGGATAGTCTGTTCATTTCAGGTCACCTGTCCTAGACGGACCCAACCCCTGTGTTGAGTCCCCTAAGCCAAATGAGACATGATGCAAATAAACGTTTCCTACTAGGGATCCGGCATGAAGCTTTGTTATTCTAGGTTTAAAAACCCGGGTTTATCTGTTCTAGACTTGGCTTACCCGAGCGGACAGCTCGAGCCGAGGAGGAGGCAGCAACCCGGGAATACAGAAGCTTCACCGGTTTTGCAACTTATCCAAACCTCGTTCTAAAATGGGAATTTAGACACTATACAGAAAAGAAGTCACACGAAGTGCACCCTTCTTCATGATTTAGAAGACTCAGAGAGGAGATTGGTTCCGGCACAATTTATATGTACAGTTCACAAAATATCAAAGCAGTAAAAACAACATTTTGCACATTGATACCAACATGTAAAAGAATCAGATAATAATAAAATATGCCAAATACAACAGTTATTCCGAGCTCGAATTCTAAGGAAATCCCCAGCAGAGTCGCCAGAGCTGTCACACCTCTTTTTACGCGCCCGCAAGGGTGCAAAGAGTTTTTCCAATTAAAGGACAATCGAGATGGGATTTATTTTAATTATTTCAGAGTCGCCACTTGGGAGATTTATGGTGTCCCAAGTCACCGGTTAAATCCCGAATCGAGGAAAAGAATGACTCTATTTAACGGTCCGCGAACCAGAAATCCGGATAAGGAATTCTATTAACCCGGGAGAAGGTATTAGGCATTCCCGAATTCCGTGGTTCTAGCACGGTCGCTCAACTGTCGTGTTTGGCTTATCTATCTGCTTTTACAATTATGTACTTAGTGCAAGTTAATATCCCTTTACCGCTTTTATTATTGGTTATGATTTACGAAAGAGAAAGTTGCTTAAAAATATGCTTTCGAATCACGTCACATGAAATGCACCCGGATCCTCGACATATTCTTATTCAACATTTCGGGGTTTGGATTCGGGTCGCATGAAATGCACACCTGTATTTAAGAAGATAGAACTAAAATATGCGCTCGGATCGACTACTTATTTACACTGTTGAGAAGGGCGTGATATTCGTTAAGAAACGACGCATCTTAAAATCTAAGTATTTTATATGTACATTTATGAAGGCCGTGCGATTAGTGTAACTATTGGGCGAGGCGCACCTTTGATTCAAATCTAAAGCGAACTACATCCCACTGTATTTTACTTAGGAGTTGATTCCAAATTATTTAAAACTTGCTACGAACCACACCACATGAAATGCGCTTGTGGTTCCTGACACGCTTTATTTGCTCTTGCCCGAAATTGGGGTCGGGTCACATGAAATGCACCCCCGACTCCTTTAATCTAATTACGTCATTCAGTTGAGTAATAACTCACTAACTAATCTTGCTTTTAGCATAAGGTCTAACGTTAACAGATTTGGAGATTACACACACGAGCAGAGAAGATTGAATAGAGATACAACGGACTAATTCAGGTTTACGTGCTTATCTAACGACAGTGTATCTTTGGCCTAGCTACACTTTTCCATAACCAAGACTAGCAATACAAGCTTAATTGGAGAATAACAGAATGTAATTAAACATAAGAACTTTAGACGACTACATGTTTCAATAGACTTTATGCATAAGCTTCAAACTTCATTCTTTTCGAACCAAGGAATTACAATAACAGAGGTGTGTACCTGGAATGCGGAAGAACAAGGAAGAGTGAGCAATGGCAATGCAGCAACAGTAACAGGAACAGTAACAGCAACAGTAACAGGAACAATAACAGCAACAACTCCACACCAAAACAAATGGTGAACCAGCTATAACCCCAACAAACCAACAATGATCAAACTCTTCAAACTCTACCAACTAACGGACCAATGGAACAGTAATAGCCAAGCAGCAATCAAACAGTATCCAAACCAATGGAACAGTGATAGCCAAACAAAATCCCCAAGAGCAGACCACAAGGGGCAAAACAATGGTCGATCAACAAACAACACCCAATAGACCAGCAATACAATGGCAGTTTACAGCCAAGTAGCACAGCAACAGATGAGATGTATACCAACAGCAACAAAGACAAACAGGCAGTAACACTAATGACCAATAGCAATCTCTGGATACCAACAGCAACAACAATACACACGGCCAACAGCAATCACTGGAACTACCGCAGCCCTCAGCCACTGAACCAGCTACAACAATGGCACAACACCACCAACACAAGAACAACAAGCAACCAAATGGCCAAAAACACTCAGCTATTGAATCAAAGCACACGAAACAGTAGCCAAAAAAAATCAATGAAACAGTGACTTTTCTATCCTTTTTCTCTCTGTATCTTGGTTTCAATCTTGTCCTCCCTGTTTTTCTTAACTCCCTGCTCTCCCTATCTGTGACTTTGTATGTGCATATCAAAAATGTCTCTGCTGCCTATTTTTCTCTCCAGCTATTACTCTCCAGTGTTCTCTCTAATATCTTAGCTATGACTGTTTTTGCTCTCCAGGTACTGTTTTTGCTCTCCAGGTATTTTCAGTCCCCTAATGTCTGTCTATCCCCTTATACTTATAGTTAAAAGAACTCCTAAAAGCCAGAAGACTCAGAAACTCCCCTCTGCCCATCCCTATTCCCTGAACCCCACTATCTACTGTCCAATGTATGGACTCAAGCATTAAACAATGCTGGTGGCAGTGTTCAGTGGGATGCCCTGCTGTGCAGGTTCCACTAGCCCTTGTATGGGTATGTGATTTAAAAATTAACCTATTAACTACAACTAATTAACCCCCTTAATCTGAATCAAACAGTAACAGGCCTTTAAGCCAGTGAATTGCATACAGGCAGATTCAGGGATCAATATTACGAACTAATTCCTTGACGACTTTAGGCGAACTGAACATATGATACATTTTAACTAACGAAGCTAGAAGGAATCGACCAAATAAAAGGCCTTATCGGAGGAGAATAGATAAAACAGAGAAGATGAAAAGTAATGACCAAAAATCAATGAATTTGCACACACAATTAATACAGAGATACAAAAAAGCAAAATGCAATACCTCAAGAGAGGATAGAAATCAGACTCATGAATTGCGGCCGCTTGGATTCAACAATTACCAATTTGAAGTCGAACAGACTTTAATTGGGACATTTTCAGACGAAAATGTCTCAATCAAAATCTATTAGACTCCAATCTCGTTTAATTCTGGGCGGAATCACTAATTTTAGTATTCTAGGGTTCTTGGGCTCGGATTTGGGGCTTTTGCATTTCTGGTTAGATTCGAACCAAACCAATGTCAATGGGAGTGTGGGGGAGGTGTGAGGAGACTGTGGTATGAATTTGGTGAAGTTTGGCGTAGTTTGGGTTTTGACTCGAATCTTTGAATGAAGATTCGAGCCGTTTGGTGGTGATTCGAGGTTAGCGAAGGCTGGGTTCGTAACGGGTGAGGTGAGGGGAAGATTTTGGCATTGGTTTGGTGGCCATTGGCCTACCGGAACCGCCGTGAGGCGATTTCCGGCAGGCGGAGCACGGCGGAGGAGGGCGGGGGTCAAGAGACCTGGTCTCTGAGGACCTTTGGGAGATGAAGGGAGAGGGGGGGTCTGGCTTGGGGGGGCGGGGTATGAGGATGAGCCTTATATACGAGATATGAGATTGAATCCTGATCGTTGGATCATTTACGATCAACGATCAGGATCCCCTCACTTAAACCAAACGGTGTCGTTTGGTTAAGTCATAGTCCGAGTGTATATTGGAATTAAAGGATTAATCTGGGCCGTTGGATAATAAACTCCAACGGTCCAGATCAAGCGTTACACAGGCTGAAGCTTGGACGGGTATTTGGGCTGGATTAGAGGAAATTCGTTTGGGCCTGGTTTTTAGACTAAGTTTTGGCCCAGATCGGATCTTCATGATGTACTATATGTGTATGTGTATATATATATATATATATATGTATATATACATATATATATATATATACACACACATATGTATATATATTAACCTATAACACCGCTATTTTTTACTACAATTAACGTACATAATTACATATCACCTAAAAATGTAAATCACATGACTTCGATACTAAAAATGCAAAACCTAGCATATATTTTTTGTATTTTTAAAATAAATAAACGTGCACACAAAAAGATAGAATAACACAAAATCACAAAAATCATGCCCAACACGAAACTATTTTTATTTTTGAATTTTCTGGGAGTACTTCTCAAGTAAGGCAAAAATCACGTGCTCACACATCGCACCTCAGTTGTGCTTGAGTTTTGTAGTTTATAACGTTAAATATCCCCCATGGATGATATCATGCACTTAGCATGCGTACGACCGATACTCGGTATTATGTTGTAATGAGAAAATTTGGCTCGATGTGCATCTCCTTATGTGAGATCTAAGTGTAGATCGGGTGGCACGCTGCCACGGGTATGTTATCTATAGCGGGTTGCATGCCACAACAGTGAAATATCGAGCATAATTTTCTATATGCTATCTCTGTATGCTTTACTTCCTATTTTCTAAGGAAAGTCTATATTAGTTCATATGATTTGATGATTTCCTTCTAGAGCTCATTTTCTTTAGTACCGCATTCGAATTGGTAGCTTATTAGCACATTTGGGCATCATATGCGATATTTAATTATGTCTGGAGTGGCTGATTGCCCGAGCAGTTCGTATTGAGTGAGACAAGATCATTGAATTCGGGATCGATGCAATCTGAGTATATGAAGTAAAGTAAAGATCTAAGACCATTATGTGGTTCAGAATAAGGGGATAGATCTTGCCAAGAGTATAAAACTAATGAATGGTTGTCTCGACGGTGGTGGAGAATGTATACAGACCTCATCCGTCGTGTCAATACTATAAGAATTTGCATAAGGCATGTGTTTGTCTTGGAGAGCATGGGATGTGTAGTGATTCATTCTAAGCGATTAGATAAGAGAGCTTCAGATGATTAGGGAAGATGATATTGCTAAGTGAAAGTGACTTGACGCGGAGTAGACGAGTATTCCAACTTATTTTCAGAGTATACTCGAGTTGCTGAGGTTGCTGCTAGCGTTCGCAGGACCTAGCTTCTCTCTTTAATTCAGTTTATTATCTATATACTTCCAGACTTGAGTATTTTATTCAGTATTCCTATTACTATTCAATTTTGTTTAGAGGCTCTAGACTCGTGACCCCAGATCTTTTGGGAGTGTTATTTTTGATGTTCGCACTTCTTAGTATTTGATTCTACTATTATTATTGGAGTATATTTATTGACTCTTATATTCTTCTTGAATTCGTCCTTTTGGGACTGATTTTCTATTTGGAAATAGTTGTTGGTCTGGCTTGCCTAGCTTTAGTGTTGGGCGCCATCATGGCCGGGTTTGGGTCGTGACAGATCTCACCCGAAGAGCGGAGGGTTACAATAAAAATCTCCAACACTCAATCCAAGTTAGAAGTAGCAGAAGCTCGCCTCAAGAATGCGAGTCAACAGTCTGAGATGATCGAAAGAAGTTAGTCACAATAAAGAGGGAAAAAAAAAGAAAAGGAAAAGAGAAAGCGAATCCAAAGTGCAGTTGCGGAGGAAAGATGCAGTTTTCTCAAGGCATGGCCGAGGTCACAAGAGCTGCAAGCCTGGTCCTGATCCAGAAAGTCGAAGAAGATTGAACTAGCACCTACAACTAGCAAGTATCAAGGTTCAAATTTAGAGTCCACATGAAGCACCGACCAATACTCAAGATCAAGCATCAGAAGACTTATAGATAGGAATCTTGTAACTAGTAGCTGATAGGCTTTGTTAATTTTTTTCATGTTTTGATTTTTGATGTAATAGCAGGACCATGAATCGGAACCTCGACGGAACGACACCTCGACTGGCTGTGCACCTCGTCATACTCCATATTTTGACTCACTTCTGAACTACATGTGGCCTGATTCCTTTATAGCCAAGGATATTTAGGCAGCTCAGATACCGGGGCTTGGTCAGATTATTTTCCTTTCCTCTTAGTTTTAGTCTCTCCGAATAAGGGTCGGGTCAAAACACTTGTCTAGTCGTTCTTTGTCTAAAAACTCTTTGTGTTTCTAGTCAAAGACGGGTAGCTGTAGACGTGTGATTTTTTACCCTCCCCAAGAATTTTCACAATTTTGCGTAAAATATTTAGTTTAAGCCTAATATAGCTATCTCAGCTAATTTTTACTATTTTACTTTATTTTTCCCTTTGAATGAAATTTTTTAAAAAATAGATATATAAATTTTAATTTATGTATTCCTCATAAATTGAAAAATATACAAAAATAATACCTTATATTTTATCTTTATATAAAAAATGAAAATTAAAAAAATAATAATTTTATTAATGTTTTGTAGTCATTTTAAACTTAAAAAAATATAAAAATAGTACTTTATATTTTTATCTTTATATAAAAAACAAAAAATACAAAAAATACTATTACTAATGTTTTGTAGTCATTTTAAACTTGAAAAATATAAAAAATAGTACTTTATATTTTTATCATTATATAATTTCGAAAATTACAAAAATAAATAGTTTTGTTTTAATTGGTAGTCTCATTTTAATAGATATTATGCTTACGTAGGATTAATTAAATAACATTATGTTCTCATTCTCGGTTCCACGCAAAGAATAATATTTGGGTTCAAACTACCCATTTTTGGCATAATTTTCGGACTTAGCTCATAACACCCTCACACATTTTGAACCACACATGCTAACATGCTAACACATTCTAACACATGCTAAAAAGAGGAAAGACAACTCATACATACACATGATACAATAGAAAAGGGGAGGGAAAATATAAAACGGACAAGACATTTTTTATGGGGAACAATTGAAGGTGGAACGATAAAGGGAAAGAAGGAAAAGATAGAAAAAGGGTTGTTGAGTGAGCTGAAGAAAAGACAGAAAGAATTAAATACGGGTGCACATTTATGTGATCCAAATTCAAATCTCAACGGAGTCGAAATATGGTGACAACCACGGACGCACTGGTGCGACGTGGTTCGAGACGCATTTTCATGACGTTGCAATTCTTATTAAAATAATATTAAAAGTGAGTTATTAATAAAAGGCACATATGTTAGAACATGTTTTAAAATCAGATAAAACAAATACAATAGTTGAGTAGCCGTGCTAGAACTACGGAATTCGGGAATGCCTAACACCTTCTCCCGGGTTAACAGAATTCCTTACTCGGATTTCTGATCGGTAGACTGTTAACAGAGTCATATTTTCCTCGGTTCAGGATTCCATCGGTGACTTGGGACACCATTAATCTCCCAAGTGGCGACTCTGAATACATAATAATAAATCTCATTCCGATTGTCCTTTAATTAGAAAAACTCCATTTACCACGCCCTTCGCGGGGTGCGGTAGCGCCGAAAGGAGGTTTGGCATAGGGAAGTGGCTTATGAGTTTGCCTTGCCATACAGCTTGTTAGGAGCACCCAGTTTTTCATGTTTCTATGCTCCGAAAGTATGTGGAGACCCGTCCCATATTTTGGATTTCAGTATAGTGCAATTGGAGGGTGAATTGACTTATGATGTAGAGCCATCAGCTATTTTGGATCGTCAAGTTCGGAAGTTGAGGTCAAAAGATGTTGCTTAGGTGAAGATGCAGTGGAGAGGTAGGCCCGTGAAGGAGGCTACCTGGGAGATCGAGCGGGATATGTGGAGTAGACACCCTCACCTATTTGAGGCTTCACGTATATTTCTTGACTTGCTCGAGGACGAGCGTTTGTTTAAGTTGGGAAGGATGTGACCCGACCTATCGTCACATGAGTTACTGCCCCGTTTTCCCCATTCTCTGCTTCTTTATGCTTCATTATAAGAGTCTTGTGTGAACGAGTTGATTTGGATTAGCATTAGAAGCAAATGATGCACTTAATCTCTTTAAGGAGGGTTTGTTTTGTAAAAGTCAAATGGATGTTGACTTATGAGTTAGAGGGTCGGGATATGGATTCTGATGATTCGGCTAGCTTCGGTAGATGATTTGTGGCTTAGGAGTGTGATCGGAAGTGATTTTTGGAGGTTCGCTGTAGAATTAGGCTTGAATTAGCGAAGTTAGTCTTTTGGCGATTTCCGGTTGATAGGTGTAATTTTGATCCGAGGGTCCGAATAGAATTTCGAGAGTTATTGTAGCTTCAAGAGGTGATTTGGGATATGTGTGCAAAATTTCAGGTCATTTGGAGGTGTTTATTTGGGTTTTTGATCGAATGTGTGTTTCAGAAGTTATAAAGAACTTAGGTTTGAATTCGATGAGAAATGATGATTTTAGTATTGTTTGAGGTGTTTTAATGATTGAAAACAAGTTTGAATGGTGGTATAGGAAGTATTGGTATTTTTGGTTGAGGTTCCGGAGGCCTCGGGGTGATTTCGGATGGTTAACGAGAAGTTTTGCTTGTGAAACCTAAGAAAATTGCACATGCTTCTGGAATTTTTGCTTATGCGGAATTGGTATCGCAGAAGCGATGGGAGATCCGTAGAAGCAGTAGGGACCACAGGTGCGAATTTGGTGACCGCATCTTCGGAGTCGCATATGCGACAAGATGACCGCAGATGCGAAGTTTGGATATTTAATGGGATCCGCAAATGCAGAGCTTGGTCCGCAGAAGCGGAAGCTGCAGGTTCGGGGTTTCAACTGCAGAAGTGGTTATTTTCGCAGAAGTGGCTTGTTGACCGCAAAAGTGGGAGTCGCAGATGCGACCATGGAGCCACATATATATGGAAATGACAGGGCAACTCTATTTAATTCATCTTCGCAAATTTTTGAAGGGTTTCATATTTTTTAACTCAGACTTGGAGGATTGTGAGCGATTTTGAAGAGGGATTTCAAGGGATTTTGATAAGGTATGGATTTTAGACTTAAAACACGATTTTATGGTGTAAATACATGTATAGAGCAAAAATCTCAAGTAATTAATGGGCAAAAATGGTGGTTTAGGCTTGAAACTTAAGAGAACAAAAATTGGATTTGTGGGGTCATTTGGACTCCGATTTTAGTGATCTTTATATGTGTAGACTCGTGGTGAGATAAGGAAACCGTTGATGTAAAATTTTCTGATTTTTGAGAAGTGCGCCCGGGGATCTGGTTTTACTAATTTTGACATTTTTGCTATTTTTCGATTATTTTCGATTATTTTCGATTGGGTATTGTTCCATTGGCATATTGTGACGTATTCGTTGTGGTTTTGGTCATATTCGATGCTCGAGGAGGTTGATTTGAGAGGCAAGGGCATAACGAGCTAGGATTTTGGCCGGCTTGAGGTGAGTAGTAGATGTAAATGATCTCCTGAGGGTTTGAAACCCCGAATTTGCATATCGTACTGCTATATTGAGGTAACTTGCAAGCCGGATAGTGAGCGTGTGGTAGAGCACCGTTGGGGATTGTGACTTGGTCCATCCCGATAGATGCATTACTGCGTACTTGACTGAATTTCACTTGTTATCATTATAACTTGATCTGATTGCCATATTTGTGATTCGTGCCAATGGTTTGGACCATTCAGAGGTTGCTATTTCTGTGTCCTCACTATTTTGACAAAATACTTGGACTCAGCCGTATTGTTAAAAACTGTTTTGCAAATTCAGCCAGCTTTTCTCAAACCTGAAACTTAATTAATATTTCTAATAAAGTTTGGGTTGACTATTTCTATATTATTGTGCCTTAGGGGATTATTTGATTTTGGACTGATTATGGGATCGGGCTGCGCGCCGCAGCGATATTATATTGATATTGATATAAGGCTAATGGCCTAATTGATACCACATGATGGCTTTATATTAGGCTTGGGCCATAATGGGCCCCTCTCGGAGTCTGTACACCCCCATTGAGCGTCGTCGACGATAAATGAATGGAGTGGGATGCACACCGCAGCGGGTACTAGAGAGTATTATACTATGTGTTCCGTTTCTTATTTGATTGTCATTCATTTACTTATTTGTTGAAGCATTTCCCTTATTGTTTTCATTGGTTAACTGACATTATACTACATGGTTTAAATGGCTATGTTTATATATTGCCTTGTGCCTATTCAGGATTTCTTATTCTCATCCTTTATTTATGTTTATTACTCGCTGGGTCGGAGTACTCACATTACTCCCTGCACCTTGCGTGCAGATCTAGGTACATTTGAGGCTGAGTGAGGACTTCTCTGCCGAGCAACATATATATCTGGGAGTATCGAGGTAGCTGGATGAAGTCTGCAGTCCTAATCTTCCCTTATATCTTATTGCTTCATTTCCGTATTTCTTTAGAACGATATGTAGTAGGTTGATACTCATGTATTAGAGTCTTAGACTTGTGACATCGAATTCTTCGGGCTGTGTAGTAGCATTGTTATTTGGGATTCCGCATGTTTAGTTGTATTTTAGATTTTCAGCATTATGACTTAGTAATTTATCTGTGTTAATTAAATCATAAATTGTATAAATAATGGTTAAGGCTGTTAAAAGTGTGTTGGGAGCCATCACAATCGGGGATGGGGTCGTGACATCAAGAGATCCCTCGATTATACGGTGAGGATACAAAGAGATCCTCGGGATACCAAGAGATCCCCAAAATGATATTAAGGATACAAATAGATCCTCAGGATACCAAGAGATCCCCGAAATGCTATTGAGGATACCAAAAGATCCTCAAGATACCAAGAGATCCCTCGATTATACGGTAAGGATACTAAAAGATCCTCGAGATACCAAGAGATCCCTGGTTATCATCCCTGTTGTGAGCAACATTTCCTTGTATTGTCTTGTTTCTGCTTTTTATTACTGTATTCCTTAATTATCCTGTTTAGATCCTCGTGTAGACTTTACCTATACTATTTTTCTTATCCTATCATTTATATTGTTTTATCTCAGTAGGGCCCTGACCTTCCTCTTCACTACCCAATCGAGGTTAGGCTTGACACTTATTGAGTAACGCTGTGGTGTACTCATGCCCTTTCTGTGCATGTTTTTCATATACAGAACCAGGTAGATCTGCCCAGGCGTATCATCCTCGAGGCGGAGAGATCTAGTAGAGATTTCGAGGTACATCTGCCGCGTCCGCAGACCTGGAGTCTCATTCTTATTCTAGCTTTAGTAGTTAGCCTTTCCTTTTCGTACTGTTTGTTTTAGACATTCTGGAGTTAATGCTATGTATTTACTTTCTGTTAGTCTGTATTCCCGTGAGTTTTCGGGTTTTGGGGTGATATTATAGACTTCCACATTATTGAGTTGTATATGCTGAGCGACATTTATATACAGTTTTCTTTTGGTTGTTCAGTTTTTAATTATTACTCTGCAACCTATGTTGTTTTCCGCATTGTTAGGCTTACCTAGTTATAAGGACTAGGTGCCATCACGATACGTTCACGGAGGGCAAACTGGGGTCGTGACACCTTTATAAAATCTCACTATTTCTTCTTGAATCCCGTCTTGTATATTTATCTTGTTACCATTTGCTCCCATCATTTCTTTTATTTGTTTCATGTGCTTCATTTCTTTCATTACTACTGAAAATATTTAATATTTGTATCTTCGAGCTTTATCTATTTATCCCTAGATTTCTGCTTCATGATGCTTTCTTTTATCATTGACCACCTCTTTAATTTCCGCAGCGCCTCCCTCTCTTGAGCTTGTAATACATCATCAAACTGTTGTTGCATTTGACTTTGTACTTTCTGAATTTCTTCCCTTGATTCTTCCATTTTTTTGCTCAGCATTCCTGAATTCTCTGTTATTCAGTGTCTTCAATTTAGTTCTCAATCTCTCCAACTTCCTCCATATTCCTCTCATTGTCCATGGATCTTGACTATGTTGCCAAACTTCTTCTACTTTCTGTGTAAACTCTTTGTGATAAGCCCATACATCAAAGAATCTAAATGGGATTCTAGTGTTTGTTTGATCCACTCCCAGTCTCAGTAGCATTGGTGCATGGTCAGAAATCCCAAATAGTTCATACTCTACTGTTACATTTCCCCAGTTCATCATCTATTCAAAGTTCCTAAAAGCTCTATCAATTATGCTTTGTATTCTATCTTCCATTATTTGTGTCACGACCCGGATTTCCCACCATCGGGGTCATGATGGCGCCTACTAAATAGAAGCTAGGCAAGCCAAATATTAATTACATCTCCATTAATAACCAATTTCTTATTAACGACATAAAAATTACAGCGGAACAATCAAAATTAGCGGAAGACTTAGTCAGATATGATAAAGAAAAATCCAAATCTGATACACTACCCAAGACTGGTGTCACAATACTCACGAACTTCTAAGAATAATACACATAATTGTTTGAAAGAAAATACAAGCTCTTTATCTCGATTACATGAGATAACAGAATGAAAAGCATAGATAGGAGAGACAACGGGTCCTGCGGACGCCTGCAAGGCTACCTCGTAGTCTCAGTAGTCGGAAAATCCACAAGTCGCTACTGCCGCTGCTGCTGTCCGTAACCTGTATCTGCGCAAAAAGAGCGCAGAGTGTAGTATCAACACAACCGACCCCATGTGCTGGTAAGTGCCTGGCCTATCCCAGCGAACTAGTGACAAGGCTAAGGCCAGTCACCCACCTAAACCTGTACAGTTGCAATATAGATATATATATACAATACATTTATAAAGAAATACTCTGCTCTGAAATAATATTCAATAACTCAAGATATCCAAAATAATCTTACTTTCATGTCTCAATTTCCTCTTTCATTTCATGTCTCGTGGTAGGCGTACCACCCGCTCCCAACTATCACAATAATTATCTCTTGTGGTAGGCGTACCACCCGCTCCCAATTATCAATAATTATATCTCGTGGTAGGCGTACCACCCGCTCCCAAATATATCAATAGTTATATCTTGTGGTAGGCGTACCACCCGCTCCCAAATATATCAATAATCATATCTTGTGGTAGGCGTACCACCCGCTCCCAAATATATCAATAATCATATCTTGTGGTAGGCGTACCACCCGCTCCCAAATATATCAATCGGCTACCGGCAACTATGGCCAATGCCAAGATTTTAAGTCACTTTGTGGTCGGCGTACCACACGATCCCAAATATGAAATATATATGTTACCGGCATTTTGCCAATAATCTCTATATCAACAATATTTATAATTACCGGTCTTAAACCAATAATTTATAATAATTTCAACAAATTACCTTCATTACCGGTATAACACCAATAACTCTTATTCAGAAATTTATTCATAACTAAATTCATATTCCTACAAACTAGGATAGAACAAACACTTACCTCGAAAGTTTACAAATGATTTAATCCGTAGCAATGCCCTTTCCTTTCTAATTTGACTCCAATCCAATCGTATCTATACACAATTGATTTAATATCATCAATTCTACTCAACAAACTAATTCTTAAGACCAAATACCACTTTTACAACATTCTGCCATGAATAGTGAATTTCAACCCCGGGCCCACATGGTCGGAACTCGGGGTTAGGACCAAAATCCGGTTACCCATCCCCCACGAGTTCATATATATGATTTGTTTCAAAATCGGACCTCAATTCGAGGTCCAATTCCCCAATTTATGAAAAACCCTATTTTCTAACAAAAACAAGAATTCTACCATGAAAATCATTGATTTCTTATGAAAAACATGTTTAATGATGTTAGGAATTGAAAGAATTAAGTAAAAAGTGACCTACAATCGTTTTGATGAAGAAGAAATCCTTGAAGAATCGCAAATGGGTGTTTTGTTTTTGTAAAATGTGAAGAAATGACTGAAATTCGTGTTTTTCAGGTCTCTGTGTTCGCATTTGCGAACATGGGTTCGCAATTGCGAACCCGACCAATTTCTGGAGTTTGAAAAATAAGCTAAGGATGGGAAGTTCGCATTTGCGAACTTTTCTTCGCATTTGCGAAGCCAAGGCAAAACTGGGAAGTTCGCATTTGCGAACTATTGTTCGCAATTGCGAACACAAGCTAAATATGGGGAGGTTCGCATTTGCGAACTATTGTTCGCATTTGCGAACCCAGGCAGAATAGTGTCTAGTTCGCATTTGCGAACTATAGTTCGCATTTGCGAACACAGGCACAGTAGGGGGAAGTGCGCATTTGCGAACTATTGTTCGCATTTGCGAACACAAGCACAATAGGGGGAGTTCGCATTTGCGAACTATTGTTCGCATTTGCGAACTCTGCAGAATAGTGGGGAGTTCGCATTTGTGAACTATTGTTCGCATTTGCGAACTCTGCAGACCAGTTGGAGACAGCAACTTCTAACATGAAAAATTGATCTCGTGGCCTATCCAAAGTTCACCCGAGCCCTCGGGGCTCCAAACCAAATATGCACATAACCTCGAAAACACATTATGAACTTGTTCGTGCGATCACATCGCCAATATCACCTCGTTTTCATCAAATCAAGCCTCAAATGCATGATTTTCATACCTTTAGTTTTCAAAACTTTCAAACTTGGGACTCAAGGTCCAAAACAACTCAAACGACATCCAAATGTCACCAAACTTTACAGAAATCACATATATAATATTTAAGACTTGTACCGGGTGTCGGAACCAAAATACGAGCCCGATACCAAGGTCAATTAATTTATTTCCTTTAATAATTGCATCAAAAACAATTTCACATAAAAATTCATAACTTGGGCTCTAGGCCTCAGAATTCGACTCCGGGCGCATGTCCAAGTCCCATATTTTCCTACGGACCTCTCGGGACCATCAAATCTCGGGTCCGGATCCGTTTACCAAAAATGTTGACCGAAGTCAACCATATCAATATTAATATCATTTTTATCCAAAATTCTCATAGAATTCATATTTTCTATCACAAAAATTTTTCCGGCTACATGCTCGGATCGTGCACGTAAATCGAGGCAACATAGAATGAGGTTTTCAAGGCCTCGGAAGCTCGAAATGATTAATTAAATAAGTGATGACCCTTGGGTCGTCACAATCTCCACCTCTAAAACAACCGTTCGTCCTCGAACGGACAAAAGAAAGAAGTACACGAGTCGGGAAACAAGTGTGGGTAGCGGCTCCGCATATCGGACTCGGACTCCCGGGGTCGATGCCTCGGGAGGCCGACCTCTCCACCGAACACGCACGGAAGGATAACTCTTCGACCTCGGACCGTCGAACCTGCCGGTCTAGAATGGCTACCGAGCTCCTCCTCGTAAGATAGATCATTGTCCAATTGGACGGTACCGAAGTCTAACACATGTGTGGGATCGCCGTGGTATCTCCGAAGCATAGATACATGAAAAAGTGGATGCACGGCTGATAAGCTAGGCGGCAAAGCTAATCCGTAAGCCACCCCTCCCACTCTGTCTAAAATCTCAAATGGACCAATATACCGAGGGCTGAGCTTGCCCTTCTTTCCGAACCTCATCACGCCCTTCATAGGCGACACCCGAAGCAATACTCGTTCACCGACCATGAAATCTACATCTCGAACCTTGCGATCCGCGTAAGTCTTTTGCCTAGACTGAGCTGAACGCAATCTCTCCTGAATAGTCTTGACCTTATCTAAGGCCTCCTGAACTAAGTCTGTACCCAACAACCGAGCCTCCCCCGGTTCAAACCATCCAACTGGTGATCGACATCGCCTACCATACAACGCCTCATACGGAGCCATCCGGATGCTAGATTGGTAGCTGTTATTGTAGGCGAACTCTGCTAATGGTAGAAACTGATCCCACGAGCCTCCGAAATCAATAACACAGGCTCGAAGCATGTCCTCAAGAATCCGAATAGTCCTCTCGGACTGGCCATCCGTTTGAGGATGAAATGCTGTACTCAACTGAACCTGGGTGCCTAACTCCTGCTGGACTGCTCTCCAGAACCGCGAGGTAAACTGTGTACCTCGATCAGAGATAATAGATACTGGCACCCCATGAAGACGAACAATCTCCCTAATGTAAATCTCCGCTAACCTCTCCGATGAGTAGGAGACGGATACTGGAATAAAGTGTGCTGACTTGGTCAGCCTATCAACAATGACCCAAATAGCATCAAATTTCCTTCTAGTCAAAGGAAGTCCAGTAACGAAATCCATAGTGATCCGCTCCCATTTCCACTCGGGAATTTCAATTCTCTGGAATACACCACCAGGTCTCTGGTGCTCATATTTCACCTGCTGACAATTTAGACACCGAGCGACATACGCAACGATATCTTTCTTCATTCCGCGCCACCAATAGTGCTGACGTAAGTCCTGGTACATCTTCGCGGCGCCCGGGTGAATAGAATACCGCGAAACTGTGGGCCTCTGCTAATATTAACTCTCGAATCCCTTCGACATTGGGCACACAAACTCGACCCTGCAATTTCAATATCCCATCATCATCTAGATTTAACTGTGTGGCACCTCCCCGCTGTACTGTATCTCTCAACTCACGCAAATAAGGATCATCAAATTGCCTCTCACGGATACGCTCTAATAAAGAAGAATGAGCGACCGTGCAGGCTAACACTCTGCTAGGCTCAAAAATATCCAATCTCACGAACCGGTTGGCTAATGCCTGGACGTCTAGAGCCAATGGTCTCTGACTGACCGGAATATATGCAAGACTACCCATGCTGGCGGACTTTCTACTCAATGCATCGGCCACCACATTGGCCTTACCTGGGTGATATAAAATAGTAACATCATAGTCTTTTAGCAACTCTAGCCACCTTCTCTGCCTCATATTCAACTCTTTCTGCTTAAACAAATACTGAAGACTCTTATGATCGGTGTATACTTCACATGCTACACCATACAAATAATGCCTCCGGATCTTCAATGCGTGAATAATCGCCGCCAATTCTAGATCATGCACTGGATAGTTCTTCTCATGAATCTTCAACTGCCTCGAAGCATAGGCAATAACCTTGCCATCCTGCATTAACACTGCACCAAGCCCAATACGGGAAGCATCACAATAAACAGTATAAGGTCCCGTACCTGTGGGTAAAACCAATACCGGCGCTGTGGTCAAGGTTGTCTTGAGCTTTTGAAAGCTCGCCTCACATTCATCGGACCATTCAAATTGAACACCCTTCTGGGTCAATCTGGTCAGTGGGGTTGCAATAGACGAAAATCCTTCTACGAATCGGCGATAATAGCCCGCTAACCCCAAGAAACTCCGAATATCCGTGGCTGATGTCGGTCTAGGCCAGCTCTTGACTGCCTCAATTTTCTTCGGATCAACCTGAATACCTGCTGCCGTCACAATATGACCCGGGAATGCAACTGAACTTAGCCAAAATTCACACTTTGAAAATTTTGCATATAGCTGGCTATTTCTCAGAGTCTGTAAGGCCACTCTGAGATGTTGCGCATGCTCCTCCTGACTGCGGGAATATATTAATATGTCATCAATGAAGACTATTACAAACAAGTCTAAATAAGGCCGGAGCACCCGATTCATTAATTCCATAAAAGCTGCTGGAGCATTTGTCAACCCAAAAGACATGACTAGAAATTCATAATGTCCATACCGAGTGCGGAACGCGGTCTTAGGGACATCAGATGCCCTAATCTTCAGCTGATGATAGCCAGATCTCAAATCTATCTTTGAAAATACCTTGGCACCATGAAGCTGGTCAAATAAATCATCAATTCGCGGAAGTGGATATTTATTTTTGATAGTCACCTTGTTTAACTGTCGATAGTCAATGCACATTCTCATCGAACCATCTTTCTTCTTTACAAATAATACAGGTGCACCCAACGGCGAAACACTGGGCCTAATGAAACCCTTTTCAAGTAAATCCTGCAACTGTTCCTTCAATTCTTTTAACTCTGGCGGAGCCATACGGTATGGGGGAATGGAAATGGGCTGAGTGCCCGGAGCCAAATCAATGCAAAAATCAATGTCCCTATCGGGCGGCATACCTGGCAAGTCTGAAGGAAATACTTCAGGAAATTCGCGAACCACAGGCACAGAGTCAATAGAAGGAACCTGAGCACTAGAATCACGGACATAGGCCAAATAAGCCAAGCATCCCTTTCCAACCATACGCTGAGCTTTAACATAAGAAATAACATTACGGCTAGTATGACCTGAAATTCCTTTCCACTCTATACGAGGCGAATTTGGCGGGGCTAAAGTCACAGTCTTGGCATGGCAATCTAGAATAGCATGATACGGAGATAGCCAGTCCATGCCTAGTATAATATCAAAGTCCACCATATTTAGGAGTAATAAATCAGCACGGGTCTCGAGACCCTCAATTACTATAATACATGACCGATGAACTCGATCAACCACGATAGAGTCGCCTACTGGTGTAGACACATGAACAGGAACACTCAGTGGATCACTGGGCTGAACCAAGTATGGTGCAAAATAGGAAGACACGTACGAATATGTAGACCCGGGGTCAAATAATGCTGATGCCTTTCTATCACAAACCAAAATAATACCTGTAATGACGACATCAGAAGACTCAGCCTCTGGTCTGGCGGGAAGTGCATAACATCGGGGTTGTGCCCCACCACACTGAGCAGTATCTCTAGGACGATCAGCTGCTGGCTGGTCTCTACCTCTATCGGTCTGAGCTCCACCTCTGTGACCTCTACCTCCACCTCTATGTCCTCTACCTCCGCCTCTAGCCGGCTGGGCAGGCTGTGAGGGAACTGGGGCCTGAATCATGGCACGAGAACCCTGCTGGTGAGATCTGTCAGAAGCTCGAGGGCAATACCTTGCAATGTGCCTAAGATTACCGCACGTAAAACAAGCCCTCGGCTGCTGAAAATGGCGAAGTGGTGGTGCACTGATAGGCTGCTGATCAGAGTAGCGTGGCTGAGAATTACGATCACCTGAAGCATCATGAGAAACCTGAAGAGCTGACTGATAAGGCCTAGAAGGATGGCCACTATCATAAAAATCTCTATCTCCAGACGAGGTACCACTGAATCTACCCGAATTACGAGATCTCTTATCCGATCCATGTCTCGCTCCCTGTGACAGAGCCATCTCGATCCGGCAGGCTGCATTAGCCGCCTCCTGAAAAGTGATTTCAGTTCCTGCCCCCATAGCCATCTGTAGCCGAATTGGCTGATTCAAGCCATCAATAAACCTCCTCACTCTCTCCCGCTCTGTGGGAAGTATGATAATAGCATGACGAGCCAGGTCCACGAACCTAGTCTCGTGCTGTGTGACAGACATAGAACCCTGATGAAGACGCTCAAATTGTCTGCGCATAAATTCCCGCTGAGTTGCTGGCTGGAAGGAACTTCTCCAAGAATAATTCTGCAAACTGCTCCCAAGTCAAAGATGACGATCCCGCTGGCCTGGTTAGACAATAATCTCTCCACCAAGTCTTGGCGGAACCAGATAACCAAAAAGTAGCAAAATCCACACCATTAGTCTCCACAATACCCATAGTACGGAGAACTTCGTGGCAGTTGTATAGGAAATCCTGTGGATCCTCTGAAGGAGTGCCACTGAATGTGGTAGTGAACAGCTTGGTAAACCTGTCCAATCTCCACAACGCATCAGCAGACATGGCTGCACCATCATTAGACGGAGTCGCAATAATAGGCCGAGCTGCCTCAACTGGCTGAATCACAGGAACCTGAGCCTGGGGAATTACTGGCTCCGGAGTGCGCGTAGCAGGAGTCTGATTACCTCCTCCAGCCCGAGAAGTGGCTGGTGCTACCGGTAATAAACCTGCTCTGGTGACATGATCCATAAAACCTGCTATCCGGACCAAAGCATCCTGAAGATCCGGTGAAAATAAAGCTCCTCCTGGGACCTGAGCTGGGCCTACTGGAGCTGCTCGGGCTGGAATTTCCTCCTCTATATGAACCTGAGGTTCTGCCACTCGTGCTGCTGCTCGGGGCTGAGCTCTGCCCCTACCTTGTCCTCTAGGACGACCTCGACCTCGGCCTCTACCCCTAGCGGGAGCTGCCGCTGTTGGGACCTCGGGCTGCTGGTCAGTAGATGAGGATGCACGTGTCCTTACCATCTGCGGAAGAACAGAGTAGAAGTTCAATTAACATTCGAAAGATCAAGTCGCACGACTGGAAAGAATAAAGAGAATATTTTCCTAACTCTGTAGCCTCTGGAGGATAAATACAGACGTCTCCGTACCGATCCTTCAGACTCTACTAAGGTTGTTCGTGAGTTGTGAGACCTGTGCAACCTAGTGCTCTGATACCAACTTGTCACGACCCGGATTTCCCACCATCGGGGTCATGATGGCGCCTACTAAATAGAAGCTAGGCAAGCCAAATATTAATTACATCTCCATTAATAACCAATTTCTTATTAACAACATAAAAATTACAGCGGAACAATCAAAATTAGCGGAAGACTTAGTCAGATATGATAAAGAAAAATCCAAATCTGATACACTACCCAAGACTGGTGTCACAATACTCACGAACTTCTAAGAATAATACACATAATTGTTTGAAAGAAAATACAAGTTGTTTATCTCGATTACATGAGATAACAGAATGAAAAGCATAGATATGAGAGACAACGGGTCCTGCGGACGCCTGCAAGGCTACCTCATAGTCTCAGTAGTCGGAAAATCTTGCTAGCGAACTACTGCTGCTGCTGCTGCTCAAAACCCGGACCTGTGCAAAAACGCACAAAAGTGTAGTCAGCACAACCGACCCCATGTGCTGGTAAGTGCACGGCCTATCCCGGCGAAGTAGTGACAAGGCTAGGACCAGACACTCACGTAAACTTGTGCAATTCTATATATATATATATATACAATACATTTATAAAGAAATACTCTGCTCTGAAATAATATTCAATAACTCAAGATATCCAAAATAATCTTACTTTCATGTCTCAATTTCCTCTTTCATTTCATGTCTCGTGGTAGGCGTACCACCCGCTCCCAACTATCACAGTAATTATCTCTTGTGGTAGGCGTACCACCCGCTCCCAATTATCAATAATTATATCTCGTGGTAGGCGTACCACCCGCTTCCAAATATATCAATAGTTATATCTTGTGGTAGGCGTACCACCCGCTCCCAAATATATCAATAATCATATCTTATGGTAGGCGTACCACCCGCTCCCAAATATATCAATAATCATATCTTGTGGTAGGCGTACCACCCGCTCCCAAATATATCAATCGGCTACCGACAACTATGGCCAATGCCAAGATTTTAAGTCACTTTGTGGTCGGCGTACCACACGATCCCAAATATAAAATATATATGTTACCGGCATTTAGCCAATAATCTCTATATCAACAATATTTATAATTACCGGTCTTAAACCAATAATTTATAATAATTTCAACAAATTACCTTCATTACCGGTATAACACCAATAACTCTTATTCAGAAATTTATTCATAACTAAATTCATATTCCTACAAACTAGGATAGAACAAACACTTACCTCGAAAGTTTACGAATGATTTAATCCGTAGCAATGCCCTTTCCTTTCGAATTTGACTCCAATCCAATCGTATCTATACACAATTGATGTAATATCATCAATTCTACTCAACAAACTAATTCTTAAGACCAAATACCATTTTTACAACATTCTGCCATGAATAGTGAATTTCAACCCCGGGCCCACATGGTCGGAACTCGGGGTTAGGACCAAAATCCGGTTACCCATCCCCACGAGTTCATGTATATGATTTGTTTCAAAATCGGACCTCAATTCGAGGTCCAATTCCCAATTTATGAAAAACCCTATTTTCTAACAAAAACAAGAATTCTACCATGAAAATCATTGATTTCTTATGAAAAACATGTTTAATGATGTTAGGAATTGAAAGAATTAAGTAAAAAGTGACTTACAATCGTTTTGATGAAGAAGAAATCCTTGAAGAATCGCAAATGGGTGTTTTGTTTTTGTAAAATGTGAAGAAATGACTGAAATTCGTGTTTTTCGGGTCTCTGTGTTCGCATTTGCGAACATGGGTTCGCAATTGCGAACCCCGACCAATTTCTGGAGTTTGAAAAATAAGCTAAGGGTGGGAAGTTCGCATTTGCGAACTTTTCTTCGCATTTGCGAAGCCAAGGCAAAAGTGGGAAGTTCGCATTTGCGAACTATTGTTCGCAATTGCGAACACAGGCTAAATATGGGGAGGTTCGCATTTGCGAACTATTGTTCGCATTTGCGAACCCAGGCAGAATAGTGGCGAGTTCGCATTTGCGAACTATAGTTCGCATTTGCGAACACAGGCACAATAGGGTCAAGTTCGCATTTGCGAACTATTGTTCGCATTTGCGAACACAGGCACAATAGGGGGAGTTCGCATTTGCGAACTATTGTTCGCATTTGCGAACTCTGCAGAATAGTGGGGAGTTCGCATTTGCGAACTCTGCAGACCAGTTGCAGACAACAACTTCTAACATGAAAAATTGATCTCGTGGCCTATCCAAAGTTCACCCGAGCCCTCGGGGCTCCAAACCAAATATGCACATAACCTCAAAAATACATTATGAACTTGTTCGTGCGATCACATCGCCAATATCACCTCGTTTTCATCAAATCAAGCCTCAAATGCATGATTTTCATACCTTTAGTTTTCAAAACTTTCAAACTTGGGACTCGAGGTCCAAAACATCTCAAACGACATCCAAATGTCACCAAACTTTACAGAAATCACATATATAATATTTAAGACTTGTACGGGCGTCGGAACCAAAATACGAGCCCGATACCAAGGTCAATTAATTTATTTCTTTTAATAATTGCATCAAAAACAATTTCACATAAAAATTCATAACTTGGGCTCTAGGCCTCAGAATTCGACTCCGGACGCATGTCCAAGTCCCATATTTTCCTACGGACCTCTCGGGACCATCAAATCTCGGGTCCGGATCCGTTTACCAAAAATGTTGACCGAAGTCAACCATATCAATATTAATATCATTTTTATCCAAAATTCTCATAGAATTCATATTTTCTATCACAAAAATCTTTCCGGCTACATGCTCGGATCGTGCACGTAAATCGAGGCAACATAGAATGAGGTTTTTAAGGCCTCAGAAGCTCGAAATGATTAATTAAATAAGTGATGACCCTTTGGGTCGTCACAATTTGCTTGTTACTCCATGTATAATAATCACCCTTCCATAGCAGTTCATTTAAATTGGCTGCCTGCATGCAATCTACAAAGTCTTGTACATTATTCTGTTGGACTGGATTACCTTGATTCCTATCTGCAACATTCATAATTGCATTAAAATCACCTATCACTATCCAATATTTGTTGATACCTTCAGCTAGTGTCTTCAATTCTGCCCACAACCCTCTCCTTAGCTCGATTGTATTAAAACCATATATTTGGTCATCATACAATCCACCTCACCAATATTCTCTATGACTTTACAATGTATTATTTTGAGCATTTTCACCTACCTTAATAATCAAGTAGTTATTATTATCCAACAGTACCCATAGCCTTCCATTATTGGTTGATGCATAGTTATTCATACTGCTTCATCCTGTAGCTATATTTTTTATTATATTTTATGCTTTACTCTCTTTTACTCTTGTTTCTACTATACCAGAAATCCCAATATTTTTTGTTTTTAGGAGTTTCTTCAATTCTTTTTGCTTGTATCTTTTATTTACTCCCTTTATGTTCCATACTAACAAGTTCATAATGATCTCCTTCCATTACCTCATATATTTGGAGGTACTGTCTGTGCTCCCTTCCCCATACTCAGTATTAAAATCTATTCCTCAATGGTACTGATCCGAGCATTGGGAAATGAATCTCATTGAACTCTGGAATTTGGCTTGTCACCTCTTTTCTTGTATTACCTGGTGTTTGTTCTTCTTTCCATATTGCTTTATGCTTCTCACCTTCCCTTGACCCTTCTCCTACTTCCATTATTATCTTTCTATCTTGTTGTTGTATCAATTCTTTCTCTAGAGCACTTTCTTGTCCAACCTCTTCCATCCTCCCTTTCTCCTTTATGACCCATTGTTGCACTATTTTCTTTGGCTTTCTCTGTTCATTCTTGATATTCAATTGAATCTGCCTTCCTCTTTCCTGTTTGCATTCGTGCCCAATGGTTTGACATCTTTCATAGAACTTTGGTTTCCAGTTATAGATAACAGGTTACAGAAATATTTTCCCATTTGGATCCTCCACTCTTATCTCTTACTTTAGAGGCTTTGCCACATATACCTCTATTAACGTTCTAGCATATGAAACTCTTATTTGTTTGGCAGTATATTCATCAACATACATAGATATACCAATAGAGCTTGCAATCCTACTTAGTGAATTCTTCCCCCAGCAGTTCAATGGAAGTTTTGGAAATCTAACCCATAATGGAATCTTAGTAGAAAATTCCTTCTCAAAATCAAATTCAGTTGTACATTGTTTAAGTATCACTGGCCTATTACTGATAGTATATGGACCAGCTAATATGATTTCCTTCGTATCTTCCATTTATTTAAATTTGATTATATAATAACCATTGTCATGCATGTATAAATCTGGATCTGGAATCGAGTTTCATGTATTTTCTATATACATCTTCATTACATTATACCCAGGCAATCACCCAGCACGTACGCAATTAAAACCCATTTTCATTTCTCTGTTTCTCTATCAACTTCCTCCTTTTCTAATTGGACTATAATTTCTCCATCTATCACTTGTGGAGGTATGTAGGTTAGTTTCATACCGTTTTCTGCTGCTCTATTCTTTGCAAATAAGCTTGTCCATGTTGGTCTGCCCTCCTCCTTAGCTTCTTCCTTGTTCACATAAGTCATTATTATTGTTCCGTTGATTTGTAGCTGTAAGTTGCTCTCATTTTTGTTGATTTCCTTTTTTTTTTCTACCTCTCATTCCTTCATAGCCATCTCAGATCTCAATTGAGATCCTTATGTTTCTTCAATGTGGCTCCTAGCTCCAGATCCAGTGTTTGCATGTGTCAATTGTGCCTCAGATTCATTATCTTCCTTTGGTTCTTCATCATTTTTTTCCTTCCAGCTCGAAATTGTCGTTCTGAATTTTTCGTGGACAGCCTCGTCCTCTTCCTTGGCCTCCACCCCTGCCTCTCGCTCCTGCCATTTTCACACCGGCGTAGGTTAGACTAACTTACGCCGAGAGCATGAGGGAGAAGACTTCAAATTTTTTTCTAGTTTTGGAATTCACTTTGTCTAAACTAAAATTAATGATAAATATATAGCCAAAGTTTTGTTATTTGTCTGATATCTATTTATGCAAATTGACTCTTCAAACAAATATTTAGAAGAAAAAAGAAATAACTTTTCTTTTAATATTGACTGATTTTGTGATGTTTCTTTCTCCAACATGTATGTTTACTTTATTATATATATAAGTAAACTTTTATTTGGTTTTGTAAACTCTTTTTTGTTATTTGGACAAACATAAAATTTTAGAACTTTATCTATAACTCCAAAATTATGTTTTAATTCAAATGATATATATATATATATATATATATATATATATATATATATATATATATATATATATATATATATATATATATTATATTTTATTATATATTATATTTAACTAAAATAGTCAAATATAGAATAAAGTTACCATATACTATTGATATTTATTAGCTTGCCACTTGGCTTAGCATAATGTCAATTATATATGATAATTTTCTTGCTTTAATATATATATATAGATTGCACATTCTATTATGACATGATATATTCTTTCACTCTATATTAGAAAAGGAATCCAAATAATAATGATATCAAAATTCTTTACTTTCCAAATAAAAAATTTCAGTTAAAATTTATTACTATAGTGATTGAACTTTATTTATGAAAAAGAATTCTTATTTCAATTTAAATAGAATTCTATATATAGTTCTTAAGTGATATTCTCTTATTTGATAATCTCCCACAAACTCTTTAAGATTACCAAGTGGCTTTATAGTAATTTGCTACTTGGCTTAATTATAATACAAATTTTCTTGCTTTAATATATATATATAGATATAGATATATAGATTATTGATTTTGTATAAAACTTCACTTTGCTCCTTAAATTGAACTCACATAAACAATTCATATTAAAATTTTACACATTATTTTTTTGAATGACAGAATATCCTATGAACAGCCTAAACAAATGAAAAAACTACACACAAGGAATATCATCTATAATAAAGTATTTGATAAGATACACCTCAATATATGTTTGTATCTCATAAATATAAAATAAGTAACAAAAAATTACACATAGGTAAATTTTGATTGTTCATCTTAATAGGTTCAGATGATAATTAAACAAGTTATTATATGACGATCCACATTAATCATTCACAAAAATATGTACTTTATTCTTTTATGTTTAATTATTTACTAAACAATTTGTTTAATAATATAGATATTATTTTACAAAATGGTGTGATTTTTCTTTTCCAAGTGAATATAGTATATGTATCTATGTTAATTTAAAATTAAAATCGGTTACTAGTTTAATTTAAAATTTAAAATTACATTTCGAAATATTTATCGTATTAAAAGTTTTTTATACTGCCTTGGATAAAAGTTACTCCGTATAAATTGTTGTACTGTTAAGAAGTTGGCAAAGACAGAATGTTCTTCATCACAACAGCCGGCCAAGTAAAACTCAAAATTATAGTAGTATATTTTTGTTATAGAATATCGAATAAAAAATACCAATTGGTTCCACCGAAAAAGACGAGCTACTACATGGGGAAGCCCACCAACCTTGACTTATAAGTGTGATTTCACGTAAATCTGAAATTGAATGGACTAAACTTGTCTCTCACATTTCCGTCTTCTCTTCTCTGTAACTGACCAGTTGATCCAGCCATAGACGCCGAGAAGCATGGAGCTCAAGCCAGGCCTATCAGCTTTGGTCACCGGCGGTGCCTCCGGAATTGGTATTTATTTATTTTTAACTTCAATTCGTCATAACTCGTTTGTATATCTGCTATTTTACTTTGTATTACAGTATTACTACTCTTTTTTAGCTTGGAACTAAGTATACACGATAAGTGGCAACTGGCGAGGTAAAGTATTATTCACAGATGCATTAGATACAGAAGGAACCACTTCATTGGTGTGTTAATTTAATGATTTGAGATAGCTATATCGGGTATAAGTGTCACGCTATCGGTGTGTATCACTTGGATTCTATCTCAAAAAATGATGCGTATTACTTGGAACTCAATGTTAAACCGTCGTAAATGTTAATCGAACTTGTTTCAATGGGTTGAATATAGGTGTTAACCGGATGGGCGGGGTTTAGTGTATTTTTAATTTTTTTTTGGAATTTTGTATAATTATTGTAAGTTATATTAATACTTTGTATTAATTTAAAGAATACAATGTAGATGAGAAAAAACTGCACTTATAAATTGCAAGTGCTATATTTATTTCAAAATTCAAAATTAAAGTGTGCATCTAAAAAGAAATTAACAAAAAAATAGTAAAACTAAATTTTCATGCATAATAAATTAATAATACTTCAAAATTAATGTAACAAACTAAAACATTACGCATAAATACATCTAATAATTTTAAAATAACACAAATTGTCGTAAAATCTTAAATACGAATTTTCGAAGGATACTGAAGACAATACTTTATATGCCTCCTTAATAACTTAAAATTTAAGACTTGACCACAGTTGTTGCACTTTAATTTTTGACCTTCTTCATTTTCTTCTACCACCTCAAAGTGTTGCCAAACATATGAGCGCACTCTAGAAGTACGAGACATGATTTAACTTGAATTGAGATTTGAGATTTGAGAAATTGAGATTGAGAATTGAAGTATTGCAAATTGGAGAATGAGAGAAATTGAGATTGAGAAATGAGATTAGGGTGAAGAAATGAAGAAGAGGGGGGAGGTATTTATAGTTTTAAAGAAGGTTAATTTTGTAAATTCAAAAAGGGTTAAAATTAAAAATAAAAGCGGCTATTTTCGCAATTGATCTGTTGGCTAACGGATCTGTGCACAATCTGAGTAAAGCCAACGGATAGTGGGTCCTCTAGATTTGAAAAGTAAAAAAACAAACAAAAGAAATTCTAATCGTTGAACCGGGCCGGTTCCGGTCCGGGTTAACCGGTTATGCGTACTGTTCATCTGAACCGGTTTTACCGGGTCCGGTTAACCGGTAGAAATTTATAAACGGGACAAACCCCTTTATCCCCCAACCCAGCACCCGGCCCCTTATGAACCGGTCCGGTCCGGTCCGGTTTAAACTGGTTTGGGCCGATCGGTTCCGGGTCAACCTGGCCCGTTAGCCACCCATAGGGTTGAATAGGTGTGTAACACTGTCAAGGAGCATTTGCACTTGGTCTACTATTGTACGATCATTGGTTTAATCAACTTTGTATCAATCCTAAATTATATATATATATATATATATATATATATGTGTGTGTGCGCGCGCGCGCGCGCGTGAGAGAGAGAGATATATTTGTGAATATGTATGAATGAACTATTAAACATGGTGGTTAATTGCTCATCTAGTACTGAGAGGATTAATCAAACAATTGAAATTAAATTATCAAGATGAATGCTCTAGATTAATAGGTCGCCAGTTATGTTGTTATTCAGTTTCACAAGCTCTAGTTTAATAGTAATGTCAATTTTGTTTTTTCTGAATCTCATAAGCACTTTTTTTTTGTTTTGTTTTATGCTTGCTTATAGAGCTCCTTTAAGTGTAACATTCGGGTTAGGCAGCTAAATGTTCCTTTCTATGATGTGCGGAGAAAGTAACCTTTTTAAGATTATAACAGCTGTGAAGCAAGAACTTAAATGCTAATATGTTTTCTGCATGCTAATATGTGCAGGTAGAGCACTAAGCTTGGCTCTTGCCCAGAAGGGAGTTTTTGTTACAATTGTTGATTTCTCAGAAGAGAAAGGCAAAGAAGTTGCAGCCCTTGCTGAGAAAGAGTGTGCCAAATTCCATTCTGAACTGGAATTTCCACTTGTTATGTTCATCAGATGTGATGTCACTAATGCAGGCATGTAACATGTTTATGTCTTTTGAGTCAAAATGAATATTAAAGGTGGGAATGAGAAGTGATAAAATCAATTGCACTATTCAGAATATTCCTTTAGTTTGAGGTTCCCCTTGTTTTTTCACTTTGAAATATTGTACATGCACCGGCATGGTTACGACTGGACTCTGCAAGCATTCTTCCTTCTACCTTCCATCTTCCTGATGGTATAGCAATATGTGTATTTAGGTGTGGTACACTAAAATTGTACATGCTAGGGACATGGTTATGAAGTCCCTGACTTCTTGTGCTGCAGTTTATGCCTATGCATGTTTGAAAACAAAACTTCTGTGTAGCTTGGGTCCAGGGCGGTACGCATGAGTCTTTGCAAGTGGTGTCTCGTGACACCGCTTCACCAAGAGTACATCCCCCTGCTTGGGTCATTTGGCCAAGTTATTGAACTTTCTATTCATTGTCTAACATATTCATATATAAATGCTCTTGTAAATAGAATGCAATTGTATTGTTTTAAGAATTTAGCATCCCGGTTTTGGGGGAGGGGATGTGTCAGAAGACATCCTCAAAACTCAAGAGGGTCAAGCCTTTAGGTGGTTTAAATAGGTTGCAGTTTTTCGTTCTGCATTTCTTAGGGCCCCTTGTCTTTAGAACTATCTTGCTGGGTGTTTTTATCTGTAGCTTGTTCTACTTATTAACACCATTAGAATGCACATACATGTAAGTATGTGGAAAACGAGTTAATTTGCATTTTGTCAGAGGGGAAAGGGGAGGATCATGACTGAGATAGGAGAGTTCGAAGAGAGAAACCCTAGAGTCTCAATGCTAGTAAACTTTGTTGAGTCGGATGGTATTATCAATAGTTAGTGCATATCTCTATATGTCATCAATTAGTATCAATTTGATCTAGCAACTGTGATGCATTCTTGTCAATTTGAGTACAAGTAACAAAGCGACAACCAATGTTTGTTGAGTTATGTGCATAAATCTGAGCTAGAGATACAATAGATTGATAAGTGTTACAGTAACCTTTTAAAAAAAGTGCAACTGGGTCGTGGAATACAAGTTTTCCCATAGGTTTTAGTTTAGCTCTGGCAATCCAGATCGCTGATACGTTCTTTGAGAAGCTTGGAAATGGCTATCCATAGATGTTACGTTTGGCCATAGCTTCTTTACGCATCTGCTTGAGTGAGTACTGTTTCTAATTGGACAAGGAGTTTGAAAAGACAAGTCTTTATGTCTTGCTTGTGCAATGAAGACCTATAAAGCCATGAGGGCACATCTTAGAGCTGCCTAATTTCATGGGTTTCAGTCCAAGAAATTGTGTACAAGTTAGTGGGTACAATATATTACACTGATGCTTAGGTTCTGAGAGAAAAAGGAATTTCAGGGTCAGATCACGTCTAGAAGTTTTACACCATAATAGCATTCAAAAACCTCCCTGATTTTAAAACATCCCAACTGTAATATATGCTAACCTCTGATGGTCATTGCTGAGAATTGCTTTTCTTGAAACATTTGAGCTGGCGTAAGATGCTGGTCCTTCTTTTACCTATAAAACTAAGAAGATGTTATCCTTATTCTTTGAAGGGGTGTGGTACTGTTGATAGAACTAAGATTTAGAACAGATCCTAGAAAAGAAGTGGCTATGGTTGTTTTAGTTCCCATTATATTTTGATGCATTCAAGTGACAGCTTACCATCATTCTGTTCCTTAAAAGAAAGGAATGCTAATTTTCGAGATCGCAAATTTTAATCAAGAGTCTCAAGACTCAAAAGAAAGCCTTAAGAATTAGAATCCTCCCATTTATTTTATTCATGAACTGATTTTCTTTAGATGAAGGACTCGTGAACTGATTTTCTTGCTTGAATATGCGTGCTTGTTTGTGTGTATTTTCTTGTAGAAGTCTATTGATGCATAATCTTTATCATGTACGTTTTCTGCAAAATGGAACGACATGGTCAGTGAGGATTCATATAGCTGCCGCCAACTTATTTGTTATTAAGGTGTAGTTGTTGTTTGTTTGTAAGTCTTTTGCAAACTAAGCACACACACAAACATTATATGTGGAATTCTTTTGATGTATAATTTTAGTTACATGAGTCTTCAGCAAAATAAAAAATTCTCTACAATAAGTAATAGTGTCTTCAACATCCGCGCAGGAGAACTAAAAGCTGCTTTCGAGAAGCATTTTGTAACATATGGAGGACTAGATATCTGTATTAACAGTGCAGGGATTGGCGATATTATTCCATTCCGTAATGATCGAACTGATGGGTCTAAAAGCTGGAGACACACAGTTAATGTGAACCTCATCGCAGTGATAGATAGCACTCGTCTTGCGGTAAATTCCAACTCACTGTTTTTATGGTTGCTCAAGTCGATGGATATCAATGCTTACTGTGCTACAGCTATTAAGAAGCTTCACGAGAACCAAGAAAAATTTCTTCATTTATCAATATTCTTCTACATATCTAGACTTGTGGAGATACATAGACGGTTGTACTCTCAAAACTTATAAGGCTGATACTTTTACATGTGCTAGACTAAAATCTTCTCTATTAGGTGTTTGCATAGATTTACTATTGGTATTCAAGCTATGGAATAATTTAGCTAGTCTGGATAGTTAACATTTGTTAAATACCGTTGCATTAACCTCCATATTCACTGGTTTTTAGGTGTGACAATATGACTATTAAAGGTGAAAAAGAGGATAAGGTAGACCTAAGTTTAGCCCGAAAGACATAACCTTTCAGAATCAATGCGAACTTAACTAAGAACAGAACATGCTGGAAGTGAAGGATCCATACAGGTGATACCAGCTAGTTAGGGTTTAGTTGTTGCTGTTACATTTACACTAGATCAATGCTTGTCAAGAAATATTTTTATTCCGGTTAATGACTTGTATGTCTATGTAGGGATAAGTTTGAGATTTAAAGAATCTCTAACTTTAGGTAATCCCTGATTTGCCATAAAAGATAAATTATTTAGCAATGAAATGATTGAACCATAATAGAGCATAATTGATATAGATGATTCATATTGCTGGTGGAAATTTCTTTTACCTATTTCTCTAGGTAATCTATTAATATTATTGACAACTTCGTCCCAACTTCTTTCACTGTAAAAGACTACAATATTCTAGATTCACGACTGGTCTCTCTGGATCCCATTGAATTTCATTCGGAGGAGGAGCCTTATAAAGATCGTATTGAATCTTATCAAAGAAAGACAGGATTTTATGTTGGATGATTTCGACCGGGGATTTAAACAGCTATACCCTAGTCTTTCTTATTATCATTACTTGGCTGACTGTTACGTATTATTTCCATTGTTTAGTCTCCAAATTCCTACTAATTTGGGATTAAGCATTAGTGAGATTGATTGTTTGATTTGACTGTTGCATGGATGTCACACCGTTACCTTAGTGGAGGAATACTACAACTAGATCTTACAATTCTCTGTTACACTATATATCTTCATCCTCCATTTGACATCCCTGATTCAAATGCCGAAGACAGTATGAGTGTGAAATCCTGCCTGTACATATTAGCATAATTGACCTGATGCCCACACCTTTGGCCATGCGATATACTCTTTAGTTGTGATATAATGTTTTTATTTTGCTTTGCGCCTGAAAGCTCCGCATTCTCATCAGCGGAAAGTCCATTTACAGTCTCTAGTGATATCACTTTATAATCAGCCTCTTTAAATCCGGATGTGTCATATGTACAGCTTACTTTGTTGGTGTAAAGTTACATACTATTATCTTACTCCTATTTGTAGATTTTAGAACCCTTGGGGTTGCGGCCCTTCGCCGGACCCTGCATGAATGCGGGATGCTTTGTGCTCTTAGTTGCCCTTTAGTTTATGATTAAGTGCATTAGCTATTTCGATCACCTTTTTTGCATTCCGAGTCTGTTTTATACTGTTCTCTATATTATTGTAACTCTTTCTTGCTATCATTGTCAGATAATCATTAACACATATTATGCAGATTCAAGCCATGCAAGCTGCCCAAAAGCCAGGTGTAATTGTAAATTTGGGCTCTGCTTCAGGACTCTATCCAATGTATATAGGCCCTATCTATTCTGCCTCCAAAGGTTAGATGTTTGGTTCTAGTCCATGTCATTTACAACAGCCTCCTTTCTTTTTCTTTTTTTTTTCTTTTCGTTTTTGGTTTTAGAATGTGCTCTTACATCCAAATTCTCTATCTATTTCTATATTCTTCTCTTATTTTCTGATAGTCCAGTACATGATGCACATATTTATTTATTTCTCTTTGCAAACCTTCGGGTATAATGAGAGCATATTTCGTTATAGGAGGTGTTGTCATGTTTACAAGATCACTTGCTCCTTTTAAGCGCCAAGGAATCCGCATCAATGTGCTCTGCCCTGAGGTAATCTGTTCTTTCCTATAAGGTTGACGGAAAGAAAGTGACTCTTTCTCCCCTCTCAGAGATTTTAATGAGTCAGATATGGGCCGTATTTGCTATCTGCTACTGCTGGCCTTTTAAATGGGCTAAAAGTTTTAGTATCAACATCTCTCAAGCCACTGTTTTGTTCAGAGGCAGATGCAGCCTAATTTACTAGGTTCAATTGAACCCAGTAGTTTTGAATCAGACCAAAAATATATATGTGAAAAGATACTAAAAATAATACTACAACAATAACAACAACAAAAAAAGCCCAGTATAATGCCACATAGTGAGTTCTGGGGAGGGTAATGTAGTGTGTACTGTGTAAGAGTCTTACCCCTACCTTGAGTGACATTAGGAATAGCTCCATGTTGTAAACATGATATTGTTGATACTAAGAGCCCGTTTGGCCATAAGAAATTTTCACTTTTTTCCAAAAAGATTTCACTTTTTTTTTCGGAATTAGTGGTCCATGAAAATTTCAAATTCCTCTTGCATTTGAAGAGTCGAAGTTCAGAATTTTTCGGAAATTTGAAAAACTCCAAAAAGATGTTTTACAAAATTTTCAATTCAAATTACTCACAAAGCTTCAAAAATAGCTGCAACTTAGTATTCATGTCCAAACACAACTCTAATTTTTAAATACCATTTTCACTTAAAAAATTCACTTTTCTGCGGAATTTTACATTATGTCCAAGTGCCCACTAAGAAAATTTTTACCTTCTCTAAAAAATGATATTGTTGATGCTAAGAAGAGCACATAATATGATCAGTTATTTGTGTTAAACTTAGACAAGAGTTTACTATTTTACTTGTCATATGCAGTTTGTCCAAACTGACTTGGCGGCAAAGGTTGGTTCTCCACATCTTGATCAGCTTGGAGGATATCTGCCTATGGAACTTGTGGTGAAAGGTACTTCAATTATTTGCCTCAGTGTGACCTATAGGTCACGGGTTCAAGCCATGGAAGCAGCCACTAATACTTGCATTAGGGTAGGCTGTCTACATCGCAACCCTTCTTGGGGTTCGGCCCTTGCCCGGACCCTGCGTCAACACATAATGCCTTATGCACCCGGCTGTCCTTTTGACAATACCAACTGCTACGTTTATTTGGCCATATTTATGATTTGGACTAGTAAGTTGCATTTTCAAATGAGATGGCATAGAATAAATTTCTGCTATCGTGTCTTCTATTTGGTGCTTATAGCAACATAGGATTGAATGATATACTTATGTTCTCCTTTATCTTCCTGTGATATGTTAATCACACGTTCAAGATAGCTAATTATCCTACCTAATCCGCTCCCAGCCAATCCAATTCGTCAATAGATATTTTTGAAGTCTATGTGCTATTTAGTTTTTTCATCAGCAAATTTTATTTACTTTCAATGGCTAAGGGAAAAGTGTACCATCCAAGACAGCAATATCAACAAGGGACAGATTTTCATTCAAGAACATAGAGCCTCAAAATGTATTTTTCCGATTTTGAGTCTGAAGTGCCTACTTTTTTCAGGTGCTTTTGAACTAATCAGAGATGAGAGTAAAGCAGGGTCATGCCTTTGGATCACTAACAGAAGAGGCATGGAGTATTGGCCAACTCCTGCAGAAGAAGCAAAATACCGCCTCCCCTCTACAAAAGCACTTCGAAAATCTTTGGTTACGGTACCAATGGATCTTCAGATTCCTCAAAGCTTTGAAAAATTGTATGTAATTGTGTTACTTCTTTTACTTGGGAAAGAGAACATTTCGGATTGATTATTTCTCTTGTTGTGGACACGTGAAATTTCAAATGCACATGTTATCACGGTTCCATTCTACAATGTCTCCTGCAACTGAGGGAAGCGAGAAGAAAAAAACAAAAAGAGAAAGATAAAGAGAATCCATAATTTAAGTCTCTGTCAAAAGGCAAATTCAGCTCAAAAAGTCAAAGCTAAGTCAACTCGGTGAAAAATAAACCCCATTCTCATTGTTCAACCTCAACAACAACAATGCCAGTAACATACCCGGTGAAATCCCACAAGTGGGTCTGGGGAGGGTAGTGTATACGGAGACCTACCCCTACCTTTGTTCAACCTCAACCTCTCTTTGAAATATGCCGTTGGTGACTGCCAATGGTGCTAGTTTCCCCTTTCTTTATTTGCTTTAGTTACTTTTTCTTGGGTTTCCTTCTTGGTTGCCTTTTGTTGTTGTTGTTGTTTGTTAGTTCTGCTGGGATACCTTATCCTAAAAAAATATGTGGAGAGTCTCCCTCATTATTTCCTGTGACATTTGACACTTTCTGCATCTGATTTTTGTTCCAGAGTTGTTCACACGTTGAGTCACAATTTTCGTAGTGCTACAAGAATTGTGCGAACTGCATTGAGGTTGCCACTCAAACCAGATCACGTTCTATTAAAGGTCATCTATGCTGGTGTGAATGCTAGTGATGTGAGTTTTTCTTTTTTCTCCATTTCTGCAATCAAGAATCTCAGCTTTACTGACATCAGACTGAATAATCGAGTAGATCTGTGCTTTCCCTGCCTTCATGCAGTCTGTGCATGCTGGTATTTGTGTGTTTTTGTCACTGTAAAATACAACGACATCTCTATAAATCAAGAGAAAAATTTGTACCTTTTTTATTCCTTGGTGTTTGGCATAATGATGTACATTTGTAATTAGCTGATCATATTAGGATCTTCTGGGGCAATGCTCATGATGTACATGTCTGCCACATAATTCTGGTGTTAAGTTCTTCACTGACAGAGGCATTTGCATGCCCCCACTAATTCTCCCACCCAACATACACAGACAGGGTTAAGTTATTCACTGATGGAAGCATTTTGCAATAGGTAAACTTCAGCTCAGGGCGTTATTTCAGTGGAGATGGCAATGACATCGCCTCCCGCCTTCCGCTGGATTCTGGTTTTGAGGTACAAAAAGAACTTTCTATATTCTTTGGGTTGGTTCTTTGAAATTACTTTTCTATAAGAGAAAAAAGAATATACATTATGTCGATGTGTGTACATATCTATAGAGAGACAGAGAGTCAGAGAGAGGGAGAGAGATTTTGGAGAAATACACATAGGAAAACTATACATCTGCTGTAATCTTCCATCTTTTTATTATTTTCTGCAAATATTGATGATCTCAAGAATGTCATACATAAAAATCAGATCAGAATCCAGAGAGATGAGAGCGAAAGACCTAACCACAGCTGCAACTACTAATGAGACATGGGCAGGGTTGTGCACTAATCAGTTAGCTCTTCTCAGTGATTATTTTAGATCTAGACATGTTAGGGCTTTAATTGAGTTGGGGCTTATAGAACAGAGTGGTTTATAATTTGGTCCGCCTTCAGTTGCAAGTTTGGTAAACAATACGATCCCAAGGCCTCTTTAGATAAGAAGCTCCTGTTAATGGTCATGTTATGTTATTGCTACCCTCTTAGGTTTCATTTTCCCACATGATGGTTAATTACAGTTTTATTCACTTGTACTAGTCGTGATGCTGGAGGATTGAATTGGGAATGTATTATGGAATATTTTTTGCATGTCAGTTTTCTGCTTTGATCACAATTTTGTTACTTAAACTGGAGTATTACCTTTCTTTCTTCATTGTATTTCTTTTAATTACTGAATTTGCTTGCCTCAAATTTAAGCCTTGTGTACTGCAGGCTGTGGGAATAATTGCTGCAATTGGTGATGCTGTTAAAAATTTGAAGATTGGTATGCCTGCTGCCATCATGACTTTTGGCGGTTATGCTGAATTTGTCATGGTAACTACTGCTTTACACATTTATTCTTGTCAGGTTTGAGTTGTCTAATCTTTCATTGTCCTTGGTGAGTTTTATGCAATTTGGCTTCGATATTCAGGTCCCTGCCAAACACATCCTTCCTGTAGCAAAACCAGATCCAGAAGTTCTTGCAATGCTTACCTCTGGACTCACTGCATCCATTGCTTTGGAAAAGGTTAATATAAGCTTTCTTTTATACTATTCCTTGAGTCTTCTTATCCGGTTTCTGTTGCTTAGGGAGTGGAACATACATGTATACTGTTTTATGACAGTTGGGGTTGATTTATACAAGTTTTAGTTCATATTGCTTCTTGAATTATACTATTTACTGTTGAATCTGTAGGCTGCTCAAATGGAATCAGGAAAAGTTGTTCTGGTGACTGCTGCTGCAGGAGGGACAGGGCAATTTGCAGTGCAGGTATAGCTTAAAAGAAAAAGGAACCTGCAAGAATAGTTAGGTTAAGATTGATTGTCTACTACATATACAAGATAATACAAGTGTCTACCAAGTAATAAGGCGACCAGATAAGTGGTATAGACCTGTCATAAGATTTCTTTTATCCCATCTAATAATTTGCAGTGAATATCAAAAGTTATTGTGCAACTTTTTTGGGTTTCTGTCTTTTCCTTTTGAAAGGGGAAACTGTGGTGGAGGTTTACCGTAAATTATGTACAAGGAACTAACAGGATCTTAGTTTTCAAAATTCTTCTTACGTACTATATTATTTTTACTAGTCGTTGTGCAGCTTTCCTTTTCACATTCTTCCTTTCCACATTTGAAGTGTTTCTCCATCTGGAAGTGTGTCTCTATAGGTGCATTCATGTCATATCCTCTCCTGTATAGACAAATTCATGTCATATCTTCTCCTTCTGTATAGGCGAATTCATGTCATATCTTCTCTTCCTGCTTCTTGTATCATTTTATATTGTAATATACTATTCGCCTCATTATCATGTTGATTAGGTAACTAACACATACTGAATTATTTGCTGTGGAAGCTTGCAAAATTATCTGGAAACACGGTGGTTGCAACTTGCGGGGGCACTGAAAAGGCCAAGCTTCTTAAGGATTTGGGAGTTGATCGAGTCATTGACTACAAATTAGAAAACATAAAAGCTGTTAAGTTTCTTAAACTCACTAGCTAACTATGTTCTTATAACTTGTATGCTGCTGTCTTGGATAAGCATCATATTATTAGTTGTCAATCAAATGTTACTGCAATGCATTAAGCCTAGATACCTCAGAATTCTTTGTGGAAATGCATGCTCTCGAGGGTAGTTCTTATAAATTTCAAACTTCTTTATGGGGAAAGATTTCCAGAATGGGGGTCTTTCGATATCCTTTAGGTTTTTAGAACCGCTAATTTACCTTAAAAGATAAATTATGCCGTAGCTGAGTGAAATGAAAGAGCGAAATAGATATGACGATTCATGTAGCCTAACCCCAATTAGTACGAGATTGAGGCATAGTTAATTGATTGATCAATTGATGTTGTCTCACTGGTGCAAAGTGTTAAGTGTCCCATATTGTAGATGAATGGGTTGTTTGTCTCCTTATATGGTCTTGGGCCATCCTCATCTCATGAGCTAGCTTTTGGGGTTGATTTAAGCTCAAGGTCCATCTCTTCACGTAGTGTCAGAGTCAGGCCTATTCATGTTATTGCGTGTCTCAATTTTGGGCCTCCATATTAGGTTGTCCACAAAGAATTTTGAACATTGTAGTGGGTGGAGGTGTACAAGTTGACCATTTCCATGGAGATATACTAGCAGCAAAACATGAGTACCTTGTGCAGTATTAGCTTGGTTGTCAGAGTGGCTACTTTGTTTTTATGTTGTTTATCCTTCCATTTTGTATCTAGTTCTTAGATATTTGCTCTAGTCTGATTTTCTGGGTGACCATGATATATTAGTTTCAGTTGGAGCTACTTTTCTAACTAGTTATGTATATATATGGCTGCACCAGGTCTTAAAGAAGGAGTTCCCTAAAGGTATTGATATTGTCTATGAGTCCGTTGGTGGTGAGATGTTTGACATCTGCTTGAATGCATTGGCTGTCTATGGACGGCTTGTTGTCATTGGAATGATTTCACAGGTTTAACTTCGCAGGGATGCAATCTCTTATTCTTCTTTTGGTGGTTCTTATCTCGTATTTTTATATTTCTTACTGGCTCCTGTTGATGATCATCTTAGTAATACAACCTCTATCCATGTCTCATCATCCTGTTAGTTTGACTTTGAAAGCCAACTCAGCAAGTTTTAATTTCAGTATCAAGGAGAACATGGGTGGAAACCTCGGAATTATCCTGGAATATGTGAAAAGCTTCTAGCGAAAAGTCAAACGGTGGTATGTCCTGCTATCTCTAGTTTTAGTGATCCAATATCTTTATTACGTAATATCATAACGTGAATGTGATTGATTGCAATTGCATATTTTCATTCAACTTGTAGAACAGCTAGCTTATGAATTTAGAGCCTGCACCACTTCTTTTCATACTTGATTGGAAAATACATAATAAGCATCACATAAATCTGTATATTTGATCTCATCTGATATGGCGGGAAAGGGCAACGGCTCCATTGGAGAAGGAGGCTTGAAAAGTAGTTGTGGAGATTTGGATTTGAGGAGGAAGGTCCGTGGAGAAAGCTAAGAGAAAATGGCATGTGAGTTGTGTATGAGGAAAGGCGGGAACTTCAGTTAATTTTGAAATTACTGTAACTAACGAACTCAAAGGGAGGCTCTTGTATACCACTGTGGATGTGTGGTGATTGATTGAAATTAGTTCATTGATTGAATGATAACAGTTTTTAGGTCCTAGTCCTCTGTTCAGAGACATTCTTCTTTTAGGTTCCTTAGGGGGTTCTTGTTGCAGATTTGAATAGGTCGAAATAGAAGATTGCTGGGTTTTGTATTTTTTTTAATTGATTTGGAATGAGAAGTGTGAAATAACTTTTGAGGGGGCTACTTATCCAAAAAGGGTCCTGAGGAGTTCAAAGCCCAATGATGAGCATTTGCATTTTTTATGGTAATGGTGGAAGTAACTTTCATGTCCCAACATATTTGGTGTTATGATGTATCATCATAGAGAACTTTCTATATTGTTCTATGAGAATAGAGGTGTCCTGATCAATATGTGACTCTTCGACTACCTACTTGATTTCCTAAGAGATTTGAATAATGTTCTCGGAAACACTTATTTTGTGGTTTCTTGCTTGCAATCATCTTGTTTAATTTTGCCTATTACTATTTGACCAAGCCATGCTTAGATCTGTCTGAATGGTAGGTTTGTCAAGTGCGCGTTATTTTTATTATTTTGGCTAATCTGATGGTTTTGGGCTTGTTCTCAGGCTGGATTTTTCCTGGTACAATATGCTCACCTATGGCAAGAGCATTTGGATAGACTGGTTAATCTTTTCTCTTCTGGAAAGCTTAAGGTTGGTATATCTGCCAGAACACATTTCTAACCTATATACTGCCATTATTTGAAAAGTTGAGGCAGATAAAAACTGATTTTATTCTAAGAGTGATTTGGTCAATAAGAGTAACAATTTGCTGCGTATTTGTGTTTTGAAGATTGCCATAGATCCCAAACAGTTTGTTGGCCTACATTCAGTTGCTGATGCTGTTGAGTACCTTCACTCTGGTAACAGTGCTGGCAAGGTATGAGAGAAGGGTGTTTAGTTATTTGTGTCTTGTTTTCAATTTGGTTTTAGCATTTCAGTAGTTCTTATGATAAGTTTTTCTGATGTGGAAAAACATGTAGGTTGTTGTTTGCATTGCCCCGACATATGCTCAACAACTTGCAAAGCTTTAGGTACGTAAGGAGACAACTATATCAGAGTCCAATGACAAACAGGAATTGTGAAATTATAAGGTAGCTCTGTTATTGTGTAAGGTGTTCTGTTGTGATATTCGTTGTGTAAAAATAGCAACCGAATACTTTTTAGGTTACAGCATATTGTTTCTGCCTGTTAAATTTGAAAATGGATAAAAATTCAACAGCTTGCCAGCTTTAAATTTTTGATCTTCCTTTTATGTTTACGTTTATCAATCTTTCCTATGCTTGTAAGATGATTTCATCAGTTAACATGCTATTCCGTTATGGGAATTTCTGACAGAATCAAAGACGCACCATAAACTAACCAGTGCTAGATAAACACCAGACTACACGTGTGAGACTACACGTGGGTTTGTTGTTGCAATGCAGACAAAACATAACTACTGATAATATATAACGTAAACTGGAAGGATAAAAAAACTGCTGCACCATACCAATCGCAAGGTTGAGTTTTGGCACTGAAGGTCTTCGCCGTAATAAGAAGTACTCCCTCCGGTCCAAAACAAGTGATTTTTTGGATGTTTTCATACATATTAAGAAAGTCGTCTTTTAGCATTAATTAGCAATAGAATTGATCATTTTAACCTTACTATCTCACATACACATTTCTAACACATATTCCAATACTATTTACTCCAAGGACAATGTAGGAAAAATATCATTAAATCATTCTTAAAAATCCGAAAAAATCACTTACTTTGGATCACAAAAAAAGGGCTAAAAAATCACTTATTTGGACTAATTACAATGATGCTAGTTCCAGACTTCCGGGTTCTTAAATGGGCATCTTATAAAGACAGAAGGATGGTCCCAAAAGCTACGGTCAGGTGGAATGCATTTTGTTCCCTGCCAATCACACGAAAGAGAACATTAGTACCAAATATTATACTAACAATTAGTGCATTCAGGTGCAAATTCTCAAAGATGATCAAGGAATGCATTTCATTTTCGTTTCTTCTCTTCTTTTTTCTTCATCCTGAACTAGATTTTAGCTATTATAGGTGTGAACAACAGTTGCCTTTATCTTCTTTGATTTTAATTCTTCGTCTAAATCTAATGACTGGCAGGCGGCAGCTAGAAATCATCAAACGTGTCCTCAAAAATCATCTTTACATGGTCTCACTCTGTTCAGCGGTCTAAAATGGGTTGCAAGACTTATCAAATTCCTAAAGAAGTAAAACAGGAGTATCTTGAACAACTTGAGCTTGTTTGGCTCTGCTTTAACAAATGGTACTTTTCTTATATGGTTTAGCACGCATAGTTTTAGATCAATTAACACCAATTTGTTAAAGCAGTTAGAGGTCTTTGACATCTTGTATTAATGTTATCAAGTCTTAGGCTAACTAAAATTGTGGAGCCTAAAAGATTGCTCGATATGTGCCTGTAAACCACGTTCAACTACAGTCAAAACTGTAAAATTCACATTTCTTGCAGCAAAAAGCTGTTGAAATGGAGCTGCTTACTTTATATCATTTCACGTTCCACCAATCTCAATAAATATTTGCGTCTCTGTCTCCTAATCTTCTGCTTGATCAACACTTATGATGTAAACCTGAAATATATTTCAGATGTATTCATAAATTCATCTAATTATTGAGAAGGAGGATGCAATGGTATATAGTATACTCAATTCAGTATAGTTTACCTTAAATTTTGTTGGCTCAATCAACTGAAAAACTTGTGCATCACCATCAACTAATTCATGATCAATGGCGAAACCCCTCCATCCACCACTCAGTCCCCTCTTTAATGCGAGGTATTTTGTCTCAAACTCATCTTCATTTACGTCAATCAAGGTGACAAATTCATCACGTTTAGGGAGGTGTGTGTTGCAAAAATGAACAGGCAGACCCTAAAAAGTACCACACCAAAAATCAATAAACTATGACCAAAACTATAACATAAAATTTTTAAAAGTTCTTTAAGTTTTAGGAAACAACTCTAAGTGAGGAACTTTCTAATTTTTCAAGGTTATCATCTTTCTTTCACTTACCAGCCAAAAGCCACCAGTAACATGTGATTGGAGCATAGATTTCACAAAACTTGGGAAATGAGCATCTATCTCTGATTGTAATTGCTCTGCTCTTTCTATAGCATACTGCCTATCTTCATCATCAGCATACACCCGGTTTAACAAATCTCTTCTCTTATAACTATAAACCAGAAAGTCAAAGTGTCAGACATAGATTATCTGAAAATGCATCACTCAGTGGTCAAGTAAAAAAGGAAAATATTTGTTTACGAGTCAAACCTCCTTGGCTTTCCCAAAGGTTCAATAGGGACATGTCAGAATCAAGAAATACATATATCAATGACCTTGACCATATGTTATCAGTAGCGGTGCAAGAATTTTCACTATGGGGCGTCAAAATTTTAAAGAAATAAATACACGAGGAAGTCAAAGGAATTCAATCCATAATATATAATTTTTACCTATCTAAACAGTGTAATTTTCGGCAAAGGGGTATCGATTTGGAACTACATAGCTCCGCCACCCTTTTGAAGCTATGTAGCTCCGCTACTGTATGATATATTACCAATTAGAAGGAAAGTAAAAATAAAACGTACTGAATAGAAAGTGGCACAGTATTATTGAATACAATATAGCTGGAATATTACTAGAGAAGAAAACCGGATCAATCAAAAATTCACAAGCATCCAATATGCATCAGATGTTGAAAAGAGATACAAATCATCTTATAACAAAAGAATATCTCACAATTAGGTCATCTAAAGAGTGAAGGTAGGTAAATCTATGTCTTATTGATTAGTCATCCAGAATAAATGATAAGTGTCACACCTCCTTTTTACCCTTATTACACCCCTAGAAGGGATATAATAATAAGGAGTTATTAAAATTCAGAGTTGCCACTTGGGAGATTAATGGTGTCCCAAGTCACCGGTTGAATTCCGAACCGAAGAAAGTTATGATTCTGTTAAACACCAGAAATCCAGGTAAGGAATTTTATTAACTCGGGAGAAGGTGTTAGGCATTCCCGAATTCCGTGGTTCTAGCACGGTCGCTGAACTGTTATATTTGGCTAAATTATCTAATTTTTGTATATGTTCAAACTTATGTGCATTTTTTACATTTTAATGGCTTTTGATTGTTATTACATTTATAAGAATTGCAACGTCGTGAAAATACATCTCAAACCACGTAACATTAATGTACCTGTGGTTTTTGACATATCTCGACTCCGTTGAGATTTGGATTTGAGTCACATAAATGTGCACCCGAGTTTAAGAAGGTAAATTATTAAAAGCACGCCTAAAGCGACTAGCGTATTATTATTTTAGGGAAGCCGTGAAATTTTGTTAAACGGCCCATCTCGAAGTCTAAGTAATTAATAAAGTCATTTATTGAGGGCCTCGCAGCTTGTGCGTTTTATTTGACGAGGCTCGTCTCATTTATTTTATTTAAAGGGCAAACCTAAAGCAACTATGATTTTCTATATTGTGAGGACATGGAAAATTCAACTAATGGAACACCTCGATTTCTAACGAGTTTTATTATTCAAATTAAATTCTTTATAGTCGGGTTACATAAAATGCACCCCCGAATTTTAAAAATTAAGCATTACAACTACGTTACGGGAACCGTACCCGTAATTATGATAATTTATTACACTCCGAAAAGTTTACCTACCCAGGTGTGATCAACTTAAACATGCTCCTACCGATCAAAGCAATAAAGTAAAACTAAACAAAATATTCATGTTCTAATTTATATTTCAAGTTAAGCGTCCGACCTCACAAATAAAACAACAAGATTAATCATGGATTCCAATCCCTTTCATGTCTTCAACATGGTATATAATTTAATTCAAAAATTTCACCTAAGCCTACAACTTAGTTTTAATTCATTTTTCATGTGCTACAGCAAAAGAGGCAGTGATCTAATCAATAAATAATATGACAACAACGAAAAAGTGGTTGGATAGTTATGGGCTATGTCCGAAAAGTGGTTGGGGTAGGTAGGGAGTGGTTGAAGTAGGTAGGAAAGTGGTTGCGGTAGGTAGGGAGTGGTTGGGATAGGTAAGAAGTGGTTGGGGTAGGTAGAAAAGTAGTTGGATAGTTATGGGCTATGTCCGAAAATTATGCTTAAAAATGGGTGGTTTAAACCCAAATATTATTCTTTGTCTGGAACCGAGAATAAAAATATAATTTAATTAATTAATCCTACATAAGCAAAATAACTATAGAAATAAGACTAACAATTAAAACAAAACTATTTTTATATTTTTCAAGATTAAAGTAACTACAAAATATTAATGAAACTATTTTTTTTGTAATTTTTGCTTTTATATAAAGATGAAAATATAAAGTACTAATTTTTTTTGTATTATTTCAAAAAATAACTACAAAATATTAATGAAATTATTTTTTTGTAATTTTTATTTTTTATATAAAGGTAAAAATATAAAGTACTATTTTTGTATTTTTCAAGTTTAAAATGACTACAAAACATTAAAAAATAATTTTTTTTGTAATTTTTTATTTTACGGTAAAAATGAAGTAAAAAAATAAAAATTAGTTGATATAGCTATATTAGGCCTAAACTAAATATTTTACGCTAAAATATAAAAAATCTCGGGAAGGGTAAAAAATAACACGTCTACAGTTGCCCCTCTTTGATTGGAAACACAAAGTGGTTGCGGTAGGTAGGGAGTGGTTGGGGTAGGTAAAAAACTGGTTGGATAGTTATGGGCTATGACCGAAAATTATGCTTAAAAATGGATCGTTTAAACCCAAATATTATTCTTTGTTCGGAGCCGAGAATAAAAATATAATTTTATTTAATTAATCATACATAAGCAAAATAATTATAGAAATAAGTCTAACAATTAAAACAAAACTATTTTTATATTTTTCAAGATTAAAGTAACTACAAAATATTAATGAAATTATTTTTTTGTAATTTTTGTTTTTATATAAAGATGAAAATATAAAGTAATAATTTTTTTGTATTATTTCAACAAATGACTACAAACTATTAATAAAATTATTTTTTTTTGTAATTTTTGTTTTATATATAAAGATAAAAATATAAAGTACTATTTTTGTATTTTTCAAGTTTAAAATGACTACAAAATATTAATAAAATAATTTTTTTGTAATTTTTTATTTTAAGGTAAAAATAAAGTAAAAGAATATAAATTAGTTGAGATAGTTATATTAGGCCTAAACTAAATATTTTATGCTAAAATGTAAAAAATCTTGAGTAGGGTGAAAAATAACACGTCTACAGCTGCCCTCTTTGACTGGAAACACAAAGAGTTTTCAGGCAAAGAACGACTAGACAAGTGTTTTGACCCGACCCTTATTCGGAGAGACTAAACTAAGAGGAAAGGAAGAGAATCTGACCGAACCCGGGTATCTGAGCCGCCTACATATCCTTGGCTATAAAGGAATCAGGCCACATATAGTTCGAAAGTGAGTGAGAATATGGAGTATGCCGAGTGGAGAGCCAGTCGAGGTGCCGTTCCGCCGAGGTTCCGTTCCGTCGAGGTTCCGGTCTGTGGTCCTGCTATTACATCAAAAATCAAAATATGAAAAAGGCTAACTAAGCCTTTCAACTACTAGTTAAAAGATTCCTATCTATAAGTCTTTTGAAGCTTGATCTTGAGCACTGGTTGGTGCTTCATGCAGACTCTAAATTTGAACCTTGATACTTGCTAGTTGTAGGTGCTAGTTCATCCTTCTTCGGCTTTCTGGGTCATGACCAGGCTTGCAGTTCTTGTGAGGTTGACCATGTCTTGGACAACTTTCATCAGCTTCTGCATTTTGGATTGACTTCTTGCCTCTTTTTTCTTTTTGTTCATTGTGACTAACTTCGGTTGATCACCTTGGACTGTTAACTTGCATTTTTTAGGCAAGCTTCTTTTCTTGCTAATCTGAATTGTGTTCTGAAGTGAATTCTCTTATTCTCCAGGTAAGCGTCTGATTATCGAACTTGGACTGCTTCTTTCCTTCTTGTGAGGTTCGAATTGTTTTTCCTTCAAAACCTGGACTAACGTATTCCGGCCACTGTTGCCCTCCTTCTCACTTCTTTCTTTGGATTTATGCTGGGGATTTTTGTTGTAACCTTTCGCTCTCCTGGCGGGTTACTGACTTCAAAGCTTGAAATGTAAAGACTGAAATGTATTCCTGGGCAGGCTCCCGACCTTAACAACATCTTCAAAAGATAAACGTCATTCCTTTCTTCTGGCGGGCTGCTGACTTCAACAACATTTTTGAAAAATAAAATGCCATTCCGTTCTTCAGGCGGGCACCTGAACTCATCAATAACTCGAAAAATAAAATGTCATTCCATTCTTCAGGCGAGTACCTCACTTTCTCTTAAAACTTAAAGCAAAACATTGTTCCATTCTTCAGACGGGTACCTGACTTCAACAATGATTTAAAACTTCAACTAAAACTTAAAGAAAAATGCCATTTCGTTCTTCAGGCGGACACCTGACTTTAACAATGATTTAAAACTCCAATTAAAACTTAAAGTAAAACGTCATTCCATTCTTCAGGCAGGCACCTGACTTCAACAATGATTTAAAATTTCCACTTAAAAAAGATAACGCATTTCCATTCTTGAGGCAGACACCTGACTTCAAAAAAAACTTAAATCAAAACTTAAAGTAAAACGCCATTCCGTTCTTCAAGCGGGCACTTGACTTCAAAAATGGTTTAAACCTTCAATTAAAACTTAAAGTAAAATGCCATTCCGTTTTTGGGGCGGGCACCCGACTTCAAAAATGATTTAAAATTTCCACTTAAAAAAGATAACGCTTTCCATTCTTCAGACGGGCACCTAACTTTAAAAACAACTTAAATTAAAACTTAAAGTAAAACACCATTCCGTTCTTCAGACAGGCACCTAACTTAAAAAACAACTTAAATTAAAATGCCATTCCGTTCTTCAAGCGGCACCTGACTTCAACAATGATTTAAAACTCCAATTAAAACTTAAAGTAAAACGCCATTCCATTCTTCATGCGGGCACCTGACTTCAACAATGATTTAAAACTTCAATTAAAACTTAAAGTAAAACGCCATTCCGTTCTTCAGGCTAGCACCTGACTTACTTAAAGTTTAAACGCCATTCTATTCTTTAGGCGGGCACGTGACTTCAAAAACAATTTCACCTGCATTCTATTACCGTCGTCTCCCTAAACCATTTCCTTCGTCTTATACTATTTCCTTTCGGAACTACTTCCCACAAAATTCATGTTGCCTTCCCTCTTAACCACTGGGATAACACTGCTAGAATTATTTACTTACCTACTGGGGATAATACCGTTGGGAAAATCTCCTTTCTTCCCATCCTTCAAAACTTTTATTCTCTCAAGATTGCTGGGTATTAAAGTGTTATCAGCTGGGGATTACCCTGTTGAGGATAATATTGCTGGGAAATCCTTTTTCTTCTTTCCTCTTTCAAAACTTCCTTCATTCCTCTGTGTTTCATTCCTCTAAAAGTTGTCGGAGATAACACTGCCGAGGAATTTTCATTCTTTCAAAACTGGTGTTTCATTCTTCCAAAAACTGCTGGCGATGACACTAGCCTTTTAATTTTTTTCTGAACACAAGTTTCATCCTTTTGTTATGTCGGTGGGGATACAACTTCCTTCAGCAAAGCTTGTTATTTTCTTTCTTTCAAAACTGCTGGGGATAACGCTAGTTCAAAGACCATTTTCTTGTGTTATCTAGCTTCTTTCAAGACTACTCTACTTGAAGCTGGTACTTTCCTTCCTCCCAAAACTTGTGTTATCTTCCTTCATCCCCAAATGGATATTTGATTTCAAGAAAGTTTTTGCAATGAGAGAAAATTTTCTGCTCCAGTTTGATAATCTTCTTTGTGGCATGCTTTCCCGCCATCAATGCCATTTCTTTGTTCCTGCTTCAAATCAAAGAAAATTTGTTAGTTCAAAATGCGGTGGTTGGTTGTGACGCTCCTGCCGGGGATGGTTCTCCTCCTCTTTCCCTGCTCTGTATTTCATTGTCAAAACTTGATTGCTCGATATGTGCCTGTAAACCACGTTCAACTACAGTCAAAACTGTAAATTTCACAGTTCTTGCAGCAAAAAGCTGTTGAAATGAAGCTGCTTACTTTATTTCATTTCACGTTCCACCAATCTCAATAAATATTTTGCGTCTCTGTCTCCTAATCTTCTGCTTGATCAACACTTATGATGTAAACCTGAAATATATTTCATATGTATTCATAAATTCATCTAATTATTGAGAAGGAGGATGCAATGGTATATAGTATACTCAATTCAGTATAGTTTACCTTAAATTTTGTTGGCTCAATCAACTGAAAAACTAGTGTATCACCATCAACTAATTCATGATCAATGGCGAAACCCCTCCATCCACCACTCAGTCCCCTCTTTAATGCGGGGTATTTTGTCTCAAACTCATCTTCATTTTCGTCAATCAAGGTGACAAATTCATCACGTTTAGGGAGGTGTGTGTTGCAAAAATGAACAGGCAGACCCTAAAAAGTACCACATCAAAATCAATAAACTATGACCAAAACTGTAACATAAATTTTTTAAAAGTACTTTAAGTTTTAGGAAAATAATTCTAAGTGAGGAACTTTCTAATTTTTCAAGGTTATCATCTTTTTTTTACTTACCAGCCAAAAGCCACCAGTAACATGTGATTGCAGCATAGGTTTCACAAAACTTGGGAAATCAGCATCTATCTCTCATTGTAATTGCTCTGCTCTTTCAATAGCATACTGCCTATCTTCGTCATCAGCATACACCCGGTTTAACAAATCCCTTCTCTTATAGGTATAAACCAGAAAGTCATAGTGTCAGGCATAGATTATCTGAAAATGCATCACTCAGTGGTCAAGTAAAAAAGGAAAATATTTGTTTACGAGTCAAACCTCCTTGGCTTTCCCAAAGGTTCAATAAGGACCTGTCAGAATCAAGAAATACATATATCAATGACCTTGACCATATGTTATCAGTAGCGGTGCAAGAATTTTCACTATAGGGCGTCAAAATTTTAAAGAAATAAATACACAAGGAAGTCAAAGGAATTCAATCCATAATATATAATTTTTACCTATCTAAACAGTGTAATTTTCGGCAAAGGGGTATTGGTTTGGAACTACATAGCTCCGCCACCCTTTTGAAGCTATGTAGCTCCGCTACTGTATGATATATTACCAATTAGAAGGAAAGTAAAAATAAAACGTACTGAATAGAAAGTGGCACAGTATTATTGAATACAATATAGCTGGAATATTACTAGATAAGAAAACCGGATCAATCAAAAGTTCACAAGCATCCAATATGCATTAGATGTTGAAAAGAGATACAAATCGTCTTATAACAAAAGAATATCTTACAATTAGGTCATCTAAAGGGTGAAGGTAGGTAAATCTATGTCTTATTGATTAGTCATCCAGAATAAATGATAAGTGTCACACCTCCTTTTTACCCTTATTACACCCCTAGAAGGGATATAATAATAAGGAGTTATTAAAATTCAGAGTTGCCACTTGGGAGATTAATGGTGTCCCAAGTCACCGGTTGAATTCCGAACCGAGGAAAGTTATGACTCTATTAAACAACAGAAATCCAGGTAAGAAAATCAATTAACCTGGGAGAAGGTGTTAGGCATTCCCGAATTCTGTGGTTCTAGCATGGTCGCTCAACTGTTATATTTGGCTAAATTATCTGATTTTTGTACATGTTCAAACTTATGTGCATTTTTTACATTTTAAAGGCTTTTGATTGTTATTACATTTATAATAATTGCAACGTCGTGAAAATACATCTCAAACCACATCACATTAATGTACCTGTGGTTTTTGACATATCTCGACTCCGTTGAAATTTGGATTTGAGTCACATAAATGTACACCGGGGTTTAAGAAGGTAAATTATTAAAAGCACGCCTAAAGCGACTAGCGTATTATTATTTTGGGGAAGCCATGAAATTTTGTTAAACGGCCCATCTCGAAGTCTAAGTAATTAATAAAGTCATTTATTGAGGGCCCCACAGCTTGTGCGTTTTATTTGACGAGGCTCGTCTCATTTATTTTATTTAAAGGGCAAACCTAAAACAACTATGATTTTCTATATTGTGAGGACATGGAAAATTCAACTAATGGAACACCTCGATTTCTAACGAGTTTTATTATTCAAATTAAATTCGTTATAGTCGGGTTACATAAAATGCACCCCCGAATTTTAAAAATTAAGCATTACAACTACGTTACGGGAACCGTACCCGTAATTATGATAATTTATTACACTCCGAAAAGTTTACCTACCCAGGTGTGATCAACTTAAACATGCTCCTACCGATCAAAGCAATAAAGTAAAACTAAACAAAATACATGTTCTAATTTATATTTCAAGTTAAGCGTCCGACCTCACAAATAAAACAACAAGATTAATCATGGATTCCAAACCCTTTCATGTCTTCAACATGGTATATAATTTAATTCAAAAATTTCACATAAGCCTACAACTTAGTTTTAATTCATTTTTCATGTGCTACAGCAAAAAGAGGTAGTGATCTAATCAATAAATAATATGACAACAACGAAAAAGTGGTTGGATAGTTATGGGCTATGTCCGAAAAGTGGTTGGGTTAGGTAGGGAGTGGTTGGGGTAGGTAGGAAAGTGATTGCGGTAGGTAGGGAGTGGTTGGGATAGGTAAGGAGTGGTTGGGGTAGGTAGATAAGTGGTTGGATAGTTATGGGCTATGTCCGAAAATTATGCTTAAAAATGGGTCGTTTAAACCCAAATATTATTCTTTGTCCGGAACCGAGAATAAAAATATAATTTAATTAAGTAATCCTACATAAGCAAAATAACTATAGAAATAAGACTAACAATTAAAAAAAACTATTTTTATATTTTTCAAGATTAAAGTAACTACAAAATATTAATGAAACAATTTTTTTTTGTAATTTTTGCTTTTATATAAAGATGAAAATATAAAGTACTAATTTTTTTTGTATTATTTCAAAAAATGACTACAAAATATTAATGAAATTATTTTTTTTGTAATTTTTATTTTTTATATAAAGGTAAAAATATAAAGTACTATTTTTGTATTTTTCAAGTTTAAAATGACTACAAAACATTAAAAAAATAATTGTTTTTGTAATTTTTTATTTTAAGGTAAAAATAAAGTAAAAGAATAAAAATTAGTTGAGATAGCTATATTATGTCTAAACTAAATATTTTACGCTAAAATATAAAAAAATCTCAGGGAGGGTAAAAAATAACACGTCTACAGCTGCCCATCTTTGACTGGAAACACAAAATGATTGCGGTAGGTAGGAAAGTGGTTGTGGTAGGTAGGGAGTGGTTGGGGTAGGTAGAAAAATGGTTGGATAGTTATGGGCTATGTCCGAAAATTATGCTTAGAAATGGATCGTTTAAACCCAAATATTATTCTTTGTTCGGAGCCGAGAATAAAAATATAATTTTATTTAATTAATCCTACATAAGCAAAATTATTATAGAAATAAGACTAACAATTAAAACAAAACTATTTTTATATGTTTCAAGATTAAAGTAACTACAAAATATTAATGAAATTATTTTTTTGTAATTTTTAGTTTTATATAAAGATGAAAATATAAAGTACTAATTTTTTTTTGTATTATTTCAAAAAATTACTACAAAATATTAATAAAATTATTTTTTTGTAATTTTCGTTTTGTATATAAAGATAAAAATATAAAGTACTATTTTGTACTTTTCAAGTTTAATAAAACAATTTTTTTTGTAATTTTTCATTTTAAGGTAAAAATAAAGAGTTTTCAGACAAAGAACGACTAGACAAGTGTTTTGACCCGACCCTTATTCGGAGAGACTAAACTAAGAGGAAAGGAAGATAATCTGACCGAGCCTGGGTATCTGAGCTGCCTATATATCCTTGTCTATAAAGGAATCAGGCCACATATAGTTCGAAAGTGAGTGAGAATATGGAGTATGCCGAGTGGAGAGCCAGTCGAGGTGCCGTTCCGCTGAGGTTCCGTTCCGTCGAGGTTCCGGTCTGTGGTCCTGCTATTACATCAAAAATCAAAACATGAAAAAGGCTAACTAAGCCTATCAGCTACTAGTTAAAAGATTCCTATCTATAAGTCTTTTGAAGCTTGATCTTGAGCACTGGTTGGTGCTTCATGCATACTCTAAATTTGAACCTTGATACTTGCTAGTTGTAGGTGCTAGTTCATCCTTCTTCGGCTTTCTGGATCATGACCAGGCTTGCTGTTCTTTTGAGGTTAACCAAGTCCTGGACAACTTTCATTAGCTTCTACATTTTGGATTGACTTCTTGCCTCTTTTTTCTTTTTGTTCATTGTGACTAACTTCGGTTGATCACCTTGGACTGTTAACTTGCATTTTTGAGGCAAGCTTCTTTTCTTGCTAATCTGAATTGTGTTCTGAAGTGAATTCTCTTATTCTCCAAGTAAGCATCTGATTATCGAACTTGGACTGCTTCTTTCCTTCTCGTGAGGTACGAATTGTTTTTCCTTCAAAACCTGGACTAACTTATTCCGGCCACTGTTGCCCTCCTTCTCACTTCTTAATTTGGATTTATGCTGGGGATTTTTGTTGTAACCTTTTGTTCTGCTGGCGGGTTACTGACTTCAAAGTTTGAAATGTAAAGACTGAAATGTATTCCTCTGTTATACGGGTGGGCTCCCGACCTTAACAACATCTTCAAAAGATAAACGTCATTCCTCTCTTCGGGCGGGCTCCTGACTTCAACAATATTTTTGAAAAATAAAATGCCATTCCGTTCTTCAGGCGGGCACCTGAACTCATCAATAACTCGAAAAATAAAATGTCATTCAGTCTTCAGGCGGGCACCTCACTTTCTCTTAAAACTTAAAGCAAAACATTGTTCCATTCTTCAGACGGGCATCTGACTTCAACAATGATTTAAAACTTCAACTAAAACTTAAAGAAAAATGCCATTCCGTTCTTCAGGCGGACACCTGACTTTAACAATGATTTAAAACTCCAATTAAAACTTAAAGTAAAACATCATTTCATTCTTCAGGCAGGCACCTGACTTCAACAATGATTTAAAATTTCCACTTAAAAAAGATAACGCATTTCCATTATTGAGGCAGGCACCTGACTTCAAAAACAACTAAATCAAAACTTAAAGTAAAACGCCATTCCGGTCTTCAGGCGGGCACTTAACTTCAAAAATGGTTTAAAACTTCAATTAAAACTTAAAGTAAAACGCCATTCCGTTCTTGGGGCGGGCACCTGACTTCAATAATGATTTAAAATTTCCACTTAAAAAAGATAACGCTTTCTATTCTTCAGACGGGCACCTAACTTCAAAAACAACTTAAATTAAAACTTAAAGTAAAACACCATTCCGTTCTTCAGGCAGACACCTGACTTCAAAAACAACTTAAATTAAAATGCCATTCCATTCTTCAAGCGGCACCTGACTTCAACAATGATTTAAAACTCCAATTAAAACTTAAAGTAAAATGCCATTCCATTCTTCAGGCGGTCACCTTACTTCAACAATGATTTAAAACTTCAATTAAAACTTAAAGTAAAACGCCATTCCGTTCTTCAGGCTAGCACCTGACTTAAAAAACAACTTAAATCAAAACTTAAAGTTTAAACGCCATTCCATTCTTTAGGCGGCACCTGACTTCAAAAACAATTTCACGTGCATTCTATTACCGTCGTCTCCCTAAACCATTTCCTTTTTCTTGAACTATTTCCTTTCGGAACTGATTCCCTCAAAATTCGTGTTGCCTTCCCTCTTAACCACTTGGATAACACTGCTAGAATTATTTACTTACCTGCTGGGGATAATACCGTTGGGAAAAATCTCCTTTCTTCCCCTCCTTCAAAACTTTTATTCTCTCAAGATTGTTGGGTATTAAAGTGTTATCAGCTGGGGATTACCCTGTTGAGGATAATACTGCTGGGGAATCCTTTTTCTTCTTTCCTCTTTCAAAACTTCCTTCATTCCTCTGTGTTTCGTTCCTCTAAAAGTTGTCGGAGATAACACTGCCGAGGAATTTTCATTCTTTCAAAACTGGTGTTTCATTCTTCCAAAAACTGCTGGCGATGACACTAGCCTTTTGATTTTTTTCTGAACACAAATTTCATCATTTTGTTATGTCGGTGGGGATACAACTTCCTTCAGCAAAGCTTGTTGTTTTCTTTCTTTCAAAACTGCTGGGGATAACGCTAGTTCAAAGACCATTTTCTTGTGTTATCTGGCTTCTTTCAAGACTACTCTACTTGAAGCTGGTACTTTCCTTCCTCCCAAAACTTGTGTTATCTTCCTTCATCCCCAAATGGATATTTGATTTCAAGAAAATTTTTGCAATGAGAGAAAATTTTCTGCTCCAGTTTGATAATCTTCTTTTTGGCATGCTTTTCCGCCATCAATGCCATTTCCTTTTTCCTGCTTCAAATCAAAGAAAATTTGTTAGTTCAAAATGCGGTGGTAGGTTGTGACGCTCCTGCCGGGGATGGTTCTCCTCCTCTTTCCCTGCTCTGTATTTTATTGTCAAAACTTGATGGGGATGTTATTATTTTGTTGGGGATGATATTCCTACTGGGGATAGTTTTTTTCCCTTTCTTGCTTCCCTGCCCTCCTTGACTACTCTTTATTCACAAGCCTTTCACAGTTTTTTTTTGTGAGTACCCAAATTCCTATGACAGTGACCCTGCTTGAGGATCTTGCATGTTTTACTGATGAACCATTTTCTTGTTACTGAAGATACCTTTTGTGCTGGTGATATCCCCCCTCCTTTTGTGAAATATATAGGGAACGGGCATTTCCCCGACTTTGAATTTTATTGGCTTTGGCCTCGAGATCATTAACCTTCGCTTTTTGCTGGAGATATCCTCCTTAACACTGATCTATCCCTTTGTCAATTTCCTCTTACTGGGGAATATCCTTTTGGACACTGACCTATGCGCTTGTTCTTTCTTGGCTTACACCACTTAGATATTCTACTCGGATCTCGTGTTGCGTAATTGGAAAGCTGATGGCACATTTTGAAGTCATTACTCACTTGTTTAGACCAAACGGACTCTACTGAGAAATTTTTGATGAAAGGAGAAATATAAAAGGAACAGAATAAAAGACAACGGAAAAGGATGACTCTTTAAAAAGAAAAATTATCAGAAATAAAAATAAAAACCTATCAAACGCGGATACTGACTCTAATGGTCATGACATGCACATATGTCTCATCCTCCATCGTTGATCGTCTTTCACGATTTTTGTTTGGTGATTTCCACATGATTCTCAATCCTTATTCGACTTGTTGTGCCCGAAGGATTTTCACTATCAAGCCTCTCTCATTTTGGTTTTTCTGTCAGCTTTCATCGCCTTATGGTGCCCGTGAAGGTTTTCACCGATAAGACTCTCTCATTTGTATTACTTCTCATATGGGGTTTTGGGTGTTACCGCTAAGACTCTCTCATATTTCTTCTGCTGGAGATCAGAGTCTTTTCTGCTGGGAATCAGAGTGTTATGTTCTGATAAGACTTCTCTCATTTGCCTGACGTGGCCTCTTTTGAAGATTGGTCAAAAGGTCTTTTCTTTGGACCGTAATGTGGATTTGGATAGGGCTAGAAAGAAACGGTATTAAAGACTCAAAATAAAATAACCTGGGTTCAAAATTACAACATTCGGAATCTAGATTTTCCTTACAATAAAGACAACTTTTTGTCCCGATTTCTTGCTTGGGAATTTTTTATTTTTATTTACACTATGACTGAGCTGTGAAGCGCTTACGTATCCTCCTTGAGGAATCAGGTCAAACGTAGTTTCCAATTCCTCTTTGTTCTAATTTTTTATTTCTATTATTATTTTTTCTTTTTCTTTTTCTTTTCTTTATCTCTTTTTGTAGTTTTGTTTTTTTTCTTTTCTTTTTTTTTCTTCCATGTTGTGTTTCTAATTTTTGCTACTGATTCCGAAGGAAGGGTATAAAAGAAAACAATTTTGGCTTTTTTACCCCAAAGGATTAACGAAGGATAAAGTGTTTAGATAGCAGAACAAAATGCCTTCGTCATTCCAATCTTCAAAGCATGACAAGTGCCAACAACGCAACTAGGCATTTGCTATATCTTTAAAGCACTGTTGGGCAGCACTCTTATTTTTATTACCACGAACGACCCTCATGTCAACATGGTCAACCTGCCTTGTAACAGTTTTCTTTTTACTTGCCCAAGTTTCACATGACTCGGGCTTCGAATAATCTCGAATCGTTCGTATTTCCTTTAAATATCCCGATCACCTCCCAATGGTTTTGTGATTAAATTTTAAGATTCTGCCAGAACTATGCGCGCATGTCATGTTACTAGAGCTGGCAGAAAAAGAACTATAGGAAGGAGAGGACTAAACAACAGAAAATGTCTAGAAGTAATAGAAAACAAGTCATTGCCGACGAAACAACGACTCGAACAACCAACATACAAAACTGGGGTTACAACCCTTCGAACGAACCTAGACCCTATTAAATGAGAAACTACGATCAAAAGAAAAATAAAAGGATAAAAGGGTTTGAGCTACAAAACAATATCCGGATTACAACTCTGAAATAACTCGGACAAACAGAAATGACAACAAAATAAGCCACCACGATTCCTTCTTACATGGCTCTCCAATTGATAAGTCTGACATTTAGCCACAAATTTGATTATCAGAATCACTATACCTTCTCCCATTTCAGTCGGCAAATTCCCGAGTGGATTCTTATATTCTGTGTCATCAGGCATCACCGTCAGAAAATGTGTATCATCATGTGCAAATAAATGATTCGGCGCAATATTCAGGGTGTCTCTGTCTTGGATCACAATTAGGTTTTCCTAGATCTTGTGTTTTCGGATCACCACAAACCAACCACCTCAATTTTCAAAGCAAAACATGTTAGTCAGTCGGTCCTTATTATTAACAACATTTTTCACCTTTTTTTTCTTTTTTTCTTTCGATTTTTTTTGATTTTTTTTTTGATTTTTTTTTGTTGTGGTCGAATCTTATGGAGATTGCCTACGTATCATGACCCCGCATGAATCAGACCTGGCGTAGTTCGGGTAGATAAAAGACAAACAACAGTAAAACATTTTTTTTCAATTTTTCATAATAATAACAAACTTTGATTTTAAAAGAAAGATTCAAAAACTGATCAAACTAGCAGATTTTGACGAAAAGACGACCTACAGACTCGAAAATCAAGCAACACGCAAAATCAAGCAACACGCATACTCTAATAAAAAGTATTCAAAAATAAACCGACATATTACTTCCCATATATGCCAATTTTAACCAAGTGGCTATTTTTGCAAACATGGCCCCTTCTAAATTTTACATGAATTTTGAGGACGGGAAGAATTATTTTACAAACTTGTCCGTTCTTTTACGAAAATAACCTTTCGACAACTAAAAGATACTCTAAGGCTATCTCGACAAGAACAGTTCATTACATTGCCGAAGCTGACTCGGCTTATTTTGACCAAAATCCCAATGGCATTCACATGGCCAATGACTCGTTTTTAGTCTATTTTATTTCTTATTTTTTTTTTCAAAATAAAATAAAATAAATAAAAGATCTACTTTTTGCAAACACGGCCTTTCAGCACATGGGGACAAAGATTTTAAGGCCGCGTTAGCTAACTGACCAAAATCATAAAAATGACCAAAGGTGGCCGTTTATGCAAAGTCATTCTTTCAGCATCCCTCTGGGAACATTCAGCTATTTCTGGCAAAAATAGCATCACCAACTTATTTATGACTCTTTTTCTTGTTTTTTTTTCAATGTAAAAAACAAGATGTTGCAAACACGACCTTTTAGCACCTTGGGGACGAAGATTCTAAGGCTGCGTGGGCTAACCGGCCAAAATCCTAAAGAAATGGCCAAAGGTGGCCATTTATGCAAAGACAACCTTCCGGTGTCCCTTTCAGGAACATTTGGTTATTTTTGATAAAACGGCGTCACCCGACTTATTTATGATTTTTTTTTCAAATAAAAACTCGATATTGCAAACACGACCTTTTTGCGCCATAGGGACGAAGATTTTAAGGCTGTGTGGGTCAACCGACTAAAAATCTGCAAAATGACCACATGTGACCGTTTATGCAAAGTGAGCCTTCCGGTTCCCTTTCGGGAATATTCGGCTATATTTGACAAAAGCGGCAACACCCGATTTATTTATGACAAAAATTAAAATTTTGACACTTTTTTTTGTGTGGCTATTTTTGAAAAAGGGGAGGTTTGACCCGATGAAACTTGCCTATGTATCTCACTTCCGGTGAGAATCAAACCAGCGTAGTTCGGTCGATAAAACAAACTATATCTGCATACAAAACATCTTTCCATTTTTTCTTTTTTATTGGCAAACAAAACGAACTATTTTTTTTTTCATTTTATTGACAAACAAATAAACTATATTTTTTTTTTAAATTTTATTTTCTCAAAAAACATCCGGCAGAGTTTCGACACTACTTAGGCATTGGTTTGTTTTCCTAAAAATGAGTAGTTATCTCTTTACATTATTATTATTATTATTATTATTATTATTATTATTATTATTATTATTATTATTATTATTATTATTATTATTATTATTATTACTATTTTACCCAATATTTAAAAGCTTCAACAATGATTTAAAATTTCCAATGTTTAAAACCTGGTCAGCATGCAAGTTTGAAACAAATAATTATGTAAAACAAACAGAATGCAGCAGGATGGTCTTTTTCATTTCAGGTTGCCTGTCCTAGACGAACTCAACCTCTGTGTTGAGTCCCCCAAGTCGAATGCAACATGATGCAAATAAACATTCCTACTAGGGATCCGACACAAGGTTTTGTTATACTAGGTTAAAACCCTAGGTGTTTGTGAGGCGTATCTAGACTGGCCATAAAATGGGCGGACAACTCGAGTTGGGAAGGGGTAGCGTACCGGGAGCGATGCATTTCCGGCTTAACAATTGGACCCTTCCCGTTCTTAAGTATAGGTGACTGATAATCCTTTATCGAGAGCCCAGGCTCACCAGTTTTACCTCAACAAAGAAGGTAGCGCGTATCCGCGATTCCCGAGGTCGTATCCAGAAGACTCAGAGGGGTGCGGGAGAACATAGTTTATATACACAATTCAAGAATTATCAAAGCGGTAAAAAAGAAGAAGCAATATTTAGCACATTTAAGACAACATATGATGAAGATGAGATAAAAAATAAGCCAAATACAATAATTATTCCAAGCTCGAATTCTTAAACCCTGAATCGAATTTCTGAGTTTTTTGTGTCCCCAACAGAGTCGCCAGAGCTGTCACACCTCCTTTTTACCCTTATCACACCCTAGAAGGGATATAATAATAAGGAGTTATTTCCAACTTGAAGTGACAATCGGAACGGAATTTTGTTATTAAAATTCAGAGTCGTCATTTGGGAGATTAATGGTGTCCCAAGTCACCGGTTGAATCCCGAACCGAGGAAAGTTATGATTCTGTTAAACAGTCTGCGAACTAGAAATCCAAGTAAGTAATTTTGTTAACCCGGGAGAAGGTGTTAGGCATTCCCGAATTTCATGGTTCTAGCACGGTCGCTCAACTGTTCTATTTGGCTAAATTATCTGATTATTGTACATGTTCAAACTTATGTGCATTTTTTTACCTTTTAACGGCTTTTGATTATTATTATTTTTATAAGAATTGCAACGTCGTGAAAACACATCTCAAACCACGTCACATCAATGTACATGTGGTTATTGACATATCTCGACTCCGTTGAGATTTGGATTTGAGTCACATAAATGTGCACACGGATTTAAGAAGATAAATTATTAAAAGCACGCCTAAAGCGACTAGCGTATTATTATTTTGGGGAAGGCCGTGAAATTTTGTTAAACGGCCCATCTCGAAGTCTAAGTAATTAATAAATTCATTTATTGAGGGCCCCGCAGCTTGTGCGTTTTATTTGACGAGACTCGTCTCATTTGTTTTATTTAAAGGGCAAACCTAAAGCAACTATGATTTTCTATATATTGAGGACATGGAAAATTCAACTAATGGAACACCTCAATTTCTAACGTGTTTTATTATTCAAATTAAAGTTGTTATAGTCAAGTTACATAAAATGCACCCCCAAATTTTAAAAATTAAGCATTACAACTACGTTACGGGAACCGTACCCGTAATTATGATAATTTATTACACTCCGAAAATTTACATACCCAGGTGTGATCAGCTTAAACATACTCCTACCGATCAAAGCAATAAAATAAAACTAAACAAAATATTCATGTTCTAATTTATATTTCAAGTTAAGCGTCTGACCTCACAAATAAAACAACAAGATTAATCATGGATTCCAATCCCTTTCATGTCTTCAATATGGTATATAATTTAATTCAAAAATTTCACCTAAGCCTACAACTTAATTTTAATTCATTTTTCATGTGCTACAGCAAAAGAGGCAGTGATCTAATCAATAAAATAACACGACAACAAGCAAAAATATCCAAAGGTCTACTTCACGTGAAGTTGAAAAACTGAACCGCGTAAACATCAAAGACTAAACAATAAATTAAATAAGCAATGGAAGCTAAATCATGTTAAAATAAAAGGGAGCAAGAGAGCACCTTGAAAAGTTAACATTGTGCTTTGAAGTTTTGATATGAACATAAATCTGCCCAGATGTACAACATCAAAAATGCAAGTAGAAGCTTTAACTGAAAACCTCGACTGGATGCATCGCCGGATCTTCGACGGATCTCGGTTGCTCGACTGTTTTTCGGATTTGTTTTTGAGACTATTTCGATGGGCATTTTACAGCTGGTTTTGGACTATTTATTCTGGGTATTAGGAGATGAGGGGGACTGATTTTTTTAGAATGGAGAAAAATAAGAACTGTTAAGAGGGTCCTCCTTCACTACCCTTGTACATCATGTATAAACGGAATGTATACCGAATGTATACCTTGTCTCCCAAGCCCTTTTTTGTGTGCTCTCTCTAAAACATCCCCATATCACTCTCTTCCGCCCCCTTTTTAACTTCCATTGCAGAATGGGGAGATACAAAATATTTCTTCTTTTTCAGTGTATATCTACTGTATATTTAGTGTATACATAGTGTATACACATCTCTCATCTCGTTCCTCTTCCAGAATTTGTTGTTATCTCACCTATATCTCGACCTCTCTTTTTAACTCTCCCTTTTTAGATTCTTTCCTCTCCTTTAAATAATATGTGTGTTCTTGTATAAGTATAGGGGAGTGATTGGGGTAGGTGGGGAGTTGTTGGGTAGGTAGGAAAGTGGTTGGGGTAGGTAGGGAGTGATTGGGGTAGTAAAGAATGGTTGGGGTATGTAGAAAAGTGGTTGGATAGTTATGAGCTATGTCCGAAAATTATGCTTAAAAATAGGTCGTTTAAACTCAAATATTATTCTTTGTCCGGAACCGAGAATAAAAATATGATTTTATTTAATTAATCATACATAAGCAAAATAACTATAAAAATTAGACTAACAATTAAAACAAAACTATTTTTATATTTTTCAAGATTAAAGTAACTACAAAATATTAATGAAACTATTTTTTTGTAATTTTTATTTTTATATAAAGATAAAAATATAAAGTACTAATTTTTTTTGTATTATTTCAAAAAATGACTACAAAATATTAATAAAATTATATTTTTATAATTTTCATTTTTTATATAAAGAAAAAAAATATAAAGTACTATTTTTGTATTTTTCAAGTTTAAAATGACTACAAAACATTAATAAAATTATTTTTTTTTTGTAATTTTTTATTTTAAGGTAAAAATAAAGTAAAAGAATAAAAATTAGTTGAGATAGCTATATTATGCCTAAACTAAATATTTTACGTTAAAATATAAAAAATATCGGGGAGCGTCAAAAATCACATATTTACAATAAGTAGTCTGCTATAATAGGTTAAAATATACTAATGGTGTAAAAAATCATTATACTGTCAGTTTATAACACAAATCCTAAACTTAATGCTAGTATCTTGAGAGCATTTGCGATATGGCTATGGCTGGCAATTCAACACAATTTTGTCGGCATGCTAAGATGATTTCTACCATAAAAAAACGAAGAAAAAAAGACAAAAATCCCATAACATTCAAGTTCAAAAATTCCAAGCAGAGGAGTTGGTAAGTGAGAACAGTGTTGATCTACTAGGTGGGGAAAATAAAATCAAACAAACGAAAGTCCAAAGGAAAATATACACTACTCCTGGTAAGATACAGAGAGGAAATAGCTTACATCTTTGTAGTTGGGAGGAGGCTTATCCGCAACACGATTGGGCCTTCTCACAACTGAGCGATCTATCTCCTGCTTAACCCTCGGCTTCACCTTCTTCATCTAACAGATCGCCGAGAAATCAATCAATCAATCAACTATTCCTCAATTCTAATCTAGGTTATTGATATGAGCAGCTTCGTAGAGTTGTACCTCAAGCTTGCGGAGTTGTACATGACAGTCGTTAGTTCCAGGCTTTAGAATAAGTTTCCAATAGTTACACGTTAGTCCCACTTCTTTTAAATTTCAAGTTAGGTTTATTACACATTGGCCCTGTAATTTCTTTTGTCTTATTCACAAGTGGTCCCCTGTACAAATAACAGTGTAGTTGTACGATCGCAGAGTAGGAGCTGCAAGCCTCTCGCATATTTAGCTATATATATAGGTGTAATTCCTTTATGGGAGGACTATTACGAGAATATACACCTTCTTTTTACCCTAGTTAGCTTCTTCTTATTCTTCTTTTTCCTTAATTTCATTTCTGCCGCAGCTTTTCTTTTCCTTCTTCTGTCAAATTCTTCCATTAGTTTTACTGTTTCATTGCCAGTTCTTATCAGTGGTATCTGAGCACTTTCCTCGACACTGTGATTATGGTTACTGAAATGAATGAAGTTATGGAGGCTTTGCATAAAATCTCGACTTAAATGTCAAGCTATGTAGCTAGACAAGAGCAGTTGGAGGCAGCTCAAGAACAAAGCAGTAAACTACATGAGGAATCCTTTAACGAGCTGAGGGAGGTTCTTAATGAGGTGATCCATGGAGGAAAGAGACCTGAAAGAGACAAGAAGGCAATGCAGAATGAAGGTGAACTCTACTCTCCTAGTGATAAACCTTTTGATTTTGGAGATCTAACTACACCTAGCTCTAGTAATCCAAACACTACCACTATGACTGTGTTTCCACTTGTTACAAATGCACCAACTCAGACCTTGAGACCCCCTAATGGCAACTTGCCAACCAGTAATCTTCCAACCACCTCTAGCACAGGAGCTCAAACAACCACATCTGTTGCTTCAATCCAACCCCAACCTCATTCCATTCGATCTATCCTAGTAAACACTCCACCTATGCAATACTCGCAACCAGAGACCTATGTACCACCTAACATGTCCTCCCCTTATCCCAGGCCCTATAACCTCCCACCACAACACTATTCCATTCCACCTCTCAATGGAAGATTCTATCAGCCCATGATAAATGGAAACCATAACTCACCTATGAGAGCCCTGCCTTCTTATATGCAGTACCCTTCAACCACACAATACTCCTCTCCTTATCACACTCAAGCCACTCAGATGCCTCCTCCTATTTACCAGCAGACCAGCTACCTTAAACCACCAAGCAATCCAACAGTAACCTTGCCTAACATTCCCTATACTAAATATACGAAGGTAGAGTTTCCTAAGTTCAATGGAGAGGATTTAAGAACCTGGCTATATAAGGTTGAGCAATTCTTTGCGGATGAGGATGTTACTCTCCAACAAAAGATGAAGTTGGTCTCCTTACACTTTGAATGTGATGCATTGCAATGGCATCTAGGGTATATGAGAAGTAGGGTACTATGACTTTACCTACTTGGGAAGAATATTTGTGGGCTCTTTGTGATAGCTTTGGTGCTGAATACTTTGACCCCATGACTGAGTTGATGAACATTAAGCATACAGGCACCGTTAAAGAGTATCAGAAAGCATTTGTGAGTGTGATGACCAGGATCAACCTGTCCACTGAGCATGCCATCAGTATTTTCTTGAATAACTTAAAGCCTGTGCTCAGCCATGCTGTTAAGATGAGCCACCCTACCAGCCTTCCTCAGGCATATTACTTGGCCAGGCTGCAGGAGGCTAGTTTTGCTGCATAGACCAAGGCTCTTAGGGGGGCACTCACTTCCTCATCTGTATCTAGAAGTCCTAATGCTCCAGCAGAGGGTGGTTTGTTTAAGGGGAACCAAGCTTCTTACAAAAAACCTATAGTAGCCAGTTTTGATAATAACAGAAGGAGAAGATTAACACCTGCTAAGATGGATGAAAAGAGAGCAAATGGAATCTGCTTTTTCTGTGATGAAAAGTTTGTTCCAGGGCACAAATGCAAGGCAAAGAGGCAGATATATTCCTTGGAAATGGAAGAGGAGTAGTTGAAGGAAGTAGATGAACCAATTCTAGAGGAAACCAATGAAGTTCAGGAGATGGTGGCAGTAGAGGAACCAATTGAGAACTGTGAGATATATTTGGAAGCTTTGAATGGATCCAAAAGCTATAAGACTTTGAGAATTCAAGGATTCACTGAGCAGAAACCTATCAATGTCTTAATTGATGGTGGATCCACTCATAACTTCATAAATGAGAAGACAATTAAGAGGCTTGGATGTAAGGTTTATCAAATGAATCGTCAAGATGTCTCAATGGCAGATGGGAGGATAATTCAGTCAGTCAAGGGTAGCAAGAGGTTTACTTGGTTGATGTAAGGGCTAGTATTTTCAGATGACTTCTTGATTCTCCCTATTGGAAGTTGTGATGTGGTCCTAGGAGTTCAGTGGCTAAGCAAACTAGGGGATATTCAGATCAACTTTGCAAAGATTTGGATGCAGTTTATGTATCAAGGGAAATCAGTCACCTTGCAGGGAATCCATCCTACCTTCAAAACTATTAATGCTAAGGCCCTCAACAAAATCACAGATTCTACTGCCCAACTGTTCATGATCAAAGTCTGCTCAGAAGCAAGCACAGAAGAAGAACCAAGTTCTCATTCCCAGGCAATCCCAATAGAGATACAGGTTCCGCTGGAGGGATATCAAGAACTATTTGCTGAACCAACACAATTGCCTCCATATAGAGGTGTGTTTGACCACCATATTCCACTGGTGGAAGGGAGTTTACCAGTAAACTCGAGGCCCTACAGGTACTCTCCAATTCAGAAGGATGTTATTGAAAAGATGACACAGGAAATGTTGAAACAGGGTATCATACAATACAGCTCCAGTCCTTATACCTCCCCTATGGTATTGATAAACTAAAAAGATGGTTCTTGGAGATTGTGTGTGGATTATAGGGCCCTTAACAAACTTACTATTTAGGACAAGTTTCCCATCCCAATTATTGAGGAGTTATTGGATGAACTAGGAGGATCTAGGATTTATTCCAAGATGGACTTGAAGGCTGGGTATCATCAAATAAGGATGACAGCTTCAGATATTCATAAAACAGCCTTCAGAACTCATTCTAGGCATTATGAATATCTAGTCATGACCTCTGGCTTGACTAATGCCCCTTCCAGTTTTCAGGGATTGATGAATCTCATATTTCAAGCCTACCTGAGGAAATTCATACTAGTTTTCTTTGATGACATACTAATATTCAACAAAAGCTTAGATGATCACATCCAACATCTCAGGATTACTTTTGATCTCCTGGTGCAACATCAGCTCTTTTCCAAGAAGAGCAAGTGTGTCTTTGTTGCTGACAAGGTTGAATACTTGGGGCACTACATATCAGCTGCAGGGCTTGCCACTGACCCTAAGAAGATATCATCTATACAGTCTTGTCCACAGCCTGCCAACCTCAAACAACTAAGAGGTTTCCTAGGATTAGCAGGTTACCACAGGAGATTCATCAAGGGGTATGGGGTCATTAGCAAGCCCTTGGCAGAATTGCTTAAGAAGGATAGTTTCCTGTGGACTATTAAGGCAACTGAAGCCTTCAACCAGTTGAAGGGAGCATTAACTTCTGCCCCTGTGCTGACATTGCCAAACTTCTCACTTCCCTAGTGGAAACTGATGCATGCAGCATGGGAATATGGGCTATCCTCATGTAACAAGGACAAACAATTGCCTACCTTAGTAAGAGATTATCTCACCAACACCAATCCCTTTCTGTTTATGATAAAGAACTACTGGCATTAGTGATGGCAGTCACTAAGTGGGCACATTACTTGACAGGAAGATCTTTTATAGTCAAGATAGACCAAAAGGCACTGAAGTTTCTATTGGAACAGAAATTACACACAGGCTCTCAACTTAAATGGATCACCAAGCCGATGCAGTTTGACTTCACCATTGAGTACAAGAAGGGTAAAGAGAACAAAGTTGCAGATGCTTTGTCAAGGCTACCTTTGGTGGAATTGGCTACCTTAACACTATCTACTGTGCAAACTGATTTGTTGAACCTTATTCTGGAGAGTTGGGCATTAGACACTAACCTCACTGCTCTGATAGATACACTAAAGGCAGGAGGCGATGATAACCAAGGATATTCCTTCACTCATGATCAGTTAAGAAGGAATGGGAAGTTAGTAGTGGGGCCTGATGAACAGCTAAGGCAGAACATCATCCAGTTATGGCACAACTCAACTGGAGGAGGACACTCAGGGATAGACCACACATACAGAAGGTTAGCAGCTCTATTCTATTGGAAGGGCCTAAAGGAAGATGTCCACACTCATGTCAAACAGTGTGACACATGCCAAAGAAGTAAATATGAGACCACTCCATATACAGGATTACTCCAACCACTTAAGCTACCTACCATAGCCTGGAGTAGTATAAGTATGGACTTCATTGAAGGGCTGCCCAAGTCCCATGGAAAGTCTGTCATCTGGGTAGTTATTGACAGGCTCACTAAGTATGCACATTTCATTGGTGTGTCTCATCCATACTTAGCTGGGGACATTGCCAAATTGTTTATGGAGAATATATTCAAACTACATGGTATGCCTGAGGATATAGTTAGTGATAGATATCCTATATTCACTAGTAAGCTATGGCAGGAGCTGTTCTCTATGAAATGTGTGACCCTCAGCACTTCTACAACCTACCATCCCCAACCAGATGGGCAAACAAAAGTGGTGAACAGGTGCCTAGAGACATATTTGAGGTGTTTTTGTACTGACTCCCAAAAAGACTGGTTCACATTCTTAGCTGCTGCTGAATGGTGGTACAATACCACCTTTCATTCATCCATCCAAACCATACCTTATGAAGCATTGTATGGACAACCTCCTTCACTACATTTACCTTACATGGCAGGAGATTCAATTATGGAGGAAGTTGACAGAAGTTTGCTCACAAGGGAGTTCAAATACCAGCTATTGAAACACCATCTCCACAGGGCTCAATAGAGGATGGCCTCACAAGCTAACAAACACAGGGTCGACATGCAATATAAGGTTGGTGATTGGGTGTATCTCAAAATTCAACCTTACAGGAAGCTAAGTATGTCAGGTTCTCACTTCTCCAAACTATCAGCCAAATATTATGGACTATACTAAATCCTCCAAAAGATTGGCAATGTTGCTTATAGGCTGTGTCTACACTCTCAACTCCTTATCCATCCAACATTTCATGTATCCCAACTAAAAACCTGCTACAAATTACCCGACATAATTTCACACCCCCCAGTCGTGGACATTGCTAGCCCATACTGCCCCCAGCCACAACTAATTTTAGACAGGCGCTTGGCGCAAAAAGGAAACAAGGCCATTGTTCAAGTGCTTGTTCAATGGGAGAACACTACACTAGAACAGCGACGTGGGAGGAATATCATTCGTTGAAGACGAGGTTTCCAGCTTTCTTCCTTAAGGACAAGGGTGTTTTCAACAAGGGGGATCTGATACGAGCAGCTTCGTAGAGTTGTAACTCAAGCTTGTGGAGTTGTACATGACAGTTAAAGTCGTTAGTTCCAGGCTTTAGAATAAGTTTCCAATAGTTACACGTTAGTCCCACTTCTTTTAAATTCCAAGTTAGGTTTATTACATATTGGCCCTGTAATTTCTTTTGTCTTATTCACAAGTGGTCCCCTGTGCAAATGATAGTGTAGTTATACGATCGCAGAGTGGGAGCTGCAAGCCTTTCGCATATGTAACTATATATATAGGTGTAATTCCTCTATGGAGGGCTATTATGAGAATATACACTTTCTTTTTACCCTAGTTAGCTTCTTCTTCTTCTTCTTCTTTTTCCTTAATTTCATTTTTGCCGCAACTTTTCTTTTCCTTCTTCTGTCAAGTTCTTCCATTAGTTTTACTGTTTCATTGCCAGTTCTTATCAGTTATATAAATTATCAATATTCAATTTACTCTATTGGACACACAGTTTAAAATAAAATAGACAGAAAGAAAGAGAGGCATACAGGAGAAGGCTTAGGACTGGTAGCCGTACGAACAACTTGAACGAGCTTGCCGAGATTGAGCTCTTCCATTCTCTTCTTGTTCTCTTCTAATCTTTTCCAACGACTTTCTTCATACGCTAATATCTTCTTCTTTGATTCCACCATTTTTTTCTTAAGGAAACAGCAACAAGGCCATGATGAAGAAAACCCTAAAGGAGAAATAAACAGAAGAGAGAGAAAGTTCGGATGAAGAAGAAGATGATCGTACAAACAATCTAGAGGAGACCGTATAGGTCCTCCATATATGGAGAATGCTCTGTTCTGTTTTGGCTCCACTTTGGATTTTTTGAATTTCAAACGCAACTCACCTACTCTCATTACCCCTCTCGCCCCCCACCCCACAACCTAATCGCCACCCACGTGCACACCACATAGTACGAAGTGCGTACTTATTAAACTCTCTACAATTTTTAGTTTAAAAAAAATCTTTTACAATTTTTTCACAATTCATAAAGTTTATGGCGTCCTATAGTATGATAAATGAGCAAAAATTATCTTGGATAAAAATTATAGTATTGACAACATGCCAAGTCAATAAAAAATAATATAATCCCAGTATAGCTTGTATTTACCAAACTACCCCTAAAAAGTTTTGATCAATGTCAATATAAGAAATGTAGAAAATACAAGCATAATCACGTATTACACTAAATTCAATGCTAAACATGAATTACTAACATGAAAAAAGAGATAAATAACATGCTTGACTTAGCCTATGACCGTATGTGAAAACTTTGTACCAATTAAAGTGATAACATTCACACCATCATCAGTACTTTATCATAATTAAGTGATACAATAGAAATAAAAAATATATTTAAATAACCCATAAAGGCGGTCGGGAGTTGGTTGAGCGGAAAATCCCCCAAATGAAAGGTAGCAAGTTCAAAACCCCCTGCATGTTTTTTCGATCAAGCTCATTGCACTAGGCTTGTTTAGTGTAATTTACCTCGCTAGTGTGGTAGTTGATCACGCCCAACTATGTCTTCTAAAAAGAACAATAAGGTCGTTGCTGTGAGCACGCGATTTTTGCCCTATAGGAGAATTATTCCCAAAATTCAAAATAAAATAATTTTATTTGCCTTATGTGTGATTTTGTAGATTTTTGTGTTACTTCTCGTATTTATTTGTATTTTTTTTATTGTGCGGATCATTTGTTGAACTAATATAAAAACACAAAAAATATGTTACATACATTTAGGAATTAATCATGCATCTTTAGAAATTGATCAATCATAATTTGGTTAAAAGAAAAATACAAAAAAAATGTATTTCGTGTCTTGTCATTGGTTGATTTTTGTTCTTCATTTGTGTGTTAATTGTTGGAAGTTGATTGGATTTTGTAAACTTTAATCTAGGATTTTTGGTTTTAATTTAGGGAATTAATTTAATTAGGATTTAAAAGAAAAGAAATGTAAAACAATGTAGAGAAAATTATAATTGGGTCAAACCAACCCCAAACACAAAACCCTAGCCAAAATCCGCCCAGTCCAAGTCTGATCCACGCCCAAACTACACCGTTTTGGTAACATTCGGTGTGAGCCGTTGGATCACACCAATCCAACGATCAAGATTAACCTTCCCCAACCCGTTACGCATCTCAACCAGACCAATTTAAACCAAAACGACCCCGTTTCATTGCGAGATTGATCTTGGCCGTTGGATTCTCGTGATCCAACGGCCCAAATTAGTTCCCACATTTTAACTTATCCAAACCCCCAAACCCCTTTGTCACCCCTTCATTCCCAACCCCCCCCAATCGTCTCTGAGAGACGAACCAAACAATCCCAAAACCCTAGAGTCACCCTCATTCCCCTTTACCGTAAACCCGGCGGCAACGATGCCGGTGACCACCATCTCAATACCCTAGGACCACTCAACCACCCTTAATCCAAATCCACAAACCATTAACCTCGAATTAGTCCGTAGCTTCTCGAATCTTCGATTGCAGATTCGAGCAAAACTCAAAGCTACCCCAACCAGTCCCAAATTAACACCAGTCACTCCCCTAACCTCCCTCAAACCCCGAATAACTTTGGTTCTCTTCGAATCTGACCAGGACTGTTCGAACCCCAAATCAAGAACTCAAGAACCCTAGAAAACCAGATGATAAAATCTACCCAATTAATTAGGGGCTCGGGGTCTAATCGACTTTAATCGAGGTGTTCTCAGTTGAGAACACTTCGATTAAAGTCTGTTCGACCTCAAGACCACCAATCCATGTTCTGTCACGACCCAGATTTCCCACCTTCGGGGTCATGATGGCGCCTACTAAATAGAAGCTAGGCAAGCCAAATATTAATTACATCTCCATTAATAACCAAATTCTTATTAACAACATAAAAATTACAGCGGAATAATCAAAATTAGCGGAAGACTTAGTCGGATATGATAAAGAAAAATCCAAATCTGATACACTACCCAAGACCGGTGTCACAATACTCACGAACTTCTAAGAATAATACACATAATTGTTTGAAAGAAAATACAAGTTGTTTATCTCGATTACATGAGACAACAGAATGAAAAGCATAGATAGGAGAGACAACGGGTCCTGCGGACGCCTGCAAGGCTACCTCGTAGTCTCAGTAGTCGGAAAATCCACAAGTCGCTACTGCCGCTGCTGCTGTCCGTAACCTGTATCTGCGCAAAAAGAGCGCAGAGTGTAGTATCAGCACAACCGACCCCATGTGCTGGTAAGTGCCTGGCCTATCCCAGCGAACTAGTGGCAAGGCTAAGGCCAGTCACCCACCTAAACCTGTACAGTTGCAATATAGATATATATATATATATATATAATACATTATAAGGAAATACTCTGCTCTGAAATAACAGTCAATAACTCACGATATCCAGAATAATCTAATCAACATAATAAATCTTACTTTCATGTCTCAATTTCTCTCTCATTTCATATCTCGTGGTAGGCGTACCACCCGCTCCCAACTATCACAGTAATTATATCTTGTGGTAGGCGTACCACCCGCTCCCAATATATCAGTAATTATATCTTGTGGTAGGCGTACCACCCGCTCCCAATATATCAGTAATTATATCTTGTGGTAGGCGTACCACCCGCTCCCAATATATCGGTAATTATATCTTGTGGTAGGCGTACCACCCGCTCCCAAATATATCAATAATTATATCTCGTGGTAGGCGTACCACCCGCTCCCAAATATATCAATAATTATATCTCGTGGTAGGCGTACCACCCGCTCCCAAATATATCAATAATTATATCTTGTGGTAGGCGTACCACCCGCTCCCAAATATATCAATAATTATATCTTGTGGTAGGCGTACCACCCGCTCCCAATATATCAATAATTATATCTTGTGGTAGGCGTACCACCCGCTCCCAAATATATCAATAATTATATCTTGTGGTAGGCATACCACCCGCTCCCAATATATCAATAGGCTACCGGCAACTATGGCCAATGCCAAGATTTCAATCACTTCGTGGTCGGCGTACCACACGATCCCATTTCTTATTATATGAGTGGTCGGCGTACCACACGATCCCATTTCGTAAATATATATATATTACCGGCATTTAGCCAATAATCTCTATATCAACAATATTTATAATTACCGATTTTTAAACCAATAATTTATAATAGTTTCAACAATTTACCTTCATTACCGGTATAAAACCAATAATTCTTATTCAACAATTTATTCATAACTAAATTCATATTCCTACAAACTAGGATAGAACAAACACTTACCTCGAATGTTTACGAACAACTCAATCCGTAGCAATGACTTTTCCTTTCAAATTCAGCTCCAATCCAATCGTATCTATACACAATTGACTTAATATCATCAATTCTACTTAACAAACTAGTTCATAAGGCTAAATATAATTTTTACAACATTCTGCCCGGAATAGTGAAAATCGACCCCGGGCCCACATCTCGAAAAATTTCAAAATTCATATTTCCGGAATCCTCGTCTCGCCACGAGTCCGTACATACCAAATTCACAAAAATTGGAGTTCATTTGACCCCTGAAATCACTATTTCTATCCAAGAGGGTTTTCTACCATTTTCAACAAAAATTCTCAAATTAAACACTAAAACTTGCAATAGATTCAAGTTATACCACCAAAATTGAGTTAAGAACACTTACCCCGTTGTTTTCTCCAAAAATCCCTCGAAAAATCGCCATATCCGAGCTCCAAATCGTCATAAATGGCAATATATTTTCGGACCTCAAATATATTCTGTCCGGCACTATTCACGGTTACTGTTCACGGACACTGTTCATGTGCACTGTTCATGTACACTGTTCATGTGCACTGTTCATGTGCACTGTTCACGGATACTGTCATGTGCACTGTTCATATGCACTGTTCACGGGCACTATTCACAGCAGATTTTTCTGCAATTTCTGCCCATTTTCTAAGTCCGGAATTATTCCGAGACACCTCCGAAACACTCCCGAGCCCTCGGGCTCCAAACCAAATATGCACATTGACTCTAAAACATCACACGAACTCGCTCGAGTGATCAAATCGCCGAAATAACATCAAAATCATCAATTTTCATCAAATCAAGGCCTAAGTTTCCAAAAACTTCCGAAAATACACTTTCGATCAAAAACCGGACCAAACGATGTCCGAATAACCTGAAAATTTGCGTACATATCCAAAATCACCTAACGAAGCTACTGCAACTGTCGGAATTCCATTCCGACTCCCGGATCAAAATATCACCTATCGATCGGATTCCGCCAAAATTCCAACTTCGCCAAAATAGGCTAACTTCTTCACCGGACCTCCAAAATTACTTCTGATTGCGCTCCTAAGTCTTAAATCATCCCCCGAAACTAACCGAATCATCGGAATTCAGTTCCGAGCCCTCTAACTCATAAGTCAACATTGGGTTGACTTTTCCAACTTAAGCTTTCCTTAAAGAGATTAATTGCCCCTTTTCCTACCAAAATTGATCCGAATTGACTCAAAGTTTGCACACAAGTCACATTCGACATTACGGACTTGTACCAACTTTCGGAATCACATTCTAACCCCGATATCAAAATTTTCACTTCCGGTAGAATTTTCTCATAAACCTTCAAATTTCTATATTTAGCCAAATGACTTCAAAATGACTTCCGGACATCCGAATTCACTTCCCATCGCTTTCCCAACTCCAAAATCACCATACGGATCTATTCCCAGACTCGAAATCCCAAATGGATATCTATAACTCTGAAATGCCTTCCAACCCAAATTTATGAAATTTTTCTAAAATACTAACTTCCACCATATACGCCGAAATGCTCACGGGTTATCAAAAACCAAATCCGGACATACGCCCAAGTTCAAAATCATCATACGAGCATGCTGGAACATTTAGATCCCAATTCCGAGGTCATTTACTCAAAATTCCAATCCTAGTTCATTTCTTCAACTTTAAGCTTTCAAAATGAGAATTTCCATTTAGATTTGACTCCAAACTTCCTGAATTTTAATTCCGACCATACACACAAGTCAATATACCTGAGATGAAGTTGTTCATGGCCTCAATCTGCTGAATGACGCGTCGGGACTCAAAACGACCGGTCGGGTCGTTACAATCTCCCCCACTTAAACATACGTTCGTCCTCGAACGTGCTGAGAACTACAATGATGTAGTCTCAAACAACTTGTTTAACACATCGCGCACCTTCTCGTGCTACCACTACTTAGTTGAGCACATTAGCTATATAATTCTTTAGATATAATTCTTTATTCAAGCGAATAAGCCATTAGGCCAAATTCCAACACCCTGAATTTCCTACCAAGTCTGTTTCTATCATTCGACCACCATATCAATCTCCACACGTTGTACCCAAACATTAATGCATAACTTTGTTGAATTTACACTTCGCATCACTTTACTCATATGACCACAATAACATTCTTTATTTACTGCAGTTGCCTACAATACCTAAATACCGATGGAAACCTCTTATTAGTTGAAGTCTTATTCCAACACTTTCATATACTGCCAACGATAAATAAAATACGGGCTAAACCGTAAAAATTCCTCAGATCAACCATTTATGAAGCCATTTCTCTTTTCACTAATATTACAACGAATTTTGGAGCCAAACCACGATATTACCTTTCTAACCAACTGAAATCACATATGCTCGCTCTCAATAATGACTCCAACGATCATTTTGATCATAACACACTACACTGGTGACATGACACCTCAAACACCGGCCTAAGCCGCGACGAGCAAAACACACGCTCCAATAGAAACGTCTAAACATACTCAAATCATGACAACAGTCTCCAACAAAAGAGCTGTAATTCAATTCCTTTGCACCATCATAACATAGAACTGATATCCCGTCTCACATCATAGAGTACCTGAATCCTCCTCGAGAGGTCATAACATCACCTGGCCTTGCCACGATTCGTGATTCTATCCAAACACTATTACTCATGAAGCACCTCAAGTTACCAAGCTCAGACGGTCAGCCACGCACAGATCTAGGTGTGAACCCAAGCAATCAACCTCACCCATGGTAAAACAATTAATGTATGTTATCAAATCCTGAAAGGACACAACCGATGTGCCATTCGCCGAGCGATACTCAATACGGACTTTTCCTCAGAAGCCAGGAAGTATTGTATACCAGGTAACATATAACTAACTCTATTTTCACATTACACTGTTGCGACGTGCAACCCGCTCCAATGACATACCCGTGGCAGCGTGCCACCCGATCCAGATACCATACCCGTGGGTAAAACCAATATCGGTGCTGTGGTCAAGGCTATTTTGAGCTTTTGAAAGCTCGTCTCACATTCATCTGACCATTCAAATTGAACACCTTTCTGTGTCAATCTGGTCAGTGGGGTTGCAATAGATGAAAACCCCTCCACGAATCGCCGATAATAACCCGCTAATCCTAAGAAACTCCAAATCTCTGTGGCTGATGTCGGTCTAGGCCAGTTCTTGACTGCCTCAATCTTCTTCGGATCAACTTGAATACCTGTTGCCGTCACAATATGACCCAGGAATGCAACCGAACTTAGCCAAAATTCACACTTCGAAAATTTTGCATATAGTTGGCTATCTTTCAGAGTATGCAAAGTCACTCTGAGATGTTGCGCATGCTCCTCCTAACTGCAGGAGTAAGTCAATATGGAACAATGAAGACTACAACAAACAAATCTAAATAAGGCACGAACACCTCATACGTATGCACATATCCATGACTCTGAAGTGTGGCCATAAGAGTTGTTCTTAGATTATAACATTGTCAATTAACCCTGTTATCAAATATCTTATTCCAAAACTCTCATTTTACTCACAATGAGGTATGGAAACCTCATGATTACTTTCCCGAATTAATGCGTCATATTAATCCTTACCTGGTGCTCGTCTCAAAGTCTATAACTCAACGGTCACAAAATAAAAATGGCTAAATATGAATAGAAACTATGCAAGGATTGTCAAATAATCCTAATAGGCATGGCTCAAATTTAGGATATTATGCTAGATTTTTATTTCCAAAAAGGGAAAATTTTAAACACAAACTTTTCACCACCAGGACCTTGTCCTCATATAATATTCACCGCAGCTTGCAGCTCGGTTTTTAAAACAAATATTTTCACGCTATACAAAAATTTTGAGGATCTCATCCTCCACTCTAAATCACAAGTATTTGCACATTGTGCCACTGATGTTTTTCATTTCCTTTCTTTCTTCTTTTCAATTATTGTCCGTCAAAGAGTATCACAACATAAAAGAACCCTCATACCGACAGGGTATACAATTTAACCATTGAAAATAATTATTTCAGGAATTACATCAATTCCCATTGTAATAATTAATATAAAGTCACTTTTGACCTCATCAATATTCCTAGTGACCAATACATAATAATAGAGATAATTATCTCCATTTAATAGCATAGTGTGAGTATTCACATAAGTAGATTTGATGATTACAAAGATCACTAATGAGCAGAGAATATTAAGAGGACTTGCCTCAATTCTTCGGAGATCAAATCAAATTGAGGAAAAATATTCCTTTTATAACAATTAGAATTCTACATGTGATAACATCATCTGGTGTAGTGACCTCAGTCACACCATAGAAATTAATTTAACAACTAGATCTCCGCCTCTAGGAGTCTCACCCCCGCCTCAAACATCCTGACCTCTAACTCTGGCTGGTCATGTGAGCTAAGTATTGACTACAATGGGCACGTAGCTTGAGTGCCTTCGTTAATTATATTTCTCCAACCTGCCACATTCGTAACAACTCCTTTGAGGATCAACTAACTTATGGACATGACGACATAATTGGACACTATCATAATAACCTGGCATGATCGTTCAGACCATACATGCCATACCTTTCAAAGAGTCAGGGAGGTAAACTCTTCCAAAACATTTATACAAATAGGGTTGAGTAGGTAATGTCGCATTGGCCGGTCTGCCCTATTCATAGACTTGACACAAACATTGACGACCAATTACCTCTCTTGCTATGCTAGCTTGACACTATGGAACTACCATATTTGCTCATATACTCTTTATTATTCTTTGGGCTGATTCTTACCCCATGCAGAGTACTAAGCCTCAAATATGCATAATTTATTTGGGGGACCTTTCCATACCATATATATACATTCCAAGCCAAAACTGACATAACACATGGCCATCCGATCCATTCACTAATAGTGGTTTTCTCCCATTTTGGCTATAAGTCAAAGTCACAACATCTGATAGTCCCCAATAATTATCCTTCACAACTTCGAATAAATCACTCGGACGTCAAGGTCCGTTAAAACCACAGCTGGTTAGTAAATACATTATGTTTCCACTACTTTACTCGCTACCTGAAACACAGTAGAATCAACCCTCTCACCTTCAACTATTCCCGCATTCTGCAATATCTCATAGCAACAATCAATAAATTACCTTAGGTTCTCAAATGATGCACCACTGAAAGAGATAGCGAAGAGTTTGGTGAAACTTATCCGAAACTCCATAAAACTTCTGAAGTCATCGTTGATCTATCACTAGCCTGTGCCATTGTCGGCTGAAGAAGCAGTACATGCCTTCGCCATTCGTGGGAAGACAAGAGTAGAAATTCAACTTAACATTTGAAGAACAAACTCGCACGATAGGAAAGAATGAAGGGAATATTTTCCTAACTCCGTAGCCTCTGGGGGATAAATACAGACGTCTCCGTACCGATCCCTCAGACTCTACTAAGGTTGTTCGTGAGTTGTGAGACCTGTGCAACCTAGTGCTCTGATACCAACTTGTCACGACCCGGATTTCCCACCATCGGGGTCATGATGGCGCCAACTAAATAGAAGCTAGGCAAGCCAAATATTAATTACATCTCCATTAATAACCAATTTCTTATTAACAACATAAAAATTACAGATGAACAATCAAAATTAGCGGAAGACTTAGTCAGATATGATAAAGAAAAATCCAAATCTGATACACTACCCAAGACCGGTGTCACAATACTCACGAACTTCTAAGAATAATACACATAATTGTTTGAAAGAAAATACAAGTTGTTTATCTCGATTACATGAGATAACAGAATGAAAAGCATAGATAGGAGAGACAACGGGTCCTGCGGACGCCTGCAAGGCTACCTCGTAGTCTCAGTAGTCGAAAAATCCACAAGTCGCTACTGCCGCTGCTGCTGTCCGTAACCTGTATCTGCGCAAAAAGAGCGCAGAGTGTAGTATCGGCACAACCGACCCCATGTGTTGGTAAGTGTCTGGCCTATCCCGGCGAAGTAGTGACGAGACTAAGGCCAGTCACCCATATAAACCTGTACAATTGAAATATATATATACATATACAATAGCAGAAAACATTATATATATATAATACATCATAAGGAAATACTCTACTCTGAAATAACAGTCAATAACTCACGATATCCAGAATAATCTAATCAACGTAATAAATCTTACTTTCATGTCTCAATTCCTCTCTCATTTCATATCTCGTGGTAGGCGTACCACCCGCTCCCCACTATCACAGTAATTATATCTTGTGGTAGGCGTACCACCTGCTCCCAATATATCAGTAATTATATCTTGTGGTAGGCGTACCACCCGCTCCCAATATATCCGTAATTATATCTTGTGGTAGGCGTACCACCCGCTCCCAATATATCAGTAATTATATCTTGTGGTAGGCGTACCACCCGCTCCCAATATATCGGTAATTATATCTTGTGGTAGGCGTACCACCCGCTCCCAAATATATCAATAATCATATCTTGTGGTAGGCGTACCACCCGCTCCCAAATATATCAATAATTATATCTTGTGGTAGGCGTACCACCCGCTCCCAATATATCAATAATTATATCTTGTGGTAGGCGTACCACCCGCTCCCAAATATATCAATAATTATATCTTGTGGTAGGCGTACCACCCGCTCCCAATATATCAATAGGCTACCGGCAACTATGGCCAATGCCAAGATTTCAATCACTTCGTGGTCGGCGTACCACACGATCCCATTTCTTATTATATGAGTGGTCGGCGTACCACACGATCCCATTTCGTAAATATATATATATATATTACCGGCATTTAGCCAATAATCTCTATATCAACAATATTTATAATTACCGATTTTTAAACCAATAATTTATAATAGTTTCAACAATTTACCTTCATTACCGGTATAAAACCAATAATTCTTATTCAACAATTTATTCATAACTAAATTCATATTCCTACAAACTAGGATAGAACAAACACTTACCTCGAATGTTTACGAACAACTCAATCCGTAGCAATGACTTTTCCTTTCAAATTCAGCTCCAATCCAATCGTATCTATACACAATTGACTTAATATCATCAATTCTACTTAACAAACTAGTTCATAAGGCTAAATATAATTTTTACAACATTCTGCCCGGAATAGTGAAAATCGACCCCGGGCCCACATCTCGAAAAATTTCAAAATTCATATTTCCGGAATCCTCGTCTCGCCACGAGTCCGTACATACCAAATTCACAAAAATTGGAGTTTATTTGACCCCTGAAATCACTATTTCTATCCAAGAGGGTTTTCTACCATTTTCAACAAAAATTCTCAAATTAAACACTAAAACTTGCAATAGATTCAAGTTATACCACCAAAATTGAGTTAAGAACACTTACCCCGTTGTTTTCTCCAAAAATCCCTCGAAAAATCGCCATATCCGAGCTCCAAATCGTCAAAAATGGCAATATATTTTCGGACCTCAAATATATTCTGTCCGGCACTATTCACGGTTACTGTTCACGGACACTGTTCATGTGCACTGTTCATGTACACTGTTCATGTGCACTGTTCATGTGCACTGTTCACGGATACTGTCATGTGCACTGTTCATATGCACTGTTCACGGGCACTATTAACAGCAGATTTTTCTGCAATTTCTGCCCATTTTCTAAGTCCGGAATTATTCCGAGACACCTCCGAAACACTCCCGAGCCCTCGGGCTCCAAACCAAATATGCACATTGACTCTAAAACATCACACGAACTCGCTCGAGTGATCAAATCGCCGAAATAACATCAAAATCATCAATTTTCATCAAATCAAGGCCTAAGTTTCCAAAAACTTCCGAAAATACACTTTCGATCAGAAACCAGACCAAACGATGTCCGAATAACTTGAAATTTTGCGTACATATCCAAAATCACCTAACGAAGCTACTGCAACTGTCGGAATTCCATTCCGACTCCCGGATCAAAATATCACCTATCGATCGGATTCCGCCAAAATTCCAACTTCGCTAAAATAGGCTAACTTCTTCACCGGACCTCCAAAATTACTTCTGATTGCGCTCCTAAGTCTTAAATCATCCCCTGAAACTAACCGAATCATCGGAATTCAGTTCCGAGCCCTCTAACTCATAAGTCAACATTGGGTTGACTTTTCCAACTTAAGCTTTCCTTAAAGAGATTAATTGCCCCTTTTCCTACCAAAATTGATCCGAATTGACTCAAAGTTTGCACACAAGTCACATTCGACATTACGGACTTGTACCAACTTTCGGAATCACATTCTAACCCCGATATCAAAATTTTCACTTCCGGTAGAATTTTCTCATAAACCTTCAAATTTCTATATTTAGCCAAATGACTTCAAAATGACTTCCGGACATCCGAATTCACTTCCCATCGCTTTCCCAACTCCAAAATCACCATACGGATCTATTCCCAGACTCGAAATCCCAAATGGATATCTATAACTCTGAAATGCCTTCCAACCCAAATTTATGAAATTTTTCTAAAATACTAACTTCCACCATATACGCCGAAATGCTCACGGGTTATCAAAAACCAAATCCGGACATACGCCCAAGTTCAAAATCATCATACGAGCATGCTGGAACATTTAGATCCCAATTCCGAGGTCATTTACTCAAAATTCCAATCCTAGTTCATTTCTTCAACTTTAAGCTTTCAAAATGAGAATTTCCATTTAGATTTGACTCCAAACTTCCTGAATTTTAATTCTGACCATACACACAAGTCAATATACCTGAGATGAAGTTGTTCATGGCCTCAATCTGCTGAATGACGCGTCGGGGCTCAAAACGACTGGTCGGGTCGTTACATGTTCGAACCTGGGTCGTTTGAATTCTGAGGTACTTGTTTCTTTTTCTTCCGTTCTATATTCATATTTTTATCTGTTTACATGTTTTCTTTGGTTTATTTGATTTGTCAATTTTTTCTCTTCTTTCTTTCAACTTATTCTAGCCATTCAAAGACCCTTTGTTTGGTCGATTCTTCTTTTTTTTCATTTGTTATTGATTACATGTAACTGATTAAATAAATATCGCCGATTAACTTCATAGGTTTGTTGGTTAGAATAATGGACAGTGATATTATTGACACTGTTAAACTTGGTCCGAATCATTGTTTGAATTAGGAATTTGAATTGGTTATATGAACCTATTTTAGATTGGTTAACCAGCCTAGGCTTTATTGATTAAGGAGAGTGTTAGTTTAAGACATACATAGGAATTAATAGGCTGTGATTATGACTTAGTGGGAGACCATGTGCTGGCAAGGCACGCTTGAATTTAAAAAATTCAGGCTGCTCATACCAAATTTAGCTTAAATAAAAGGAAAAAGGGTTTAATAATAGGTAGAGACAATCAGTAGTGGTTCAGGGAGTAACATGGGAGGGAATGATAAAAGGCAAAGATGGATACATGTGCTAAAGGGAGAATACAAGCTGGAAAAGGAAAAGTTGGTTTTTAAAAATGAATTGATTTTGTTCTTTAAATAGATACACAAATCAGAGAACTAAAAAAAAAGATAGAGAGAGTTTAAGAGGAGGTTGGAACCTTAAGAACTTTCTGAAAACTGGTAGTTTCTCTAGCTATTAGTTTAGAGCTTTGTGAGTCTTCTGTTTCTCCTCTCAACATTAGAAAGTCACGGAACGAGGTTAGGGATCAGAAATACAGAGAAGACACTTAGTTTTATTTTTACTATTCCATTGGATCCCTTTAATTTATTTCAAGTGTGTTAGTCAATTTTGATTTCCCTTCATAAGTTCAACTCATCGAAACTTTTTCTGATATCTGCTGTCCCACTTTTGGTTTAAAGCAAGTTCAATAGAGTCTGGTGGGTTTGTGGACTGTTGTTTGGTTTGTCATTGGTTATAGGCTGTAGTTTGAGATTATACTCTGGTTGAAGGTCTTTTCTGTTGTGACTTTGTTGTGTTACTGCTGCCCTATTGCTTGCTGCTGACCTCTGTTTCCACCGTAAACATTTCCAGGTACACGACTTGACTTTGATAGCTATGAGTTGAAGCATGAAGGGTGAACCTGTAATTGAAGCATGAAATCTAATTAGATTTAGCTATAGATTTATGTATCCGAATATTTGATTCACTATTGCTATTTAAGTCTTAGATTGAATGTGTATTGGCTGGACTAAAATTAGTGAAAATTGTTGGTATTACCTGGACTGATAATCATTTTGCCTCGAATGTATGCTATCTTTTGAGTTTGATTTTGAGCATCAGTTGTAATTAGGTTCATGTTAGGTTGGTGAAATAATTTGAGTTAAGTTTCAGCTTGTTCTCTGTCATGTGTTTCGTAAATATGTGTGAAAAGTAATTCAGCAATAGGATAAATCCTAAGTAGTTAGTTTTCATTTTGACTTGTAGCCAAATAAAGAGTTTGAATACTTTATTTCACGCCTATTATGGTAACTGGAACCTAGGAATCCAACTGTTGGTCAGGGAAATTAGCTTGTATTAGTTCTGCAAGTTACGATAGTTTGTCTATGAGGAATTTGTTTTGTTGTTTGTTCAATTTGTTCAAAAATGAGTACATTGCTTCACCATAAAGTCATAATATCTGAATCAGGTGCGAGCTGATTTATGAACAATTACATGGCTTGCACGGCTTCGGGGATTCGTTCACTCAACCTCGCCATGTGGCATGTTCTGCCCTTTTAGTTTGGGCTCGTCCCAGGCCCAGCATTTGAGAGCACTGAAAATCCTGATCCAGCGTATGGATTGGGTTCCTTGGACCTAAAGTTGAAATGGCATTTGGTATATTAGTGTTTAATCGATAGGCTATGGGATTTCTTAATAACAATTAATTAGGACCTTTGTTATTTTAAAGACAAACACAAAAAAAAAAAATCAAAGTTGCTTTTAGGATTGACCTTAAATAAAATGATGATACGAGCCTCGCCAACAAAACACAAAAGGCGGGGTCCTCAATAAATAACTATTAAAATACTTAGAATTTGGGAGGGCCATGTAGCGAATTTCATGGTCTTCCTCAAATATAATGAATGCGTAGTTGCTTTAGGAACGTATGTTAATAATATTACCTCCCTAAATACGGGTGCACATTTATGTGACCCAAATCCAAATCTCAGCAAAGTCAAAATATGTCAAAAGTCACGGGCGCACTGGTGTGACGTGGTTCGAGATGCATTTTCACGATGTTGTAATTCTTATTAAAAATAAATATATAATAAAGCGGACTATTAATAAAAGGCACGTAGGATAGAACATGTTTTAAAATCAAATAAAATCAAATACAAAAGTTGAGCGACCGTGCTGGAACCACGGAATCCGGGAATGCCTGACACCTTCTCCCGGGTTAACAGAATTCCTTATCCAGATTTCTGGTTTGTGGAATGTTAACAGAGTCATATTTTCTTTGGTTCACGATTGAATCGATGACTTGGGACACTATTAATCTCCCAACTGGCGAATCTGAACTAAATAAATAAATCCTATTTCGATTGTCCTTTAATTGGAAAAACTCCCTTTACCACGCTCTTCGCGGGGTACGGTAGTGCCAAAAGGAGGTGTGACAGCTTTGGCGACTCTGCTGGGGAACGCAAACCTAGAACCATTCGGTCAGGGTTTAAGGATTCGAGCTTTGAATAATTATTGTATTTGGCTTATTATCTGATTTTGTTATATGTTTGTCTTAATGTGCTAATTGTTGCTTCTACCGCTTTGATATTTTGTGAACTATATATAAATTGTGCCGATAACCACCCCTCCTCTGAGTCTTCTTGAAGTTAACATCGAGTATTTGCTGGACATAACCCGTCTTTCTTTGAGATAGCTGAGGTGCTTGGAACCCAGTGAAGGATTTAGTTACACATGTTTAGGCTAAGCCGAAAAGCCATGCTATCGGTGCACTGACTCTCATCGGCTCGAGTTGTCCGCTCGAGTAAAGCCAGTCTAGATACTTTTTCCAACAGGATGTTAACCTAGAATAACAAGGCCTCATGCCGGATCCCTAGTAGGAACGTTTGTTTCCATCATGTGCATTTTGACTTAGGAGACTCAATATAGGGGTTAGGTCTGTCTAGGATAGGTGTACCTGAAACAAAAGACCAACTTGATGCATCCTGTTTGTGCATTTATTTGTTTCGGATCTGCATGTTGACCGGCTCATAAAAAAAAGAAAAAGAAAAGAGAAAAAATGGTTTTGAGGAAACGAAAATACCACTTTATAGGGTTAAGGGTTTTAATCACATATTTCAAAAATACCAAATAACACCGAAACTTTGGTAAAGGACAAAATGAAAAAAAAAGAAGTCCCGTCTTTCTTTAAAATAATATAGTCCGTTTTTGAACTACGCAGGTTTGATTCTCACCAGACGTGAGATACGTAGGCAATCCATACCGGGCTCAACTAATTTTATTTTCCAAAATAAAAAAAATATTAAAAGTTAGGAGAAAGTCCTTAGTCAAGGTAACACCATTTTTGGGAAAACAGCCGAACGCCCGAAGAGGCGCCGAAAGACTGCTTTCACAAGAACAATACCTATATGTCACACCGTATCATGTTACACAGCCTTCAAATCTTCTTTAAGTGTTGAAAGGCCGTGTTGACGAGATCAGTTTTTTATAAATATTTTTTTTAGGATTAGAAAATCTTAAGTTCTTATTTTTATCTTTTCTAGGATCAGCATAGCTCCCCCACAAAGAATCGGTCAGAAAAGGGCAAGAGACGAGATGCCTCCCATGTTTATGATTCAAGATAAAACCTCGGGCCTTCTTTGTGATTGGTGGGCTAGTTTCTTCCGGATATTATGGGAATTAAGCCGGACAAAGGTCTGATCAGGGTTTTGGTGAGTTTCTGGGACTCCACAAATAATGTTTTTAGATTCCAAGATTGCGAAATGATGCCACCTTAGAAGAATTTGGCGGGCTCACATGATTCGGGAGAGATCTCTACAAGAAGAAACCCGCCACTCCCAGATAAGTAGGTGTTAATAACTTTCTGAAAAAACTAAGCCTCCGCCGAGTCCCGATGAGTTGCTTAAATGAGGGATGGGTCCCTTTGGAATATCTTTATGACAGATTTGGTGACAATAAGGGATTTGAAAAATTCCCAACTACGGAATTTGTCAAACAATTGAGTTACGATGACTGGGGAGGCTTGAGAATTTTTGCCTTCATGATTACTTTTTTAGGGACCATGATTTTTCCCGAGCGTGATGAGCGTATCAGAATCCGTCTATCAACAATGGTCTCTTACTTGCAAAGTAGCGAAGAACACACTATTCTTCCTATGATCTTAGGAGACATTTTTCGGGCATTAACTCGCTGTTAATAAGGCAAAGACTATTTCGAAGGTTGTAACATCTTGCTGCAAATGTGGTTCATAGAGCATCTCTATCATCACCCGATCGTGATAAACTTCAATGTAGATTGGCTGAACTACACTTGTTGCCATCCAAGCAGGGCCACACGCTGTAATCTTCTGAACGGTTTAAGGGCTTGGCAGGAATTGCTCAGCTCCTTGAAAGCAGACGAACTCACTAGGAACTATTATTGGTTCCTTTCTGCTAAGGTCATGCACATGTGGACATATCTCCTCTTTTACATACTAATGAGTTTCAGGGGTTTCCAACCATACGCCCCGCTACGTGTCATGCGCCAGTTAGGGAGAGAACAGAAAAGGCCCCCGACCAAAGATATGTGATTGTTCATGTGGGAATTCACAACGGAGGAACTCCCGAGAGAATCTTATGCATAGAAGGTGTGGTTCGGTAGTCCACTCTCTAACATCGATGAAATGGTTGCCAATCGGGAATGAGGAAAAGTAAGCCTCGCTTATCTATAGTGGTTCCATAACCAGTCAATGCCCGAACAAAGAGCAGAAAGTCGGTAAAATATGTCGTTGATTGGGAAAGGGAAATAGAGTCCAAAGTCAGGGAGGCTAGAAGCAAAACGGCGCAAGAGTTTCAATCTTATATCAACACCCTGAGAGAAGACAAAAGGATACTGGAAGCTGCTATGGACATACAACAGGCTGATTTTGATCAGGAAAGGGCTGATTGGGCACAAGAAAAACAGGCACTCCAAGCTCAAATCCAAGAGATAAAATCAACCACAGAAAGACCGAGAAGGAGCCGGACTGATGAGCTACTCATAATCGACTTAGAAAGGAAAGCCCTTGAGCATCAAAAAGACTTGGAGAAAGCACAAGTTACTTTAACATCAATTCGAACCAGATGGAAGAGGGCGGCACATCAACGAGCACTCTATCAGCAACAGACAAAAAGAGATTATAAGGATATCATCGCTGACCTAAGGGAGGCAAATACCACTCTCAAGGAATGGGTTTTCAAACAAGCCCGGGACGCCAGGACGGATAAAGACCGCTGCTATGACTTGATGGAACGGATGGTAAAGCAAGTGGATAGGCTCCTGGACCAAGTCACCAGCAACTCACGGAGACTAGATACAAAGAATCAATAGATAGAGAAGCTGCTCAGAGAAAAGGATAGGATCAGGGCTAGGATCGAAGAAATTGGGCACTACATCACTATGAGGTGCCTAACACGTGAACAAATGCCCCGTACCTCCCTATTTTCCTCAATTATGGGATATGTCCACCAAATCATGGCAGAGTTGAAAAGTCTGCAAAGGGATCTTGCGTCAAAATTAGCGGCAAGGCCAAATAATGCCCCACAAAGACAGAAGTTAAAAGCTTTGGGACATGGTTAGTAGAGTTTGTATTTTCCTTTAAGAGTCTGTTTGTCCTTTTGAAGTTTGTATTTCCCTTTTTGCGTTTTCGTTTTGCAAGTGTTTCGGCTTTGTAAGCATAATTTTGTGACAATAAAAAAAACCCAAAACATATATTCATTTCGCACCAGAACTATGCTCGGTCTGATTCATGCGGGGACATGATACGTAGGCAATCTATATAAGATTCGATCATCACCTTTAAAATAAAATAAGTCGGAATGACGCATATAATTGAAGCAAATGTCATGATAGAAATGGTTAAAATGCCTAGGTGCATTTGCATCCCAATATGCTATAATATATCTGTCAAACTCTGAAAGCTAACAAGTTTGTTCAATGTCCAGTTAGTTAAGGCGTTCTGGCAGACTACCGATACCATACCAGCTCAAAGGGGCTTATTCCCAAAAGCATGTCTGGGTCAGACAAAAGTATGGAAGAAGAAAAAATGGAAGTACATGCAATGAAAGAAGAGGTAGACATGTTAAGAAGACAAATAACAGAGATGCATTTGGCTTGGGCCAAAGGACAGCCATTACCAATGCTTCCAAATGCTCCTCCTCTCTCATCGGCTCAGACTCCGGAACATCCTCCCCATGATCCATCAACAAGTTACCCAACACACCAGTACTATCAAGGGGAAACTGTTTCCAAACCCCAAATTTTACCACCAAAGCAGATCCCACCACCACCACCAGTTGCACCCGTGTTTGTGGCTCCCCCACCGACCACATTACACAAATCTTCTAGTGAGCCTTTGTTCCATATCCAAGATAGTCATTACTATCTACGAGAACCTACCTTTAGACATCATGATTATTACCATTACACTCCTCTAATTGACATGTCCGGTGAGGAGAAACCACCTAAGAACCCTAAACAAGAAGAAATGATTTGTAAAGTGAAGAGTCTTGAACAGTCTTTTCGGAATATGCAGATCCTCGGGGGGAAAGTAAGTGTGGCCTATAAATATCTATGCCTATTTCCAGAGGTCCAGTTGCCGACAGGTTTTAAATTGCCAAAATTCGATCTCTATGATGGTCATGGTGACCCTGTGGCACACCTGAGAGGATTCTGTAGTAAAATGAGGGGTGCCGGTTGGAAAGATGAATTGTTAATGGCCTATTTCAGTCAGAGTCTCAGTCAATCAGCCTTGGAGTGGTACACGAGGCAGGACCACACTCGTTGGTTTACTTGGGATGATCTAGCCCAGGCGTTTTCTAATCATTTTCAATACAATTTGGAGATTATTCCTGATAGACTTTCCTTGACAAAGATAGAGAAGAAGCCAGGAGAAAGTTTTCGAGAATATGGGTTCAGATGGAGAGAGCAGGCCGCAAGGGTTGACCCACCAATGCAAGAGGGAGAAATTGTTTTTTGCAAGCTTTAGAGCCCACTTATTATGGCCATTTGGTGTCAGCCGTTGGCAAAACATTCAATGAAGTTGTCAAGATGGGGAGCATGGTAGAAGAAGGTTTGAAAGGTTTGAAGACCAATAAGATTATGAGCTATTCGGCGATAAAGGCAACTACTCAAGCCAATCAGAGTGGCACATGTGGCGCACTTGGGAAGTAAAGGAGAGAAGAAGTTGCGGCAGTTGAAACCAACAATTGGTCCAGGTAGAGAGGTCCTTCCCCTAGCCACCAATCCAGACCTTATCACCCAAATTACCCATACACTCCAAATCCATACTACCAGCCACACGAACCACATTTCTCTGTTCTTCAAGCCCAAACATATAAGCAGCCTCCAGCTCGCCCACAATGGCGAGCGCCAGCTCCACAAAACCTGTACCCATCACCGTAAAATGCATATCCACCGCCGAGGGTTTACAGGAACCCTTTAGGGCCAGGTTTCCGGGGGAATCAGGCTTTCAAAAATGAAAGAATGCAGAAACCAAAAACCTTTACCGATTTGGGAGAAACCTATACTGATTTGTTCCACAAATTAAGGCAGTTAGGTTTATTGGGTCCTATTGAGCCCAGATTGCCAAATCCCCTTCCCTAAAATATGGACCACTCGGTACACTGTGAATATTGTTTGGGAACTCCCAGACATGATACTAAAAAATGTTGGAAGTTGAAACGGGCGGTGAAAGATCTTAATGACACCAATAATATTAAAGTTCAAACACCAGAGGTACCCAATATCAACCAGAATCCGCTGCCGACTCACTATGAGGCCCATATGATTGAGTTGATACACAAAGAAGGTGAACTGAAGAAACTATCATAGACCGTAGTGATGATTCGGTCTAGTGAATCCATTGCAAAAGAGAGGGGAACCAATAGGAAGACAATGGTCCAAATCAAGTCGGATGTGGTAAAGGAGAAGGAAGCATCAAGCAGTAGTGCAGTGAAACCAAAACCAGAAAAAGTGGTAGTACTGGGGGTTGCAAGCAGACCTATCTTGGTTGTGAATGGGGCTCGCACAGAGCCGGTCATCATAAAGAAGGCAACTCAATTACCATTGATCGATACCAAGGCTATCCCTTAGAACTATGAATGAGTGGTGGTAACATATAAAGGAAAGGAAGATAGAGAAGAAGTGTGTGAAACCCATGGGTTGACTCGTTCGAGAAGGTGTTTTGTTCCCGCAGAGTTAAGAAAATCCAATCCAGCAGCGACAAAGAAACCTGTAACTGCAGAAGAAGCAGAAGAGTTCCGGAAGCAAATGAAGACGCAGAACTACTCTATAGTAGAGCAGTTAAGGAAAATCCCAGCCCAAATCTCACTGTTGTCATTATTAATCCACTCGGATGAGCATCGCCAAGCATTGATGAAGATATTAAATGAGGATCATGTCCCTGACAAGATCAATGTGAGTCATCTTGAGAAGATTGCAAACAAGATTTTTGAAGTTAACAGGGTAACATTTTTCGATGAAGTTACCGTTAGAAGGAACTCAACATAGCAGGGCACTTTACCTCACAATAAAGTGCGAAGATTCAGTGGTAACCTGGGTATTAATTGATAATTGGTCTAGTGAAAACATTTCCCTTTGTCCACTTTGGAGAAGCTCAAGATTGATAATGAAAGAATCCACAAGAACATCATTTGCATGCATGGATTCGACGGGGGTGGGAAGTATACTGTTGGAGACATTATGCTACAACTTATCATTGGGCCAGTAGAATTCACGATGGAATTCCAAGTATTGGATGTTGCTCTATCTTATAATCTTCTGATGGGCCGACCATGGATCCATGCTGCGAAGGCCATGCCGTCTTCACTTCACCCGATGGTAAAGTTTGAATGGGATCGTCAAGAAATTGTGGTCCATGGAGAAGATAATGCTTGCAATACTATTACTCCATTTTAAGAGGTTGAGGATGATAAGGGCCCATAGGTATACAAAGTGGTAGATACAGTCTCAGTTGCTAAGGTTCCAGAGGGTGAGCATGTTCTTGTGCCAAAGGTGGCAACCGCGTCTGTTATAGTGGCCACAGAAATGTTGAGAAATGGGTTTCTACCTGGAAAAGGATTAGGTGCTTCACTCTAAGGTATTATACAACCAATTTCTCTTCCTAGTAACATTGATACTTTCGGGATAGGCTTCAAACCCACTGTGGCTGACATAAGAAAAGCCAGAAAGATGAAGAAGAAGGTTTGGATTCTTCCCAAGCCAATCCCGCATCTCTGCAGATCGTTTGTCAAAGCAAGTACCAGAAAATTGTCGGCTCCAATTGTTATCGGACCATTGATTGGGTCGAATGGAGATCTGGATCAAGGTTTTGAAAGGTTGTTTGCCGATGTCAATGTCATAGAAACATGGGAAGGTTCCAGTAGGGCAAACGTGCAATTTGTGGGTCCTAGGGTCAATGTTAACAATTGGACAAGAGGGGTTGTTCTGATGGTAAGCAACCCCCACTTCCAACCGAGAGGTTGTGAGTTCGAGTCTCCCCAAGAGCAAGGTGGGAAGTTCTTGGAGGGAAGGATGCCGGGGTCTATTTGGAAACAGCCTCTCTACCCCAGGGTAGGGGTAAGGTCTGCGTACACACTACCCTCCCCAGACCCCACTACGTGGGATTATACTGGGTTGTTGTTGTTGTTGTTGTTGTTTTCTGGATTACCTAGAGTTGTTTACTTTTGCTTTAATAAAAGTGTGAAACTCTGTTATCCAGTATTTTTATAAAGAGTGAAAGTTTCCATTCTTATATTTTGTTTTAATTTTGTTTTCTTATTTTTTTTTCTTTCTGAACAGTTCTCTTTTACTGGTTCTAATGACATGGCATGCACAACGGATCTTCAACCTAGTCTAAAAGATCAATCTGATTCAGAATTATTTATGTAAGAAATCGATTATTATGATGAATCAGAATACGATGAAGATGAGGCTTTTGAACAAATAAGTAAAGATTTAAGCCAGTTTGAGGAGAAACCCAAGCCCAATTTGAACGACACTGAAGTTGTCAATTTAGGGGATAATGACAATGTTAGAGAAACTAAGATAAACATTCAAGTTGAATCAAACATGTGGGATGAGCTAATTAAAACACTCATAGATTTCAAAGACATTTTTGCATGGTCGTATGACGACATGCCAGGGTTAAGTACCGATTTAGTGGTTCACAAATTGCCCACTGATCCGGCATGTTCGCTCGTCAAGCATAAATTGAGGAAATTCAAAACAGATATGAGTGTAAAGATTACATAAGAAATAACCAAACAACAACAAGAAAAGGTTATTCGTTTCACCAGATATCCTGATTGGTTAGCTAATATGGTGCAGTACTGAAAAAAAGATGGGAAGATTCGGGTATATGTCGACTACCGCAATCTTAACAGGGAAAGTCCAAAAGATAACTTTCCATTACCCAACATTCATATTTTGATTGACAATTGTGCTGGGTGTGAGATTGGGTATTTCATAGATTGTTTTGCTGGGTATCATCAGATCTTGATAGATGAAGAAGATGCAGAAAAGATAGCTTTCATCACTCCATGGGGAGCTTATTACTACCGGGTAATGCCGTTCGGTTTGAAGAACACTGGGGCGATGTACATGAGAGCAATGATTACTGTGTTTCATGACATGATACACAAAGAGATTGAGGTGTATGTAGATGATGTGATCATAAAATCCAAGCATCAAGAGGACCACATGGCGGACTTAAGGAAGTGTTTTCAAAGACATCGGAAATATGACATTAAGCTCAACCCGGCCAAATGTGCATTTGGGGTTCCCTCGGGAAAAATGTTAGGATTCATTGTCAGTTGACGAGGCATTGAGTTGGACCCATCAAAGATCAAATCCATCCAAGAATTACCAGCACCGAAGACCAAGACCGAAGTAATGAGTCTTCTAGGAAGATGACATCAGCCGATTTATTGCTCATCTCACAATGACGTGTGAACCTATTTTCAGGCTGTTAAAGAAGGATGCTGCAGTCAAATGGACTGAAGAATGCCCAAAGGCTTTTGATAAGATAAAAGAGTATTTGTCAAACCCACCCGTGTTGGTTCCACCTGAACCTGGGAGGCCTCTGATTCTTTTTCTAACAGTCTTGGATAATTTGTTTGGCTGCATATTGGGGCAACATAACATCACTGGCAGGAAGGAACAAGCCATATATTATCTCAGTAAGAAGTTCACAGCCTATAAAGTTCAGTACACTCATCTTGAGAAGATGTGTTGTGCCCTAACTTGGGTAGCACAGAAGTTAAAGCATTACATGTCTTCCTACACTACTTATCTCATTTCACGCTTGGATCCCATTGAAGTATACATCTATGTGATAAGGACGGACATGAAAGCTCAAGCCTTAGCCGATCACTTGGCTGAGAATCCTGTTGATAATGAATATGAACCTTTAAGGACGTAGTTTCCCAATGAAGAAGTGTTCCATGTAGACGAACTAGAATTGACTGAGGAGCCAAGATGGAAACTTTTTCTTGACCGAGTTGCGAATGCAAAAGGAGTTGGAATAGGAACAATACTTATTTTTGGAACAGGACATCATTATCCTGTTACAGCTCAACTACGCTTCTATTGTACCAAAAACATGGCTGAGTATGAAGCATGAATTTTGGGGTTACAATTAGCTGTAGACATGGATGTCCAGGACGTCTTGGTCTTGGGAGACTCGGACCTTCTGGTACATCAGATTCAAGGTGAATGGGAAACAAGGGATTTGAAGCTTATTTCATATCGTTAATGTTTGCAGGATTTGATTAAGTGATTCAGATCAGTGGAGTTTAGACATATCCCAAGACTGCATAATAAGGTTGCCGATGCTTTGGCTACTCTAGCATCAATATTGCATCACCTCGACAAGATTCATGTTGACCCATTATATATTCAGATTCGGGATCAACATGCTTATTTCAATATGTTAGAGGAAGAAATGGATGGCGAGCCATGGTTTTATGATGTCAAAGAATACCTTAGGATGGGAATATACCTAGAGCAGGAAACTGGAGATCAAAATAGAGCTATACGACGATTGTCAAATGGATTTTTCCTCACTGGAGGAGTGCTATACAAAAGAACGCCAGATTTGGGTTTGTTGAGATGTATAGATGCTGGTCAAGCCATGACAGTAATGATAAAGGTACATGTTGGAGTATGTGGACCCCATATGAGTGGATACATATTGGCTAAGAAGATTCTGTGAGCAGGATATTATTGGCTCACTATGGAGCGTGATTGCATCAATTTCGTACGAAAATGCCATCAATGTCAGATACATGGGGATCTGATTCATTCTCCGCCGACAGAATTGCATACAATGTCAGCGCCATAGCCATTTGTCGCCTGGGGTATGGATGTTATTGGACCCATAGAGCCTGTATCTTCCAATGGTCATAGGTTCATTCTGGTAGCCATTGACTATTTCACAAAATGGGTTGAAGCTAAAACTTTCAAGTCAGTGACCAAGAAGGCAGTGGTGGATTTTGTGCATTCCCATATCATCTGTATATTTGGGATTCCAAAAGTGATCATCACGGACAACGGTGCCAATTTTAACAGTAGTTTGATGAAAGAAGTATGTCAACAGTTTAAGATTACACACTGTAACTCCATACTGTATCGTCCCAAGGCCAATGGAGCAATTGAGGCAGCCGACAAAAATATAAAGAAGATATTGAGGAAGATGGTAGAAGGATCTAGGTAATGGCACGAAAAACTACCATTTGCATTGTTGGATTATCACACTACTGTTCGAACTTCAGTAGGTGCAACTCCTTATTTGTTGGTATACGGAACTGAAGCAGTGATACCAGCAGAAGTTGAAATTCCATCCCTCCGAATTGTTGCTGAAGCTAAAATTGACGACGGTGAGTGGGTCAAAGCCCGACTGGAGCAGTTGAGTTTAATTGATGAAAAGAGATTGGCAGCAATATGTCATGGCCAATTGTATCAAAAAAGAATGTCAAGAGCATATAATAAAAAGGTACGTCCCAAGAAATTTGAAGTGGGACAGCAGGTGTTGAAGTGAGTCTTGCCACATCAGGCCGAAGCAAAGGGCAAGTTCGCCCCAAACTGGCAAGGGCTGTATATTGTGACTAGAGTGTTGTCCAATGGTGCTTTATGTCTAACAGATGTTGAATGAAGGTGAATCGACATGGCTATCAATTCTGATGCGGTCAAAAGAAATTACGTGTAATTTCTTTGATTATAACTTTGGTTCATTTGATTGTTTGTACTTGGTGTTTATCGGATAATGAAATGACATAGACAATTCTTTCTTCTATCCAAACACTTTTAACCTTTGTCTTCCCCCCTTTTGAGCCTTACTTATTCTTTCGTATCCCTCTTGTGGAATCATTAATAAAAATGAAGAATGATTGAAAAAAATAATAATAATAAAACAAGAAAAAAAAGATCACAAGAAAAACAAAGGAGAAAAGTGAACTACGTCCGACCTGATTCCTTAAAGAGGATACGTAGGCACCTCACGGCTCGGTCATAATTCAATAAAAATCAATCCTTCCCCAAGCAAGAAAATTGGGGCAGAAGTTATGTTTTTCTTTAAATTATGGAAAGACTTTTGATTGCAAGAGTTGTAATAGTTTACCAGTCAAACTTATTTTGAATTTTTATATCTTTTTTAAGGCCCATATTTATGTCCAAAAGACCTCCCGATCAGTATTCGACAAGTGCCAAGACAGGCAAATGAAAGACGAGGATAAAATGTTGGTCCCCGTCTGAATAAGGATCATGAGTGGAAAGAGTTGATAATCATAAGAACTCCCAGCAGAGAGAATCTTATCAACAACACTCCAATCCCCATCTGAGCAGATAAAATGAGAGAGTCTTACTGGTGAAAACCTTCACAAGCACCATAAGGCGACGCAAGCTGAGAGAAGCAAAATGAGAGAGTCGTATCGGTGAAAACCTCCACAGGCACCATAAGGCGTCGGGAGCAGAGAGAAATGAGAGAGTCTTATTAGTGAAAACACATCAAAGGGCACTGTGAGGCGACAAGGTAAGAGTGGCGGAAATTGTCCTCATTTTTGTGAAATAGTTGGGCATATGTTTACCCCCAGCAAGTGAAGACATCAGAAAGATTGATCGACACAAATAGACTGGGTTGATTAATCCGGAATGTACGATATGATCATTGGAATTGGTTGTACCACCCAGATAAGTTTCTTTCTTTTCTTTTTCTCAGCATTGGTTCAGAAAGATTTTCTTTTTATCTACTTTTTCACTTCTTTGTTTTTGTTTTCGAAAGATCTTTCAAAGCTTATTGCCAATTGCAAAAATAGGGCAAAGCAAAATATAAGCAAGATATACCAAGGAGAAAGGAAATATAAGGAAAAATACAACGAAGAATAACAATTGAGAATTTTGTGGATAAGGATCGTCGGGAAAAAAGGAGCATTCCCGATAGATTGTTGACCAAAAGTCCAAGAGAGACGAACAACCAAAGCGGGGAAAGGAGAAAAGAAAAAACCATCCCCAACAGTAATGTCATCCCTAGCAAATAACATCGTTCCTCAACGAAGTTCGGGAATGTAGAGCAGGGAAAGAAAAATGGAGAAACCATCCTCAGCGGGAATGGTACGACCACTCACCATGTTTTAAAACTAACAAATTTTCTTTGATTTGAGGCAGGAAATGAAAATGTTATTTTCGGCAGAAGAGGATGCCACAAAGGAGATCACCAAGACTGGGGCAGAAAATTTTCTGCCATTGTTGAAATTTTTCTCGAGGGAACGAGAACATCAATTCAGGTGTTATTTTTTTTTTAAGTTCAAGAATTCGGGAGCTTGCCCGTAGAATGGAGGTATTACTTTTCACTTGAAAAATCTGGAGCCTGCCCGTAGAACGGAGGTTTTACTTTTCAGTCATAGAATTTGGGAGCCCGCCCGTAGAACGGAGGTGTTACTTTTCGGTTGAAGAATTCGGGAGCCCGCCCGTAGAACAGAGGTGTTACTTTTCGGTTGAAGAATTCGGGAGCCCGCCCGTAGAACGGAGGTGTTACTTTTCAGTTGAAGAATTCGGGAGCCCGCCCGTATAACGGAGGCGTTACTTTCTAGTTGAGGAATTCGGGAGCCCGCCCGTAGAACGGATGTGTTATTTTTCAGATTGAAGAATTTGGGAGCCCGTCCGTAGAACGGAGGTGTTACTTTAAGTTTTGGAGATTGAAGTCGGGAGTCACGCCCGTATAATAGAGAAATACATTTCAAGTTAGTTGAAGAATTCGGGAGCCCGCCCGTAGAATGGAGTTGTTACTTTTCAGTTGAAAAATTGGGAGCCCGCCCGTAGAACGGAGGTGTTACTTTTCAGTCACACAATTCAGGAGCCCGCCCGTAGAACGAAGGTGTTAATTTTCAGTTGAAAAATTCGGGAGCCCGCCCGTAGAACGGAGGTGTTACTTTTCGGTTGAAGAATTCGGGAGCCCGCCCGTAGAACAGAGGTGTTAATATTCAGTTGAAAAATTTGGGAGCCCGCCCGTAGAACGGAGGTGTTACTTTTCAGTTGAAGAATTCGGGAGCCCGCCTGTAGAACGGAGGCATTACCTTTCAGCCAAAGAATTCGGGAGCCCGCTCGCAGAACGGAGGTGTTACTTTTCAGTTAAAGAATTCGGGAGCCCGCCCGTAGAACGAAGGCGTTGTGAGCACGTGATTTTTGCTCTATGTGTGAATTACTCCCACAAAATTAAAACAATTTTTTTTTGTTTTATGGTGTGCAATTTTGTGATTTTTCATGGTATTTTCTGTCGTTGTTTGCGATTGTGTGTGCACGTTTATTCATTTAAATTAATTAAAATATAAAAATATGTTGCATGTGCATTTAGGATTTTATTCTACAGTTAGAGGTAATTAATTTTGTTATAGAAAAATGAAAAGATCATAAAAAAAATATGTACTTTGAATTTTTATTTCTAGCGTTCAATGTCCAAGTTGTGTGATTTTATTTTTTATTGGTATTTAATTATTTGTGATAATTATTACTTAGAGTTAATTAGTATTTTAAGTTAGTTTGGGTCCTTATAATTTAAATTTAGTATTAGTTCTAGTTGTTGAAAATAGAAAAAGATTAAATAAAAGAGAGGGAGATAGATTTGGGCCAAAAATCCCCAACCCAAACCAAATACACCCAATACTCATCATAAACCTAAAAATCTAGCCCAATACCACCCGACCCGGTCCACCAAACACATAACCAAACGACCCCCTCCCCATTCCAATCTTCTTACTCATTTTTTCTAAATCCCTAGCCGCCACACTCCAAATACCCACCCCTATCTCTACACGAACCAGTTGACCTCCCTCACCCATGAGCTCACCGTCCCCCCACCAGCAATACCAAATGACCAGCCAACCGCCGGACAGCCCACCAACCCGACCCCAACGACCTCTTCTCTTCTTCTGTTTCCGTCAAACCACTGATCACTCTCATCACTCACGTCTACCAGCTGCCAAACGACCACCCTTCTCCATGTCTTCTTTGATGAATAAATGAAGCAGTAGTCCGCCATAACCAGTCATAAACGATCCCTCCTCCTCCGTTCATATTCCTATCTCGATCTCACAAACCAATCCGCCTCGAATCCGTCTTCGCCGCCAAAAAAACTCATTGCGGCTCATCTCCTCTCCATCGTCTTCTCTTTTCTTTTAAAAACCAGTGGTTGTTTTGTTGCCATTGTTGAACCAAGTATATTGAAGATCCGAGGTCGATCGATTGGGGTGTTGTTCGAAGGTATTTTGTTCAAATTTTGTCCGTCTCTAATTTCGGCGTTTATAGTTGACTTATTTTGCTTGAGTTGATGGAAACTTCCATTAATTGACGTTTAATTTAAGGTCTATTTTTCGCTTTTCTTATTACTTACTTTGATATTGAAGTCTAATGTGACTGAGTGCCTTGTTTGTTCGGTGAAAGATGTTGTGAAATTACTGGTTTGTTTTCTCGGCCGGTTGATTGTTGGTTTTGTTCGCCTAGGCTTCTCGTGGTTGAATTTGAATTAATCATAGCTGGAAATTGCCTCAATTGGCATGTCTTCTTTGTATATTTTGTATATCCTAGGTAATTCAAAGATGCTGATTATCGGATACTTGTATGAGGTTTTTCCCAATCAGTTAAGCTACTCATCAGTTAAGCTATGGTTCACTTTAAGGGTTTCATTTTCCATCTTTTATTTCTTGTATTTAATGGGTCATAATTAATTTTTTTTATGTGTGTTTATGTGGTGATATGTGTAATTGCTATAGTCTGTTTGGGAGTTAACATTCAGGTATCTGCTTCTTTAAATTTGATTTTGGTCTGAACTGGATTCGTATTCTGTCGCCAATCCTTTCTTTTTACATATGAATTCAGTTGTTTGAGTATATTACAATATGCATACACTTTGTTAGGTCAGAATCATGTTGTTTTGTTTCCTGAACTTTCATTTTTGTTTGGGTGTTATCTAATCTGATTCGAATTTCAAATTTGAATTGTAATTTGAGTCTGATGGATTGAATACTAAGTTTGACCTATTTAGGGTTTGATATGAATATGACATTTGTTTAAATTCAGTTTTGGTGTGATAGTGTCGATTAAGAGTTCGTTTCATGTAGTTAATTAGTAACTTGTTAGGGGAATTGGTTATAGAAGATGGGTAGTAATCACAGGGCATCAGGGGTATCCTTGGAATTAAAAACTTAAAGGATTGTTTAATTTGAGTGCTCTGTCCACTAAGCACTAAAGTACCATTAGAATAAGGCATTTGTGGGGAACAAAACATAACGGGGAGGTAAAGGGATTGATTAAACAAACATACCCATAACTTTTAAATTAAATAAAGAAAAGACAAGGGTTAATAGGGAACAAAACATGTGGTAGTGGAGTTGATGGGCAAAAATGCTTAATTAATGGGTCTTAATACTCTTATGAGCTGTAAAAAAAAAGAAAAGAGGTCTGAATTAGCATAAGTAGAAGGGCATTTGGACAGAATAAAGGAGAAAAAAAAAGATAGCAGAGTTTGCGGACACACATATATACAATCTAAGAGAGAATATAAGCGAGAATATACAATAAAGGGAAGAAACAGAAAGATAGAGAGTTTTGAAGGATTTTAGTTGTTTAGTCAGTTTTGAGAGAAGGGAAAAAACGGAGAGAGTTTCTGAGAGTTAAAAAACATGCTAAGAGTATAAGCGCTTGGTTCTATTGTACCAGTGAGTTTGAGAAAGATAGAGAGTTGAGACATTCAACTTTCTAGATCATTTAGAAAGGTTCTCTTACTGTTTCATGGCTTTGGTTCAACTGTCCCACTCTTGACCAGTAGTTCAGATCCCTCATAATCTGAAATATTTTGAAGTTCTTTGCTTTGAATCTTTGAGGTCTGCTAGTTCACCTGGGTTCAATTACAGGTCAGTCTGGGTTCAATTGAGTCAAGTTTTGGTTATTTTGGGTGTTATTCCTTGGTTATTCATAGTGGGCTATTTTATACCTATTTGATTTTCAAACAACTCCGGGCTTTGAATTTCACGTGGATTGCTGTCATCTGCTGTTGTATTGCTGGGAATACTACTGTTACTGATCTGCTGCTGCTGACTTACTCTTCTTCTCCCATTGTAAATATTTTCAGGTACACACTTCTGAAACCATGTGTTGATGTAAGTTTGAATTTGAAGCTAGAGTTGAAATGAATTGAGAAATGCACATTTGCCTGCTTCATAGTATATGTGTTCAAGATATAGTAACAGGATGAATGATAGGTAATTTGTATTTGTTTAGGCTCATTCCAATTGTATTTACTTGTGTGAGTTGGAACGTACTCGAACTAATGTGAACTCGTTATTTGGGTAGTTTGCCGACGATCTTTCTGTTCTTCGAGCTATCTATAGGGAGGCCTGGAAAAGAAAAAGTTTAGTCGTGAACCATAGAGAGCAGCGACTCCTTCTTCCTCAAAAGACAGCTGCTTCTCACCATTTTTCAGCCATGAACGACTCACAAGATCACCATTTTAACACCCAAAACAATCCTTGAATCTCTTTTAAAGTAGCCTAAAAACAGCTCGCTTCTACTTCCCTCTTTTTACCCATTTTGAAGTTCGAAATCGAAAAGGTCGAGTTTGCCGTTGCTAGTTTCAGACCATGGTCGCTGATATTTGTTTCATTTGTTGATTTGTAAACCTTCAAAATTAAAGTTCTGAAATAAAGGTCCGTTTCTTTACATGCGTATCGTGTTACGACCCAGATTTCCCACCATCGGGGGTCATGATGGCGCCTACTAGTGGAAGCTAGGCAAGCCAAATATTAATTACTCCTCCATAAATTACCGATTTATTATTAAGACATTAAAATTAAAACATATAAATTACAGCGGAATAATCAAACTTAGCGGAAGACTTAGTCAAATATGATAAAGAAAACCCAAACATGATACACTACCCAAGACTCGTGTCACAATACTCACGAACTTCTAAGAATAATACACACAATTGTCCGAAAGAAAATATAAGATCTGTTTATCTCGATTACATGAGATAACAGAATAAAAAGCATATATAGAAGAGACAACGGGTCCCGCGGACGCCCGCAAGGCTACCTCGTAGTCTCGTAATCGAAAAATCCACCAAATCGCTACTGCCGCCGCCGCTGTCCGTAACCCGTATCCGCCAAAAAGAGCGCAGAGTGTAGTATCGCACAACCGACCCCATGTGTCGGTAAGTGCCCGGCCTATCCCAGCGAAATAGTGATGAGACTAAGGCCACTCACCCACATAAACCTGTGCAGTTGTATATATATATATATATATATATATATATATATATATATATATATATATAAGACATTTATAAGGGAAGACTCTGCTCTGAAATAACAGTCAATAACTCGTGATATCCAGAATAATATAATCCACCGAATAAATCTTACTTTCATGTCTCAATTCCTTTCTCATTTCATATCTCGTGGTAGGCGTACCACCCGCTCCCAACTATCACAATAACTACATCTTGTGGTAGGCGTACCACCCGCTCCCAAATATATCAATAAGCTACCGGCAACTATGGCCAATGCCAAGATTTAAATCACTTTGTGGTCGGCGTGCCACACGATCCCATTTCTTATTATATAAGTGGTCGGTGCGCCACACGATCCCAATTCATAAATATATATAAGTGGTCGGCGCGCCACACGATCCTAATTCATAAATATATATAAGTGGTCGGCGCGCCACACGATCCCAATTCATATATATATATATATATATATATATTACCGACATTTAGCCAATAATCTCTGCATCAACAATATTTATAATTACCGGTTTTAAACCAATAATTGATAATAATTTCAACAATTTATCTCCATTACCGGTATAACACCAATAACTCTTAATCAACAATTTATTCATAACTAAATTCCTATTCCTTCAAGCTAGGATAGAACAAACACTTACCTCAAATGTTTTACGAACAATAAAATCTGTGGCAATGCCTTTTCCTTTCAAATTCGGCTCCAATCCAATCGTATCTATACACAATTGATTTAATATCATCAATACTACTCAACAAACTAATTCATACGGCCAATTTCAACTTTTACAACATTCTGCCCGGAATAGTGAAATTCGACCCCGGGCCCACATGGTCGGAACTCGGGGTTCGGACCAAAATCCGGTTACCCATTCCCCACACGAGTTCAAGTATATGATTTGTTTCAAAATCGGACCTCAATTCGAGGTTCAATTTCCTAATTCATGAAAAACCCTATATTCTACCAAAAACAAGAAATTCTACCATGAAAACCTTTGATTTCTATTGAAAAACATGTTTAATGTTGTTAGGAATTGAAAGAATTAAGTAAAAAGTGACTTACAATTGTTTTGAAGAAGAGGGAATTCGTGAAGAATCGCAAATGGGTGTTTTTGGGTTGTGAAATGTGAAGAATGAAGCTGGAAATCGTGATTTACAGGTCTCCGTGTTCGCATTTGCGAACATGGGTTCGCAATTGCGAACCCCGACCAATTTCTGGAGTTTGAAAAATAAGTTAAGGATGGGAAGTTCGCATTTGCGAACTTTTGTTCGCATTTGCGAAGCCAAGGCAAAATTGGGAAGTTCGTAATTGCGAACTATTGTTCGCAATTGCGAACACAGGATAAATATGGGGAAGTTCGCAAATGCGAACTATTGTTCGCAATTGCGAACACAGGCAGACTATTGGGTAGTTCGCATTTGCGAACTCTGCAGATTATTGGGGAGTTCGCATTTGTGAACTATTGTTCGCATTTGCGAACTCTGCAGACCAGGTGCTGACAGCAACTTCTAACATGAAAAATTGATCTCGTGGCCTATCCAAAGTTCACCCGAGCCCTCGGGGCTCCAAACCAATTATGCACACTGACTTAAAAACATCATACGAACTTGCTCGCGCGATCAAATCGCCAAAATAACATCAAAATCAATGGTTTGAGCCTTAAAACTCAAGAATTCTTTCAAATTTCATGATTTCCAAAATTTCCAAATTAAGGCCGAAACACGTCAAACGACGTCCGTTTTCAACCAAACGTTACAAGAAGCGCTTAACCAATATATTTGACCTGTACCGGGTGTCGGAACCAAAATACGAGCCCGATATCACCACTTTTCAATCAAATTTTAGTTTCATTTTCCTTAAACATTTTTAGAAAACAATTTAACAGAAAAATTCTTTTACCGGGGTTCTAGACCTCGGATTTCAATTCCGGGCATACACCCAAGTTCCATATTTTTCTACGGATTTTCTGAGACCTTCAAATCACGGTTCCGGATCCATTTATCAAAAATGTTGACCAAAGTCAACCATATCAATATTAATATCAAAATTCCTCAAATATTTCACATATTTCATATATTTCAACATAAAAAATTTCCAGCTTCGTGCCCGAACTGTGCATGCAAATCGAGGCAACTATAAATGAGGTTTTCAAGACCTCAGAAGCTCGAAATGATTAATAAAATAAGTGATGACCCTTTGGGTCATCACAATCTCCACCTCTAAAACAATCGTTCGTCCTCGAACGGACAAAAGAAAGAAGTACCCGAGTCAAGGAATAGATGAGGATATCGGCTCCACATGTCAGACTCGGACTCCCAGGTCGATGCCTCAGGAGGCTGACCCCTCCACTGAACACGTACAAAAGGATAACTCTTCGACCTCAACTGTCGAACCTGCCGATCTAGGATAGCTACCGGCTCCTCCTCATAGGACAGATCTTTGTCCAATTGGACAGTGCTGAAATCTAACACGTGCGACGGATCGCCATGATATTTTCGAAGCATGGACACATGAAACACTAGATGTATAGCTGATAAGCTAGGTGGCAAGGCAAGTTTATATGCCACTTCTCCCACACGATCAAGAATCTCGAATGGCCCAATAAACCTAGGGCTAAGTTTTCCCTTCTTTCCAAATCTCATTACGCCCTTCATAGGAGACACTCGGAGCAATACTCGCTCCCCAATCATGAAAGCTATATCTCGAACCTTGCGATCTGAATAGCTCTTTTGTCTAGACTGAGCTGTGCGAAGCCTATCTTGAATAATCTTGACCCTATCTAAGGCCTCCTGAACTAAATCCGAACCCAATAACCGAGCTAATCCCGGTTCAAACCATCCAACCGGAGAATGACACCGCCTACCATACAATGCTTCATAAGGAGCCATCTGGATGCTCGATTAATAACTATTATTATAAGCAAACTCTGCCAACGGCAGGAATTGATCCCACGAACCTCCAAAATCAATAACACACGCCCGTAGCATATCTTCCAATATCTGAATAGTCCTCTCGGACTGACCATCCGTCTGGGGATGAAAGGCTGTACTTAGCTGAACTTGCGTTCCTAACTCTCGTTGAACCGCCTTCCAGAAATGTGAGGTAAACTGTGCACCTCGATCTGAAATAATAGAGATTGGCACGCCATGAAGGCGAACGATCTCTCTAATATAAATCTCATCTAACCTCTCGGATGAATAGGTAGTGGCAATAGGAACAAAATGAGCTGACTTGGTCAGCCTATCAACAATCACCCAAACAGCATCAAACTTCTTCCGAGTCTTCGGAAGTCCAGAAACGAAATCCATCGTGATTCGCTCCCACTTCCATTCAGGAAGTTCAATTCTCTGAAATAAACCGCCAGGTCTCTGATGTTCATACTTAACCTGTTGACAATTAAGACACCGTGCCCCATATGCCACAATATCCTTTTTCATTCTGCGCCACCAATAATGTTGATGCAAATCTCGATACATTTTTGCTGCGCCTGGATGAATGGAATACCGCGAACTGTGAGCTTCTTCTAGAATCAATTCTCTAAGCCCATCAACGTTTGGCACACAAATGCGCCCTTGCATCCTCAGGATCCCATCAGCATCTAAGGTGACCTGTTTGGCACCTCCTCGCTGAACCGTATCTCTAAGGTCACATAAATAAGAATCATTATATTGTTGATCGCGGATACGCTCCAATAATGAAGAGCGAGCAATCGTGCAAGCTAGTACTCGACTAGGCTCAGAAATATCCAACCTCACAAATCGATTGGACAATGACTGAACATCCAAAGCAAGTGGTCTCTGATTGACTGGAATATAAGCAAGGCTACCCATACTGGCTGACTTCCTACTCAAAGCGTCGGCCACCACGTTTGCTTTTCCCGGATGATATAAAATGGTGACATCATAATCTTTTCGCAATTCTAGCCACCTTCTCTGCCTCAAATTCAACTCTTTCTGCTTAAACAAATACTGAAGACTCTTATGATCGGTGTATACTTCACATGCTACACCATACAAATAATGCCTCCAAATCTTCAATGCGTGAATAATTGCCGCCAATTCTAGATCATGCACTGGATAGTTCTTCTCATGAATCTTCAACTGCCTCGAAGCATAGGCAATAACCTTGCCATCCCGCATTAACACTGCACCAAGCCCAATACGGGAAGCATCACAATAAACAGTATAAGGTCCCGTACCTGTGGGTAAAACCAATACCGGTGTCGTGGTCAAGGTTGTCTTGAGCTTTTGAAAGCTCGCCTCACATTCATCGGACCATTCAAATTGAACACCCTTCTGGGTCAATCTGGTCAGTGGGGTTGCAATAGACGAAAATCCTTCTACGAATCGGCGATAATAACCCGCTAACCCCAAGAAACTCCGAATATCCGTGGCTGATGTCGGTCTAGGCCAGTTCTTGACTGCCTCAATTTTCTTCGGATCAACCTGAATACCTGCTACCGCCACAATATGCCCTAGGAATGCAACTGAACTTAGCCAAAATTCACACTTTGAAAATTTTGCATATAGCTGGCTATCTCTCAAAGTCTGCAAGGCTATTCTGAGATGTTGCGCATGCTCCTCCTAACTGCGGGAATATATTAATATGTCATCAATGAAGACTATTACAAACAAGTCTAAATAAGGCCGGAACACCCGATTCATTAATTCCATAAAAGATGCTGGAGCATTTGTCAACCCAAAAGACATGACCATAAATTCATAATGTCCATACCGAGTGCGGAACACTGTCTTAGGGACATCAGATGCCCTAATCATCAGATGATGATAGCCAGATCTCAAATCTATCTTTGAAAATACCTTGGCACCCTGAAGCTGGACAAATAAATCATCAATTCGCGGAAGTGGATATTTATTTTTGATAGTCACCTTGTTTAACTGTCGATAGTCAATGCACATTCTCATCGAACCATCTTTCTTCTTTACAAATAATACTGGTGCACCCCACGGCGAAACACTGGGTCTAATGAAACCCTTTTCAAGTAAATCCTGCAACTGTTCCTTCAATTCTTTTAACTCTGGCGGAGCCATACGATATGGGGGAATGGAAATGGGCCGAGTGCCTAGAGCCAAGTCAATGCAAAAATCAATGTCCCTATCGGGCGGCATACCTGGTAAGTCTGAAGGAAATACTTCAGGAAATTCGCGAACCACAGGCACGGAGTCAATAGAAGGAACCTCAGCACTAGAATCACGGACATAGGCCAAATAAGCCAAGCATCCCTTTCCAACCATACGCTGAGCCTTAACATAAGAAATAACATTACGACTAGTATGACCTGAAATTCCTTTCCACTCTATACGAGGCAAATTCGGCAGAGCTAAAGTCACAGTCTTGGCATGGCATTCTAAAATAGCATGATATGGAGATAGCCAGTCCATGCCTAGTATAATATCAAAGTCCACCATATTTAGGAGTAATAAATCAACACGGGTCTCGAGACCCTCAATTACTATAATACATGACCGATGAACTCGATCAACCACAATAGAATCGCCTACTGGTGTAGACACATGAACAGGAACACTCAGTGGATCACTGGGTTGAATCAAGTATGGTGCAAAATAGGAAGACACGTACGAATATGTAGACCCAGGGTCAAATAATGCCGATGCCTTTCTATCACAAACCAAAATAATACCTGTAATGACGGCATCAGAAGACTCAGCCTCTGGTCTGGCGGGAAGTGCATAACATCGGGGCTGTGCCCCACCACCCCGAGCAGTATCTCTAGGACGATCAGCTGCTGGCTGGTCTCTACCTCTATCGGTCTGAGCTCCACCTCTATGACCTCTACCTCCACCTCTATGTCCTCTACCTCCGCCTCTAGCTGGCCGGGCAGGCTGTGAGGGAACTGGGGCCTGAATCATGGCACGAGAACCCTGCTGGTGAGATCTGTCAGAAGCTCGAGGGCAATACTTTGCAATGTGCCTAAGATCACCGCACGTAAAACAAGCCCTCGGCTGCTGAAAATGGCGAAGTGGTGGTGCACTGATAGGCTGCTGATCAGAGTAGCGTGGCTGAGAATTACGATCACCTGAAGCATCATGAGAAACCTGAAGAGCTGACCGATAAGGCCTAGGAGGATGGCCTCTATCATAAAAATCTCTATCTCCAGACGAGGTACCACTGAATCTACCCGAATTACGAGATCTCTTATCTGATCCATGTCTTGCTCCCTGTGACAGAGCCATCTCGATCCGGCGGGCTGCATTAGCCGCCTCCTGAAAAGTGATTTCAGTTCCTGCCCCAAAGCCATCTGTAGTCGAATTGGCTGATTCAAGCCATCAATAAACCTTCTCACCCTTTCCCGATCTGTGGGAAGTATGATAATAGCATGATGAGCCAGGTCGACGAACATAGTCTCGTACTGTGTGACAGACATAGAACCCTGATGAAGACGCTCAAATTGTCTGCGCATAACCTCCCGCTGAGTTGCTGGAAGGAACTTTTCCAAGAATAATTCCGCAAATTGCCCCCAAGTCAAAGATGATGATCCCGCTGGCCTGGATAGACAATAATCCCTCCACCAAGTCTTGGCGGAACCAGATAATCGAAAAGTAGCAAAGTCCACACCATTAGTCTTCACAATGCCCATAGTACGGAGAACTTCGTGGCAGCTGTATAGGAAATCATGTGGATCCTCTGAAGGAGTGCCACTGAATGTGGTAGTGAACAGCTTGGTAAACCTATCCAATCTCCATAACGCGTCAGCGGACATGGCTGCACCATCATTAGACGGAGTCACAATAATAGGCTGAGCTGCCTCAACTGGCTGAATCACAAGAACCTGAGCCTGGGGAATTACTGGCTCCGGAGTGCGCGTAGCAGGAGTCTGATTACCTCCTCCAGCCTGAGAAGTGGCTGGTGCTACTGGTAATAAACCTGCTCTGGTGATATTGTCCATAAAACCTGCTATCCGGACCAAAGCATCCTGAAAGATCCGGTGAAAACGAAACTCCTCCTGGGACCTGAGCTGGGCCTACTAGAGCTGCTGGGGCTGGAACTTCCTCCTTGATATGAGCCTGAGGTTCTGCCACTCGTGCTGCTACCCGGGGCTGAGCTCTGCCCCTACCTTAGCCTCTAGGACGACCTCGACCTCGGCCTCTGCCCCTAGCGGGAGCTGCCGCTGCTGGGACCTCGGGCTGCTGGTCAGTAGATGAGGATGCACGTGTCCTTACCATCTGCGGAAGAACAGAGTAGAAGTTCAATTAACATTTAAAAGATCAAGTCGCACGACTGGAAAGAATAAAGGGAATATTTTCCTAACTCCGTAGTCTCTGGAGGATAAATACAGACGTCTCTGTACCGATCCTTCAGACTCTACTAAGGTTGTTCGTGAGTTGTGAGACCTGTGCAACCTAGTGCTCTGATACCAACTTGTCACGACCCGAATTTTCCACCATCGGGGTCATGATGGCGCCTACTAGTGGAAGCTAGGCAAGCCAAATATTAATTACACCTCCATTAATTACCGATTTATTATTAAGACATTAAAATTAAAACATATAAATTACAGCGGAATAATCAAAATTAGCGGAAGACTTAGTCAAATATGATAAAGAAAACCCAAACATGATACACTACCCAAGATCGGTGTCACAATACTCGCGAACTTCTAAGAATAATACACATAATTGTCTGAAAGAAAATACAAGTTGTTTATCTCGATTACATGAGATAACAGAATGAAAAGCATAGATAGAAGAGACAACGGGTCCTGCGGACGCCTGCAAGGCTACCTCGTAGTCTTGGTAGTCGGAAAATCCACAAAATCGCTATTGCCGCTGCTGCTGTCCGTAACTTGTATCTGCACAAAAAGAGCGCAGAGTGTAGTATCAGCACAACCGACCCCATGTGCTGGTAAGTGCCTGGCCTATCCCAGCGAAATAGTGACGAGACTAAGGCCAGTCACCCACATAAACCTGTACAGTTGCAATACATATATATATATATATATATATACAAGACATTTATAAGGGAAGACTCTGCTCTGAAATAACAGTCAATAACTCGTGATATCCAGAATAATCTAATCAATAGAATAAATCTTACTTTCATGTCTCAATTCCTTTCTTATTTCATATCTCGTGGTAGGCGTACCACCCGCTCCCAACTATCACAGTAACTACATCTTGTGGTAGGCGTACCACCCGCTCCCAAATATATCAATAGGCTACCGACAACTATGGCCAATGCCAAGATTTAAATCACTTTGTGGTCGGCGTACCACACGATCCCATTTCTTATTATATAAGTGGTCGGCGTGCCACACGATCCCAATTTATAAATATATATAAGTGGTCGGCGCGCCACACGATCCCAATTCATAAATATATATATTGCCGGCATTTAGCCAATAATCTCTGCATCAACAATATTTATAATTACCGGTTTTAAACCAATAATTGATAATAATTTCAACAATTTATCTCCATTACCGGTATAACACCAATAACTCTTAATCAACAATTTATTCATAACTAAATTCCTATTCCTTCAAGCTAGGATAGAACAAACACTTACCTCAAATGTTTTACGAACAATTCAATATGTGGCAATGCCTTTTCCTTTCAAATTCGGCTCCAATCCAATCGTATCTATACACAATTGATTTAATATCATCAATACTACTCAACAAACTAATTCATACGGCCAATTTCAACTTTTACAACATTCTGCCAGGAATAGTGAAATTCGACCCGGGCCCACATGGTCGGAACTCGGGGTTCGGACCAAAATTCGGTTACCCATTCCCCCACGAGTTCAAGTATATGATTTGTTTCAAAATCGGACCTCAATTCGAGGTCCAATTTCCTAATTCATGAAAAACCCTATATTCTACCAAAAACAAGAAATTCTACCATGAAAATCTTTGATTTCTATTGAAAAACATGTTTAATGTTGTTAGGAATTGAAAGAATTAAGTAAAAAGTGACTTACAATTGTTTTGAAGAAGAGGGAATTCGTGAAAAATCGCAAATGGGTGTTTTTGGGTTGTGAAATGTGAAGAATGAAGCTGGAAATCGTGATTTACAGGTCTCTGTGTTCGCATTTGCGAACATGGGTTCGCAATTGCGAACCCCGACCAATTTCTGGAGTTTGAAAAATAAGCTAAGGCTGGGAAGTTCGCATTTGCGAACTTTTGTTCGCATTTGCGAAGCCAAGGCAAAATTGGGAAGTTCGCATTTGCGAACTATTGTTCGCAATTGCGAACACAGGATAAATATGGGGAAGTTCGCAAATGTGAACTATTGTTCGCAATTGCGAACACAGGCAGACTATTGGGTAGTTCGCATTTGCGAACTCTGCAGATTATTGGGGAGTTCGCATTTGCGAACTATTGTTCGCATTTGCGAACTCTGCAGACCAGGTGCTGACAGCAACTTCTAACATGAAAAATTGATCTCGTGGCCTATCCAAAGTTCACCCGAGCCCTCGGGACTCCAAACCAATTATGCACACTAACTTAAAAACATCATACGAACTTGCTCGCGCGATCAAATCGCCAAAATAACATCAAAATCAATGATTTGAGCCTTAAAACTCAAGAATTCTTTCAAATTTCATGATTTCCAAAATTTTCAAATTAAGGCCGAAACAAGTCAAACGACGTCCGTTTTCAACCAAACTTTACAGGAAGCGCTTAATCAATATATTTGACCTGTACCGGGTATGGGAACCAAAATACGAGCCCGATATCACCACTTTTCAATCAAATTTCAGTTTCATTTTCCTTAAACATTTTCAGAAAACAACTTAACAGAAAAATTCTTTTACCGGGGTTCTAGACCTCGGATTTCAATTCCGAGCATACACCCAATTTCCATATTTTTCTACGGATTTTCTGAGACCGTCAAATCACGGTTCCGAGTCCGTTTATCAAAAATGTTGACCAAAGTCAACCATATCAATATTAATATCAAAATTCCTCAAATTTTTCACATATTTCACATATTTCAACATAAAAATTTTCCAGCTTCGTGCCCGAACTATGCACGCAAATCGAGGCAACTATAAATGAGGTTTTCAAGACCTCAGAAGCTCGAAATGATTAATAAAATAAGTGATGACCCTTTGGGTCGTCACATATCGTTTCTTCACAAGTTAATTTGGGGATGTTGGGTTGAGCAAATATTCCACTAAGTTCCTACACGTTCGGGTAAATATTCATTCCATGTCTCAAATGAGTTTGCTTTAAAGATTGTTTTGTGCTTGTTAGCATTAGAATATGTTTAGCCTTTTGTTATTATTTTTCGTTGTTGGTGTTCTTAAGATAAATTTATTTTTTATAAAGTTTCTGTTGGCTTCATGGTTAGTTGGAAATATGAAGTGAATTTGACAAGTTGTGTGTGATGATTATTTTAGATTTGAGGTACTTTTACTAATTAATGAGTTATTTGGGTAGTATTTAATCTAGTTTGGCCCTTGCAATACAATTTCAGTTTGTATTCCTCTCCTCCTTCCCTTTGTTTATCCTTCAGTGCTTTCGCAGTTTGACATGGTATTTTTAAAGTTTCCGCAAAGGTTTCAGTTGTCCCGATTTATGGTGTAATATGATTTATGGTAATTTCCGAACAAAGTGGAGTTTTATTGATTCCATTCAAGTAGGGTGATTTATTTTAGTTGTTTAAATAAGAATTTTGAATGTGAAAAGGTTTCCTACTTGACGGTCTTAATTCGAGTATGTGTAGTCATATTTGTTCTGTTTGAAAGCTGAAGTGTAAATTTGAAGTGTTAGCCTTTGACGCACCATAAACTCACCTCCTTCACCAACCGAACTCCAAAAATTGGAGCAGCTAGCTGCTCTTTGAAACAACCAGTGAAATGCAACCTTGAAGAACCACTTCTTAGGCAAAAACCAGCTCCAAATCCCATCCTAAAATCAGTAATAGTAGCTCTTTCATTATCCTTTAAAACACCTGCAAACTGACCCAAATTACAGCCATATCATCCAAATTAAAAGAGCTCTCCGTCGTCATTAGACTAAGCTAAGAACGGATCCTCGTCTCTCAAGCAAAAAATGAGCCGCAGTTCCTAAAAATTGAGAAAACTGCAGCCATACATCTGAAATTTTCTTCTAAAAAAATACTTTATTCAATTGGGGATTCTTCATATAAACACATAATGACATAGTAAAAGAAGCTTGGGGATTTTGTGGTGAAGGGACGAATGGAAAAAACGGAGGACAGACTTCGGATTCAAATCCTTTGATTTTTTTTTCAAATGTTAGTTTCTTCTTCTGATTGTCGATTTTAAACCCCTGGAATCTGGAGATTCAAGTATGTGGCTCCATTTGAGGTTTTCATTTGTTGTTGTTGGCCATCATCGATTTTACGTAACTAGAATTCGTGTATTTGTTGGTTCTTCAACTGTTATTCAGAAATTTGGGTTAACAAGTACTTTTCGATTACTCCAACCTCTATTTTGTTGGGCTTGACATAAATTCTGTTTCTTTGTATAAAATAAAGACTATAATGTAAAAACATGTATAGAGAGAAACTGATATATTATTCGAATTCAAACTGGTGTACATAATGAAATGAAAATCCTTCTATTTATTTATAGAAGAAAGGAAGCTGATGTGTAAGCTGCTACTGCAAGCTGCTTTGTAAGCTACTATAAGCTGCTACTCCAAGCTGGTGTGTAAGCTGTTACTATATCCGATATGGATAATCTTCTACCGGGGGTAATGTTTATCCATAACCGGATACTTAAATGATAAACTTATTATACCCGGTATGGATAATCTTCTTTCGGAGGTAATATTTATCCATAATCAGGTACCGAAATAATAAGCTTTTTCAGGAGGCTTATTTCCAATAGAGTACTAAATAGATAAACATATTTACGGCGGAGTCACATACGGATAAGCTTCTTCATGAAGCTTATTTACAACGGAGTATGAACATAATATAATATATTTATAACACTCCCCCTCAGATGTTCATTAAAATATAATGTGCCTCATTAAAACTTTACTAGGAAAAACCATGTGGGAAAAATTCTAGTGAAGAAAAAAGAGTACACATATTTAGTAATACGCATTGCCAGGTGCCTCGTTAAAAACCTTATAAGGAAAACCTCATGGGAAAAAACCTTAGTAAGGGAAAAAGAGTGCATCGCATATTTTACCCCCCCCGTGATGGAAACCTTGTTTCAAATATTTGAGTCTCCGCATTCCAATCTTGTATACCATCTTCTCAAAAGTTGAAGTTGGCAAAGATTTAGTGAATAAATCTGCTGGATTATCACTTGAACGGATTTGTTGCACATCAATGTCACCATTTTTCTGAAGGTCATGTGTGTAGAACAATTTTGGTGAAATGTGCTTCGTTCTATCTCCTTTTATAAATTCTCCCTGTAATTGGGCTATGCATGCAGCATTGTCTTCATATAAAATAGTGGGTCTTTTTTCACATTCCAAACCATATTTTTCTCGAATAAAATGAATTATTAATATCAACCTTATGCCTTCCCTACTTGCTTCATGAATAGCTATTATATCAGCGTGATTTGAAGAAGTAGAAACAATAGATTGCTTTGTAGAGCGCCATGATATGAAAGTACCTCCATATGTAAATACATATCCGATTTGAGATCGAGCTTTATGGGGATCAGATAAATAACCTGCATCTGCATAACCAACAAGATCTGCACTATCTTTGTTAGCATAAAACAAACCCATATCAAGAGTCCCCTTTAAATATCGCAATATATGCTTAATCCCATTCCAATGTCTCCGTGTAGGTAAAGAACTATATCTTGCTAGTAAATTAACAGAAAATGCTATGTCAGGTCTTGTAGCATTAGCAAGATACATTAATGCACCAATTGCACTGAGATAGGGTACTTCTGGACCAAGGAGTTCCTCGTCCTCTTCTGGAGGTCGGAACACATCCTTATTCACTTCAAGTGATCGAACAACCATTGGAGTACTCAATGGGTGTGCTTTGTCCATGTAAAAGCGTTTTAAGACCCTTTCTATATAGGCAGATTGATGGATAAAGATCCCTTCTGCTAAATGTTCAATTTGCAGACCAAGACAAAGTTTCGTCTTTCCAAGATCTTTCATCTCAAATTCTTTCTTAAGATATTCAATTGCCTTTTGGAGCTCTTCTGGAGTTCCAACAAGATTTATGTCATCAACATAAACAACAAGTATAACAAATTCTGATGCTATTTTCTTTATAAAAATACATGGACTAACAACATCATTTATGTAACCGTCTTTCAGTAAATATTCACTAAGGCTATTATACCACATGCGCCCTGATTGCTTTAAACCGTACAAAGATCTTTGTTATCTAATTGAATACATTTCCTGAGATTTTGCTTCAGGGATTTTAAATCCTTCAGGGATTTTCATATAAATTTCATTATCAAGTGAACCGTACTGATAAGCTATAACTACATCCATTAGATGTATTTCAAGCTTTTCATGTAGTGCTAAACTGATGAGATATCGAAATGTTATGGCATCCATAACAGGTGAATATGTTTCATTAAAATCGACTCCGGGTCGTTGTGAGAATCCTTGTGCAACAAGGCGAGCTTTATATCTTTCAACTTCATTTTTATTATTCCTTTTCCGCACAAAAACCCATTTATGACCAACTGGTTTTATACCAGCAGGTGTTTGGACAACTGGTCCAAATACCTCTCTTTTAGCAAGTGACTTCAATTCCAATTGAATTGCCTCTTGCCATTTTGGCCAATCGGATCTTTGTCGACATTCTTCGACAGATCGAGGTTCAAGATCCTCACTATCTTTCATAATATTTAGTGTGACATTATATGCAAAAATATTATCCACAACTATTTCAAAACAATTTAATTAATTCCATCACCGGTCGAACTTATTAAAAGTTCTTCACTTACATGAGCTTCGGGTTCGTTGATTTCTTCAGGAATCTCAGAACTAATTAGATCTTGGGTCTCTTCAGGAGATCCCTTTATGGTATCATTTTGATCATTTGACGATTTTCTTTTTCGAGGATTTCGATCCTTAGAACCCAAAGGCCTACCATGCTTCAGGCGTGCTTTAGGTTCAATAGCTCTTATGCTAGTAGATGGTCCTACTGGAATATCAATTCGGATAGGCACATTCTCTGCAGGGATATGTGACTTAGTTATCCTTTTCAAATCAGTAAATGCATCTGGCATTTGATTTGCTATATTCTGTAAATGGATGATCTTCTGGACCTCCTGATTACATATAGGGGTACGTGGATCAAAGTGAGATAATGGTGAAACTTTCCACATAATTTCTTTTTTGATTTCCTTTTTCTCTCCCCCTAATTGTGGGAAATTTGTTTCATCAAACCGACAATCTTCAAGTCGGGCAGTAAATAAATCTCCTGTCAATGGTTCAAGATAGCGAATAATAGAGGATGATTCAAACCCAATATATATTTCTATCCTTCTTTGTGGTCCCATCTTACTGCGCTGTGGTGGTGCTACTGGCACTTATACAGCACATCCGAAAATTCGTAAATGGGCAATATTTGGTTCGTGACCAAAACTAATTGTGATGGAGAATATTTATTATAATGTGTCGGTCTGAGACGGATAAGTGATGATGCATGCAAGATAGCATGGCCCCAAACAGTAGTGGAAAATTTCATTTTCATAAGTAGTGGTCTTGCTATCAATTGTAGGCGTTTAATAAATGACTCTGCAAGGCCATTTTGAGTATGAACATGAGCTACAGGATATTCAACTTTTATCCCAACTGATAATCATCAAAAGCTTGAGATGAGAATTCTCTAGCATTATCGAGGCGAATAGCCTTTATAGGATAATCTGGGAATTGTGCCCTTAATCGAATTATTTGGGCTAATAGCTTTGCAAACGCCAGGTTGCGAGATGATAATAGGCACACATGAGACCATCTTGAAGATGCATCTATTAGGACCATAAGATATCTAAAAAATCCAGTTGGTGGGTGAATAGGTCCACATGTATCCCCATGTATACGTTCTAAAAAGGCAGGGGATTCAATGCCAACCTTCATTGGTGATGGTCTAGTGATAAGTTTCCTTGATAACAAGCATCACAAGAAAATTCGTCATTCGTAAGAATCTTCAGGTTCTTTAACGGATGCCCACTCGAATTTTCAGTAATTCGTCTCATCATTATTGATCCAGGATGGCCCAAACGGCCATGCCAAAGCACAAAAGTATTTGAATCCGTAAACTTCTGGTTTACGATAGAATGTGCTTCAACTGTACTAATTTTTGAATAGTATAAGCCAGAAGATAAAGTTGGTAACTTTTCTACAATGTATTTCTAGCGAGAAATATTCTTTATAATACAAAGATATTCCATGTTTATTGTCTCAACATGATACCCATTTCGGCGGATATCTATAAAACTCAACAAGTTTCTTCGGGACTTGGAGGAGAATAATGCATTGTCTATAATAAGTTTTGTCCCCTTAGACAAAAAGATAATGGCTCTTCCGGAGCCTTCAATCAAACTTATATTACCAGAAATTGTTGAAACATTTGCTTTTTCCTTATGCAAATAAGAAAAATATTTCTGATTCCTGAATATGGCATAAGTTGTTCCACTATCAATAACACAATATCTTCATGATTTATCTTTGATCCAAATATAATTTTAGGATTATCCATATTCTTCAAAATGACATAAATAAAACATATTATAGAAAACATCAAAATATAACTTTTATTTATGTACAACAATCACATAACCAAACTATCTATTACGAACAACAAAAATTAACATATTTATATTTCTACATATTCACTGCCGATTACATGACTTGTTTCTCCTTCTGGGAGTGCAAAGTAATCAGCTACATCTAAATGCATGAAGTCAAAATTATCTTCAGAGATAAAATTTACTTCAGCATTTTTCTCTGTCTTTTTCAAGGAGGCTTGATAAAGCTCTACCAGGTGCTTTGGCGTACGACAGGTACGTGACCAGTGCCCTTTTCCTCCACATCTATAACATGCACTTTCAGTATTTGGTGCTTGCACCGCTTCATGCTTTTGTTCCTTCCTTTTCCACTGCTGGTGGCGAGGAGGGTTCTTTGGTGCGTTATTATTACCATGATTGGGCTTTCTTCCCCGACCACGGCCATGACCACGACTGGGGCCACGACCTCTTCCACGTTTGGCTTGGTGGAAGTTCGTCTTATTCACTTCAGAGAATGGACAAGAACCAGTAGGTCGACTTTCATGGTTTTTCATTAATAGCCCATTATGTTGCTCGGCTATAAGAAGATGTGAGATAAGTTCAGAATACCTTTTAAATCTCATCTCTCGATATTGCTGCTGCAGGAGCATAATCGAGGCATGAAAAGTGGTGAAAGTTTTCTCCAACATATCATAATCAGTAATATTATCATCACATAATTTTAGTTGGGAAATAATTCTGAACAAAGTAGAATTATACTCACTAATAGATTTAAAATTTGTAGCCTTAGATGAATCCAATCATATTGTGCTGATAACGTGTTATAAAATAAAGACTGTAATGTAAAGACATGTATAGAGAGAAACTGATATATTGTTCGAATTCAAACTGGTGTACATAATGAAATGAAAACCCTTCTATTTATAGAAGAAAGGAAGCTGCTACTGCAAGCTGCTGTGTAAGCAGCTACTACAAGCTGTTGTGTAAGCTACTATAAGCTGCTACTCCAAGCTGCTGTGTAAGCTACTACAAGCTGGTGTCTAAGCTGCTACTATATCCGATATGGATAATCTTCTATCGGGAGTAATGGTTATTAATAACCGGATACTGAAAGGATAAACTTATTATATCCGGTATGGATAATATTCTACCAGAGGTAATGTTTATCCATAACCGGGTACCGAAATGATAAACTTCTTCAGGAGGCTTATTTCCAATACAGTACTAAATAGATAAACATATTTACGGCGGAGTCACATACGAATAAGCTTCTTCGGGAAGCTTATTTATAACGGAGTATGAACATCCATAATATAATATATTTATAACACTTCTCTTCTTCTGGATTGGAATTTTCTTTTTGAATTGTTGTTGAGTTGAAGGTTGGCGTAAAAGAAATATCTACTGGGTTGCGAATCTACATTGTGTTGACATGAAAATTAATATAGTTCTGATTATATGTAAATGCTTGAATGATTAATTTTACTGTTTCAGTCGGAATGATATCTACGTTTTGATTAAATGTATAGTTCTCTGTTTTAGACTTTAGATGCCTTTTGATATTTGTAGTCAAATTCCATGTTTCAAGATTTTCTTACATTATTATCGGTTCATATTATGTTGATTTCATGGTTATAGTAGTTATCAATTAAAGAACTTTATCATGGACCATGTATCACTAAATTAGGTTAGAGGTTGGGTTTGGTTACGAGTACAAAAAGCTTGAGTTATATTTGGACTTTATGGATACGTGCCTAGTAAGAAGTATTCTACTGATGGCCCATTTCTCTATTAACTAGCTAGCCCATTTCTTCAATAATGAACAAGTGCTTACTCAGGGCCCTCGCTTAATTAATTTTGAATCATTAGAAATCAAGGTGCGCCACTAGCGAATTTTCCATGGCCCTCGCAAAGTTGCTAATGCTAGATGCTTTAAGCGCGTACTTTAATAAAATTACCTTCTTAAACTTGGGGGCACATTTATGTAACCCAAATTCAAATCTCAACGGAGTCGAAATGGGTTGACAATCATGGGTGCACTGGTGCGACGTGGTTCGAGATACATTTTCACGACATTGCAATTCTTATAAAAAAATAAATAAAAGCGGTTGATTAATAAAAAGCACATAAAAGTAGAACATGTATTAAAATCAGATAAAATCAAATACAACAGTTGAGCGACCGTGCTAGAACCACGGAATTCGAGAGTGCCTAACACCTTCTCCCAGGTTAACAGAATTTCTTATTTGGATTTCTGGTTCACGGACTGTTAACAGAGTCATATTTCCTCGGTTCGGGATTCAACCGGTGACTTGGGACACCATTAAACTCCCAAGTGGTGACTCTGAATTTAAATAAATAAATCTTGTTCTGATTGTCCTTTAACTGGAAAAACTCATTCCTTTTATTATATCTCTCCCCGGAGTATAGTAAATAGCTCGCAAAAAGGAGGTGTGACAGGCGTTACTTTTCAGTTGAAGAATTCGGAAGCCCGCCCGTAGAACGGAGGTGTTACTTTTCAGTTGAAGAACGGGAGACCGCCCGTAGAACGGAGGTGTTACTTTTCAGTTTAAGAATTCGGGGGCCCACCCGTAGAACAGAGGTGTTACTTTTTTTTTAAGTTGAAGAATTCGGGAGCCCGCCTGTAGAACGGTGGTGTTACTTTTCAGTTGAAAAATCAGGAGCCCGCCTGTAGAATGGAGGTGTTACTTTTCAGACAGAATTCGGGAGTCCGCCCATAGAACGGGGGTGTCAATTTTCAGTTGAAAAATTCGGGAACCCGCCCTTAGAACGGAGGCGTTAATTTCAGTTGAAGAATTCGGGAGCCCACCCATAGAACAGAGGTGTTACTTTTCAAGTTTTGAGGATTGAAGTCGGGAGCCCCCGCCTGTATAACAGAGGAATACATTTCAAGTTGAAATCAGTAAAATGAAGGATTACAGTAATATCCACAACATAAGTTCAAGTTTAGCAATCAAGAAAGGCCGACAATGTCAAGATAGAAATAAAGAAACATCATAAGAATACAAGATGCAAGCTCAAGGCAACACAAGAGCAAGTTGAAGATCTAGAAAGATTTTTATAAATTATAGACTAGTTTAGTCTAACTTCTTGTTTCCTTTTATCACGGTGTAATAAGGAAGTCAGTAAGCAACATCATGCAACAACAGTAACATCAAGATCACAGCTTAATGGTAGTCCCAGCTACCAAAACTTCCTGAACTACATTGACCTAATTCTCTTTTAGCCAGGGATATGTAGGAGACCTTTAGAAGCAAAGGTTTGGTCAAATATTTTCAAAAAATGCTTCACACAGAGTACTCAAATGGGCAAAAATCACTCGTATCCGCTCAATTATCTTTGCACGAAAACTCTTCATGTTTCCGGGCAAAGAGGGGCAGATGTGAGCACGTGATTTTTGCCCTATAGGAGAATTACTCCCAAAATTCAAGATAAAATAATTTTATTTGTCTTGTGTGTGATTTTGTAGATTCTTGTGTTACTTCTCGTATTTATTTGTGTTTTTTTTCTTGTGCGTATCATTTGTTGAACTAATATAAAAACACAAAAAATATGTTGCATACATTTAGGAATTAATTATGCATCTTTAGAAATTAATCAACCATAATTTGGTTAAAAGAAAAATACAAAAAAAAAATGTGTTTCGTGTCTTGTCAATGGTTATTTTTGTTCTTCATTTGCGTGTTAATTGTTGGAAGATGATTAGATTTTTGTAAACTTTAATCTAGGATTTTGGTTTTAATTTAGGGAATTAATTTAATAGGATTTAAAAGAAAATAAATGGAAAAACAATGTTGAGGAAATTAGAATTGGGCTAATCCAACCCCAAACCCAAAACCCTGGCCAAAATCCGCCCAGTCCAAACCTGATCCATGCCCAAACTACACCATTTTGGTAACATTCGGTGTGAGCCGTTGGATCACACCAATCCAACGGTCAAGATTAACCTTCCCCAACCCGTTACCCGTCCCAACCAGACCAATTTAAACCAAAACAACCTCGTTTCATTGCGAGATTGATCTTGGCCATTGGATTCTCGTGATCCAACGGCCCAATTAATTCCCACATTTTAACTTATCCAACCCCCCCCCCAAACCCCTTGTCACCCCTTAATTCCCAAACCCCCTCCCCAATGGTCTCTGAGAGATGAACCAAACAATCCCAAAACCCTAGCCCCGCCCTCCTTCCCCTTCGCCGTAAACCCGGCGACAACGATGCTGGTGACTACCATCTCAACACCCTAGGACCACTCAACCACCCTGAATCCCAATCCACAAACCATTAACCTCGAATCAGTCTATAGCTTCTCGAATCTTCGATTGAAGATTCGAGCAAAACTCAAAGCTACCCCAACCGGCCGCAAATTCACACCAGTCACTCCCCTGACCTCCCTCATACCCCGAATAACTTTGGTTCCCTTCGAATCTGACCAGGACTTTTCGAACTCCAAATCAAGAACTCAAGAACCCTAGAAAACCAGATGATAAAATCTACCCAAATAATTAAGGGCTCGGGGTCTATTCGACTTTAATCGAGGTGTTCTCAGTTGAGAACACTTCGATTAAATTCTGTTCGACCTCAAGACTGTCAATCCAAGTTCGAACTTGGGTCGTTTGAATTCTGAGGTACTTGTTTCTTTTTCTTCCGTTCTATATTCATATTTTTATCTCTTTACATGTTTTGTTTGGTTTATTTGATTTGTCGATTTTTTCTCTTCTTTCTTTCAACTTATTCTGCCATATTTAAAGACCCTTTGTTTGGTCGATTCTTCTATTTTTCATTTGATATCGATTACATGTAACTAATTAAATAAATGTCGTCGATTAATTTCATAGGTCTGTTGGTTAGAATAATGGACAGTGATATTATTGACACTGTTAAATTTGGTCTGAATCGTTGTTTGAATTAGGAATTTGAATTGGTTATATGAACATGTTTTAGATTGGTTAACCAGCCTAGGCTTTATGTATTAAGGAGAGTGTTAGTTTAAGACAGACATAGAAATTAATAGGCTGTGATTATGACTAAGTGGGAGACCATGTGCTGGCAGGGCACGCTTGAATTTAAAAATTTCAGGCTGCCCATACCAATTTTAGCTTAAATAAAAGGAAAAGGGGTTTAATAATAGGTAGGGGCAATCAGTAGTGGTTTAGGGAGTAACATGGGAGGGAATGATAAAAGGCAAAGAGGGATACATGTTCTAAAGGGAGAATACAAGCTGGAAAAGGAAAAGTTGGTTTTTAAACATGAATTGATTTTGTTCTTTAAATAGATACACAAATCAGAGAACTAAAAAAAAGATAGAGAGAGTTTAAGAGGAGGTTGGAACCTTAAGAACTTTCTGAAAACTAGTAGTTTCTCTAGCTATCAGTTTAGAGCTTTATGAGTCTTCTTTATCTCCTCTCAGCATTAGAGAGTCACTGAACGAGGTTAGAGCTCAGAAATAGAGAGAAGACACTCAGTCTTGTTTTTACTATTCCATTGGATCCCTTCGATTTATTTCAAGTGTGTTTGTCGATTTTGATTTCCCTTCCTAAGTTCAACTCATCGGAACTTTTTCTGATATATGCTGTCCACTTTTGTTTTAAAGCAAGTTCAATAGAGTCTGGTGGGTTTGTGGATTGTTGTTTGGTTTGTCAATGGTTCTGGGCTGTAGTTTGAGATTATACTCTGGTTGAAGATGTTTTCTGCTGTGACTTTGCTGTGTTACTGCTGCCCTATTACTTGTTGCTGAACTCTGTTTCCACCGTAAAGATTTCCAGGTACACGACTTGACTTTGATAGCTATGAGTTGAAGCATGAAGGGTGAACCTGTAATTGAAGCATGAGATCTAATTAGATTTAGCTATAGATTTATGTATCTAAATATTTGATTCACTAATGCTATTTAGGTCTTAGATTGAATGTGTATTGGCTTGACTAAAATTACTGAAAATTGTTGGCATTACCTGGACTGATAATCATTCTGCCTCGAATGTATGCTAGCTTTTGAGTTTGATTTTGAGTGTTAGTTGTAATTAGGTTCATGTTAGGTTGGTGAAATAATTTGAGTTAAGTTTCAGCTTGTTCTCTGTCATGTGTTTCGTAAATATGTGTGAAAAGTAATTCAGCAATAGGATAAATCCTAAGTAGTTAGTTTTCATTTTGACTTGTAGTCAAATAAAGAGTTTGAATACTTTATTTCACGCCTATTATGGTAACTGGAACCTAGGAATCCAATTGTTGGTCAGGGAAATTAACTTGTATTAGTTCTGCAAGTTACGATAGTTTGTCTATGAGGAATTTGTTTTGTTGTGTGTTCAATTTGTTCAAAAATGAGTACATTGCTTCACCATAAAGTCATAATATCATAACCAGTCACGAGACGATTTATGAACAATCACATGGCTTGCCCGGCTTCAGGGATTCGTTCCCTCAACCTCGCCATGTGGCATGTTCTACCCTTTCAGTTTGGGCTCGTCCCAGGCCCAGCATTTGAGAGCATTGAAAATCCCGATCCAGCGTATGGATTAGGTTCCTTGGACCTAAAGTTGAAATGACATTTGGTATATTAGTGTTTAATTAATAGGCTATGGGATTTCTTAATAACAATTAATTAGGACCTTTATTTTAAAGACAAATACAAAAAAAAATCAAAGGTTCTTTTAGGATTGACCTTAAATAAAATGATGATATGAGCCTCGCCAAACGAAACACAAAAGACGGGGCCCTCAACAAATAACTATTAAAATACTTAGAATTTGGGAGGGCCATCTAGCGAATTTCATGGTCTTCCTCAAATATAATGAATGAGTAGTTGCTTTAGGCGCGTATGTTAATAATATTACCTCCCTAAATACGGGTGCACATTTATGTGACCCAAATCCAAATCTTAGCAAAGTCAAATTGTGTCAAAAGTCACGGGCGCACTGGTGCGACGTGGTTCGAGATGCATTTTCACGATGTTGTAATTCTTATTAAAAATAAATATATAATAAAAGCGGACTATTAATAAAAGGCACGTAGGATAGAACATGTTTTAAAATCAGATAAAATCAAATACAACAGTTGAGCGATCGTGCTAGAACCACGGAATACAGGAATGCCTGACACCTTCTCCTGGGTTAACAGAATTCCTTACCCGAATTTCTGGTTCGCGGACTGTTAACAGAGTCATATTTTCCTTGGTTCGGGATTCAATCGGTGACTTGGGACACCATTAACCTCCCAAGTGGCGACTCTAAATTAAATACATAAATCCCATTTCGATTGTCCTTTAATTGGAAAAACTCCCTTTACCACGCCCTTCGCGGGGTACGGTAGCGCCAAAAGGAGGTGTGACAGTTGCAAATATAATCTGATTTACAAGTCCAAAATCGAATCCCACAGAGAATTAACCTATCAATTACCTTTTTGGAATCACTAAATTCTTTATAATCAACTTCCCCAAACGTTGTAAACAATAGTTGATGGTATTTTTACTAACTAAGATTGAAAGTAAATAAATAATAGATGTAAACTAAATATGTTGGGTTGTAAATAATAAGGAGAAGGTTCTAAGGTAGTGATCTCCCTTATTGATGGAATCCCTTCCGGTTATGTTTCATATTGATTCACCAGAATATCCCTATCAATCATGAGCACTCTTTTTACCGTAAATCTCTCCTGAGTAATTGCGATAATTTACTAGACGCACTCTCCCGAGTTATGCTAGCTGACTTTATTTATTACAGCTCACTTGAGATCATACTCAAGACTTCGTTATCCCCAAATCCTGCATTTAAACCCGTAGTTATAGATCCCTCTTATACTTTGGGAGTGGTGTTGTTCAATAATTACCTAAATATGCACTCTCTCCCGAGTTATGCACACTAAATATGCATAGCTAATTGAGAATCCTGTCAATTAACTATAATAAACATGTAATTGAACAAATAGAGATTAACCGGCAAAATATATGAACATAATCAATAAGCTCATCCTTCAATAGGTTCCATCAAAACCTTAGACTAAAGTATTTAGCTACTCATAACAACTTGAAGATAAACTACAAAATTTTCATCGTGTAAAATTGCAAGAAAAAGAAGAAATAAAGAACTATGATGTTTTGGGTGATCTCCCGCACTTGTGTTTCTTTCCGAAAGAACTCTCCAAAACAAATCTATCCTAATGTGGCTGAATTCCGACTTTTTATAAGGTTTTACACCAAGTTTTCCCGACTTGACACTTTCGTCCCTAGCTTTTTCGCGTTTTGCCGCGGTCCTATCGTGGTTACACCAGGATCGCGATCCCACCGCAGTTACGCTAGGATCACGGCTAAATATGTCCTCTAAATCTGTACTCTGCTCTGCCACGGTCTTACCGTGGTTACGACCTGACCGCGGCAGGCCAAGTTTAGCACTGCTTTTGACTTTTCACTTGGTGCATTTCTTGGGCATTGTTTGATTGGCCTCCTTTTCTCTGTAATTGATCCCAAACTTGCTCCATCGACGTCTTTCATTGGATATAGCCTGAAAATCATGAAAAGCACTAATCAGAGCAATTGGTCATCACTTTTTACCACAAAGCTATACAAAAATCTAGTTCTTTAGGGTCTAATTATAGTCTAATTCACCTATTATCAACACCCCACACTTAAATCTCTAATCGTCCTTGAGCAAGTTGAACCACACTTTTAGGACTATTCATTATATGCATTACCTTTTTGTGTCACACTAGCTATTATGAAAGAATAACCTAAGTAGTGCAACAGCCACACCTCAGATGAAGACTTTAATGCCATGCCATACTCATGATTACTCTATGTGCTCTAATAGAAGTGAAGACTTGCTTTTTCTTCTTGAGTTAAATGCCCTCAGATCACATTTTTTTAGAGAAGTTCCACACACATCAAAAAACAAAAAACTGTAGAATAAACGAATTCACTCACTCTCAGCAAAGAACATTCATATGCCACATAGATACACCATAAGCTTGCACTTAGTGTAATACTCTACTAATCAAATTGTTCAGTCTAAGATCAATAGGGCTTCATTTGGTTGTAATATAGGCTACGGTACGGGTATGATACTTTTAGATATAAGAGTGACTACACCTCCCTAAGCACTTTAATACATACATTTTCTCAATTAAACCTCATTGTTATGTCACCTCAAAATCCCACATTCACATCAATATAACTACCTCATTCTTCTTTAAGCACACTTGCATCAAGAGCCACCACTTATCAAGGAGTTTTTATGTTTAATTTTTTTTTTCTCAATTCAAGTGGCTCTTCCTTTTTCAAAATAGTGCACCTTTCTCCTTATTCAACTAGTTCCACTCAAAAGCCAAACCGACCACCGCACACTTTAACTTTTACAAGGTTCATAACAATTCAAGTGCTTATGAGAGGTGAAAAGGTTTAAATAGATGGTTAATTCAAATAAATGGGTAAGGCTTGTAATGTGGTTGCCAAAGAAAAAGGATTATATGCTCAAAGGGGTTAACTATGATAATATGTACAAGTGGATTCATGATTATATAGGTTATACCAAGAAAATCCTAAATCGTCTCTAAGACCAAACAACTACTATTTCGCTTTACACACACACGGGCAAGTTCTAGGTATCGCATGCAAGCACATAATACGTGTATAACCTCACACACACTTGGCATGTAACTCATTCCGAATTAGTTTGTCAACACATTCACGAGAGTATTCAAGTAAGACAAAGTGTGCTAAATAAGGCATAAGATTAAGAGTCTACACGTGAGCCTAGACGTTGCACCCTCAAGTTCATTTTAAGTATTTGCATGTATGTACACCACGAGATGTATTCTTGCCCAACCATTCTTAGCCTACAAGAGTCCTAAGAGTCCTAAAATTTATTAAAGAAAAATTTACCTAACCCGGTTCAAGAAAAACCCTTGGAAAAGAACCGTGGTCAAAAGAAAAATCAAGGTGAAATTACTACACTACCTAAAAAGAAAATAAAATATAAAAAAAATCTTTTTGGCTTTTTGATTAGACTACTTCCCTCAAGAATACTTTCTAGGTGGTCCGTCATCAGGAAAAGTCTCCTAACTTTATTTATTTTTTTATTTTTTTATTTTATACATCCGACTTTAACCCTCAAGAAACTCGTTGATAAGTGTCCATTGTTGGGCCAAGTCGGTGACATCTAAGCTACATATACAACAACACATATATACATATACCCAAGTCTCCCACACCACACTCAAAGAGTATGGCATGTCCTCATGTCATAAAACAATTAAAGAGCAGAAGGGTAAGAGGACTTCCATGGTCATCAATCGGAGTTAGAGATGGTGTTGGGATCCACGACAGGCCCTCCCTAAAGCACGGAACCAAGTCATCACCTGGCTCTCAAACCTGGCCTGCCGTCTAGGCATGGCATCCAAACGAACATGCAGGCTATCTACTGAGGTGTGTAGATCTGTCACCTCTTCCTCCATAGAAGGCAACAAGGGTCGACTGGAGTATGATCTAGAGTAATCTACCCCGGTTCGGGGTTGCCGTGAGGATCCAGCTGCATCATAGGACCTCTTGGCTGGTGCCATGGGTGTTGGTTCATCATCATCGTCGTCCAGGTCAATGTGTGTAGGTGCATCTCTTCCCACTTTTATTTTTGACGCTCTGAAAGCTATTTTGGGGGATAAAAGTGTCATCCGTAGGATTGACTAGAACATCAACCAGCATACATAACCTCGTCACAAGTGAGGGGAAGTAAAATCCCTTAGTCATCAGAGGTGACCGGAGGATCATTTCATCTCCAATGATTTTAGCAATATCAATGTCCTTTCTAGTCATGAAGCACCAAACCAATAAAGCCTGCAAGTTGTTCACATCTGTTGTGTTGCCCGTGGGCAACAATCTGTTGCAAATCATGGTGAACCAGCACTTAGCTTCCCATGTGAATGACTTGGAATGTAGGGTCATGTTTTCCTAAATCCAAACCGGCCTTCCCCCTGAGCATATGGACTCAATCAAAGTGCCCCAATCGACCCCTAGAGAATTGTGGTAATAATAATTGTCACTAGTGAACGGAGGCAGCTGCAGGACCTGGCAAATTTTATGGACTGAGGCATCAACTACTTTCACAACAACCACCGAACGACATATATGTTTCGGGCAGTTCACGTAGAACTTTCGGACTATCATTGGGTTTGGCGTGTCAGGTTCATCGAACAAGTACTCCACCCCCCAGTAGATTTTCTCATACATGTCCGTCTTTTTGACACCGAGGGCAGCCTTGTCAATACCAATCTCCAGGACAAAGCTTTTAGTGGCTTTGGCATGAAACCTATCCTGGGCCTCCTCATACGTGAACTGGGTGGCATCATAAGTGGGCACATCAAAAATGATTTCTGAGTTTCTTCGCTTATTATGGGCCATAGTACATGCAACCAATTCATCATAACTATCAGGCGCATCCAAATATGTGCTAGTCGGATGGATACTCAAACTTCGCCCCACTGGTACCAAACAATTACCTAAAGTGGACAACATCCACAATAGTCCCCACACCACTTATCAATGATACAATCCCTCCCTATAAAACCCCATCACAAGCTTCCATCAATACATACAGTTAAATGCCACCACTATCTACTCCACATACAAATTATCAACTAGAAATACACCCTACACCTATACAAATCAATCCCAAGCACCAACTACAACACCAAACTTGGATTCTAAAATCCCATTGCAACCAAAATCAAGAAATATATATAATAATCACTACATAATGAAAAATACATACAACATAAGGAAAAGTAGAACAACTTACTTGAGGATTACAGGTAAGTCTTGAGAAAGAAAAGAAAAGAAAAAAAATTGGGAGGTTGTGGCTGGGTAGGGGTGGGCCATTTTGGGGGGGGGTATGGATGGGTAGGGTTTGGATGGAACGCGGGTAAAAATAAAGAGTCATGGGGGTTTTGGGTTATAGGAAGAAGAATAGAGGAGAGAGAGTGGGTGTTGGGGAGAAGAAGAAGAAGAGGAGGAGAATGGAGAAGAAGAAGATTTAGGAAGAAGAAGAAGAATAATAGAGAAATTGAGAGAGTTTTGAGAGAAGATAGAGAGAAGAGATAGAGAGAATAGAAGGGAAGGGGGTGTCGGTTGATTGGTAATGGTTGGGATTGTGGGTAGGTTTGGGTAATTAAAGGGGGAAAAAGAAAATAAAAAAAAAATTGCTGCAAGTCGTACCTAGGCTTGGCGCGAACCGCCGCAGTCGTATCGCGGTTACGCTACAACCACAGTGGACCAACTTTAGAGAGGGTCCTTCATCGCGGTCCCACCGGGGTTGCGCCACGACCGCGGTGGACCTGTTCCTAGATGCCAATTTCGAGGTACTTTTCATTGGTTTGCCCCTTAGGCACTATTTTTACCTCTTTTAATGCCTACCTTACCCATGTTATGCCTAGTCTCGTGATGCAAATTCCTCCGCACTAACCTGCATATATACAACATGTTAGAAATTCTACTATCGTGGGTTGCCTTCCATGAAGCGCCTAATTTGACATCGCGTCACGACACTGCACAAACGCAAGATTCGCTCAACCTCTTTTTTTATATGATATTACAGACTACACTTACAACACATTCATGGGTTGCCTCCCATGCAACACCTGATTTAATGTCGCGGGACGATGCATGTAAGCGCATTTAAGGTTCGCTCGACCTCTGAGGTTCAGTCAGGTGGATCTCAGACCCTTCCTTTGGTTCGTTCATGCCCACATATAGTTTTAATCTCTACCCATTGACTCTAAATGTATGAGAGTCTTTCTTAGCGGAAATCTATACAAAACCTTAAGGGAATACTTCAACCTCTCGAAACGGACCAAACCATCTTGACTTAGGGAACAACCAGAATCGTGAGTTATAGAGAAATACCATGTCTCTGGGTTTGAAATGTCGCTCAAAAATGTTCGGGTCGTGCAACCTATTCATTCTTTTCTTGTACAATCTTGTGCTCTCAAAAGCAAGATGTCTGAACTCGTCAAGCTCATGCAACTCAGTGATTCTAGTTGTGCATGCAGCTTCAATATCTAAGTTTAACTACTTCAATGCCTACCACACTTTATGTTCAAGTTCCACTGGTAGGTGACAGGCCTTTCCAAACACCAACTTATACGATGACATACCAATTGGTGTTTTAAACGTGATCCTGTAGGCCTAGAGTGCATCATCTAGCTTTCTGGTTCAATCATTTCTTGTGGCGTTCACAGTCTTGGTTAACACACTTTTGATCTCCATGTTGGACACTTCCACCTGCCCACTAGTTTGCGGGTGATACGGATTAGACACCTTGTGGTGCACATCATACTTTGCAAGCAACTTTTCAAAGGCTCTATTACAGAAGTGAGTGCATTCGTCGCTGATAATCACTCGTAGTGTCCCGAATCGGGTGGATATGCTTTTTTTCCGAAATCCCACCACTACTCTTGCATCATTAGTGTGTAACGCAGTAGCTTCCACCCACTTAGACACGTAATCCACAATAACAAGTATGTATTTATTGCCAAATGAGCTGACGAAGGGGCCCATGAAGTCAATCCCTCAGACATCAAACACTTCCACCTCTTGAATCGGGTTCATGGGCATCTCGTGGTGACAAGAAATGTTCCAGGTCCGTTGATATTCATTGCATCCCTTCACCCATAGGTGCGCATCTCTAAATACTGTTGGCCAAAAGAATGCGGCCTCAAGCACTTTCGCAGCTGTCCTGACCCTTCCAAAATGTCCTCCATATGCCGATGCGTGGCAAGCCTGCAAAGTAGAAGATTGTTCTATCTCGGGGATACACCTCCGTATCATATTGTCAACACATATTCTAAACAGATAAGGCTCATCCCAATAATACATGCAGCTATCACGATATAAAAAAATTTCTTTGGATAGATAAAAGGTCGCGAGGAACTATACCACTAGCTGGGTAATTAGCAAAGTCTGCATTCCATGGTGCTTCCTCAAGATTAGTAGCGACCAATTGCTCATCTGGAAAGTTTCTAGTATCTCTTTGACCTCGATTGCTTTTTCAGCTCCTTCAAGTCATGATAGATGATCAGCAACTTGATTTTTTGTGCCCTTACGATCACAAATTTCGAGGTCAAATTCTTGCAACAACACCACTCAATGAATTAGGTGCGACTTAGATTCCTTTTTCTTAATTAGGTACCTGAGAGTTGCATGGTCAATATATACGATTACCTTGGAACCAATCAGATATGATCGGAACTTGTCAAAAGTAAACATCACGACCAACATCTCCTTCTCGGTCATAGTGTAGTTCAACTGGGCTCTACTCAGCGTTTTACTAGCGTAGTATATTGGATGCATCATCTTGTCTTTCCACTGCCCCAACACTCCCCATTATGTAGTCACTAGCGTCACACATGAGTTCAAACGGTTGCTCCTAGTCGGGGGAAACTATGATAGGTGTTGTGACTAGCCTTTTTTTCAGCTCCTCAAATGCTACCCTGTAATTATCATAAAACAAGAAAAGGTGATCTTTTTCTAGCAACTTCTAGAGGATTTTGGCGATCTTTGAGAAGTTCTTTATGAATCGCCGATAGAAACCCACATACCCGAGGAAGCTTCTGATTGCTTTGATATAAATTGGAGGGGGTAGCTTTGCTATCACATCTACCTTATCACGATCCACCTCAATTCCTTTGCTTGACACCCAGTGTCCCAAGACTATGCCCTTTTGTACCATAAAATGGCACTTCTTCCAGTTCAGAACCAGATTAGTCTTGATACACCGCTTCAGCACCCGAGTCAGATTTATCAGACACTCATCAAATGAGTTTCCCACCACTGATAAGTCATCCATGAACACCTCTATTATATACTCTACCATGTCAGTGAATATGGCCATCATGCAGCGTTGGAATGTGGCGGGTGTGTTGCATAGGCCAAAGGTCATCCTCCAAAGGCATAAATTCCATATGGTCAAGTGAAAGAGGTCTTCTCTCTGTCCTCCGGTGCAATGGAGATCTGATTGTACATGGAGTACCCATCCAGAATACAGAAATGTGACCTCCCTGCCAATCTGTCTAACATCTCATCAATTAAGGGAAGTGAGAAGTGATCTTTTTGGGTGGCTACATTTAACTATGGATAGTCCATGCAAATTCTCCAGCTCATGACGGTTCTTGTAGAGATCAATTCATTCTTATCATTCTTGACTACCGTCATGCCACCCTTTTTAGGAACACATTGAATTGGGATAACCCAGCTGGTGTTAGAGATTGGGAAAATGATTCCCACATCTAACCATTTGATTACTTCCTTCTTCACTACTTCCTTCATATTGGGGTTCAGCCTTCATTGGTGTTCCCTAGAAGGTTTGTGTCCCTCTTCCAGCAGAATTTTGTGTATACAGTAGGCGGGGATGATCCCCTTTATGTCTGCCATGATCCACCCAATGGCAGTCTTGCACTCCTTAAGTACCTGCAATAGTTGTTGAGCCTGCACATCTAACAAACTAGATGAGATAATAATTAGGTCCAAGAAATTAATACGTAAGATAGGCGGGCAATAGCTTTAATTCCAACTTTGGTGGTTCTTCGATGGATGTCTTGGCTGGAGGAGTTGCTAGATTTTCTAAGCGCAAGGGCTCAAACTCTAAGGTTCTATCTCAGAAACCTCTACCCTCTAGCACCAACACCCATTCTGCCAGCATTTCTCCATTTACCTCATCCAAATTCATTAGACATGCAACAATGGGGTCCTTAATCGTCAGCCTTTCATTATATTTCTCTACAATTACATCAACGGCATCAATAAGAGAGCAATTAGTGAATTCATTTGGTCGCCTCAGAGATTTCTGCACATTGAATGGTATTTCTTCATTGTTTAGTCTCATCTTGAGCTCTCCAGTCTCACAATCAATTAGAGCTCTCCCTATGGACAGGAACGGTCTTCCTAGAATTATGGGGATCTCTTCATCCACCTTACAGTCTAGGATCACAAAATCTACAGGGAACATAAATTTTCCTACCTGAATCAGCACATCCTTTAGGATTCCATATGGGCGTCTCACAGTCTTGTCATTAAGATGCAACAACAAAGAGGTGGGTCTAGCTCTTCCAATGCCCAACCTCTTATAAATTTCTAGGGGCATAAGATTGATACTGGCCCCTAGATCACTCAGTGACTTAGCAAAAGCAAAATTACCAATAGTTCATGGAATTGTAAAGCTCCCCGGATCAGACAGCTTTTCCGCAATCGGTCTAGTCACCATTACACTACAGGTCTGAGTAAGAGTAACTGTAGCCAAGTCTTGAAAATCAAACTTTGGGGATATCAAGTCTTTCATCATTTTTGCATACCTAGGCATCTCCTTCAAAGCTTTAATCAATGGTATATTTACCTGGATTTGCTTCAGCATGTCAAACAACTTCTTGTATTACTCCTCCTCTTTGTACTTAGCCAGCATTTGGGGGAAGGGTGCAGGGGGTCTCTTCTTCCCAATCACTTGGGACTGATCTTTCTCAGCTGATCCATCAACTACTAACTCCTGGACCGTTTCAACTTCTTTCTCAGTCTCCTTCTAAATTATATTTTCTTCTTGAGTAGGATGGACAGTCACCTCTGTTAGTTTCGTTAGTTCATCCAGCTCGATGGGCACTGGTGTGAGTGTCTCAACTTGTCTAGCTTTTTGATCCCTTTCTTGTTCTTCATCTAGATCTCTACCCTTATGTGGACTCACCACCATCATCTGCTTCGGTCCCAGATCTTTTGGGTTTATCTAAGTGTCTGCGCGTAGTGTCCCATGAGGACGATTGTTCAGAGACATCAAAATCTGGCCCACCTGTACCTTGATATTTTTTTGCATTATGTGTATAAACTCTCTCGTTGATTTTTGCATTAGACCCAATAACCTGCTGCATAATTTCTTAAGTCTAGCAAACCCATCTTCCTACCTTCCACCATGCTGCTGCTGAGGTGGGTGATACCCCTGCTGTTGATTCTGATTATTGTATCTATGTGATCATGGGTAAGGTACCATACTGTTGGGGGTGGGTCGCATACCTCTTATGTTCCCGATGTTGAACTGTGGTTGTGCTTGCCTGTACTGCTGATTTTATTGACCCCAATTCTGATCACTCTGTCTCTGGACGCCATAATTAGACATATAGTTCATATCTTCAGGGTAGTGATGATGATCGAGTTCAGCATTCCACTGGTTACCAACTAGCTAACTAATGCAAGATGCGCACAAACCCCCATTAGTAGTATCAACAATGTGTACCTGCTGTTTCTGCCATGACTCTTTCACATTTTTGGTGATTATGCTCATATGTGTGAACAAGGTAGCCATATTTTCAACCATAGAATTGGATGGATCTAAAGGCACTAACTGTACCACTGGAGTGATAGGTGCACCTCTGGTTATCCAGCCCGAATTTTGTGCCATCTTGTCAAGCAGACTCTGGACCTCTCTCCTTGTTTTGCTCAAGAATGCCCCACCAGCTGAAGCATTAACAATATTTTTTATACTATCTAACAATCCCATGTAGAACCGCTGCCCCAACATTAGATTTGGAACACCATGGTATGGACATATGACCATCATCCCTTTAAAATTCTCCAATGCTGCATGAAAAGTCTCCATCGATCTCTGTTTAAAACTCAAAATCTCATCAATTTGTTGAGCAGTCTTGTTGGGTGGGTGAAACTTGTTGTGAAATTTCTTGACTAGTTCATCCCACGCTGCTATAAAATTTATAGGGAGTGAATTCTGCCAAGTCTGGGCAGCTCCTGTCAATAAGAATGGAAACAATAAGTGTTTGCTTGCCACTAGAGTTACATTGGGTTGCCTTTGGGTTTTGCAGATAGACAGGAAATTCTTTAAGTGCTGCTGAGGATCTTCAACTTGTGACCCCAAAAATAGTCCCTTATTCTACAACAAGTGCAATATGTTATTCGTGATTTGGAATGACTCGGCTTGTATTTGCGGGACTACTATTGCTGTGGATAGATTCTCAGCTGTGGGTTGTGCCCATTCATAGAGAGCAGCCTCTGGCACTGGTGCTATTGGTGCTGCTGAGTTTTCCTGGTTATCTCTCATGATTGTTTCGAATTGTGCAGTTGTTGGTTGTTGTTTGTTTTGTCGGTTGGCCCGATTCAAAGCCGTGAAAAATTTCTCGGGATTTGATAATGTTTCTAATAATTCACCAGATCTCGATGAGTTTCTAGGAATGCACTTGTGAAACTAAGTCAACAAACGTTAAAATATCAATGTAAAAATTGGGTATAGAGAAAACTGACTACACTAAAAAAAATTGTACTTCTTTCAATTGTAATCGATAACACCGTTAATTCCCCGGTAACGGTGCCAAAATTTGATCACGCCCAAATATGCCTTCTAAAAAGGACAATGAGATCATTGTAAATATAATCCAGATTACAAGTTCAGAGTCGAATTCCAAAGAGAATTAACCTATCAATTACCTTTGTTGGAATCACTAAATTCTTTATAATCAACTTTCTCAAATGTTGTAAATAATAGTTGAGGGTATTTCTACTAACTAAGATTGAAAGTGAATAAATAACATATGTAAAATAAATATGTTGGGTTATAAATAACAAGGAGAAGGTTCTAAGGTAGTGATTTCCATCAATCCTATTGATGGAATTCCTTCCGGTTATGTTTCATATAGATTTACCAAAATATCTCTATCAATCATAAGCACTATTTTTATCGTAAATCTCTCCCGAGTAATTGCGATAATTAACTAGACGCACTCTTCTGAGTTACACTTGCTGACCTTTTTTATTAGAATCACTTTAGATCACACCCAAGGCTTCGTTATCTCTAATCCCACTTTTAAACCCGTAGTTATAGATCCCTCTTATACTTTGGGAGTGGTATTTGTTCAATAATTACCTAAATATGCACTCTCTCGCGAGTTATGCACACTAAATAGGCACAACTAATTGAGGATCCTGTCAATTAACTACAATAAACATGTAATTGAACAAATAGAGATTAACCGGCAAACTACATGAACATAATCAAGAAGTTCATCCTTCAATAGGTTCCATCAAAACCTTATACTAAAGTATTTAGCTACTCATAACAACTTGAAGATAAACTACAAAAATATTCATCATGTAAAATTATAAGAGAAAGAAGAAATAAAGAACTATAATATTTTGGGTGATCTCTCACACTTGTTTTTCTTGCCCAAAGTACTCTCCAAAATAAATTTGCCCTAATGTGGCCGAATTCCTACTTTTTATAAGGGTTTTACACCAAGTTTTTCTAACTTGACACTTTCATCCCTAGCTTTTTCCCGTTCTACCGCGGTCCCACCGCGATTACGCCACGACCGCGGCCAAAGAGTTCCTCTGAATCTGCAGCTCTCCTATGTGACTTTTCACTTGGTGCATTTCTTAGACATTGTTTGATTGGCCTTCTTTTCTCCGTAATTGATCCCAAACTTTCTCCATTGACTTCTTTCGTTGGATATATCCTGAAAATAAAAAAAATACTAATCAGAGCAATTGGTCATTACTTTTACCACAAATCTATACAAAATGTGGGTTTTAGGGTCTAATTATATTGTATTCACCTATTATGAGTAGTGCACCTGAAGGATAGTGATTGCGGGTTCCTAGTTTTCGTAGCTGCAAAAAAAAAATTCTCGAGAAAAAGTCCCCTTGATGGTAGGCTAGAAACTCTTGTTTTAACCGCACTATTGCACTCTAATTACTGCATTTTATGTGTGTTTGAGCTTAAATGATAGTGAATTATACTTATTATGTGTTTTATGCATGCAGAAAGTGATTCCGGGTTAAAAAGATAAACGAGAGCTACATCGATCAATATATCGATCAATTTGGAGCGTTGAGTCTGAGTAAAAGCCCAAGAAATTAAATTAGGATCGCGTTCCAGGGTCAAGGACCAAGTGTGTATATTAAAAAGCGAAGAAAACAATTTACTATAAGAAAACATCACAGCCACGCTGCATGGGGCGTCGCAGCTGTGCAAAATGCCTAACTCTGTCCGAATACAACTCTCTGTAAATGTCCATTGGCGCGCTGCATGGGACGGCACGCCCTGCACTGTGCCAGCGTATTTTTTTCAGAGTATTGTCCTAGTTCGACTTGGAAATGGTAGTTTCGTCGGGGGCACACTTATACAAAGTATAAATACACCAAGAATATGTTTTTAAGGGGCTTTTGACCTACGAAAGGTTTGAGAAGCAACTAAAGTAGGAAGACACAAGAACTCATCAAGATTTCAACCAACAATCGGTGTAATATGGGAGTTTGTTTCAAATCTTTAGTATTGATGTTTTCCATATTTTTAAACCTTATTGAGATGACTTTTTCCATTGCTATAGAGTAATTTTTCTTAGGGTGTTGATAGACATGGTGTATTGATAGTTTGATTAGGGATTCGATTCTTAACAATTGTTAGAATTAATTGATGGAGTTTTAATTCATATTGTAAATTTATTTCTTATTTTGCTTAATGGAAAGAGGAGCTTGATATTAAACTGTTTTTACATCTTATGCTCTAGTTTAAATTTGTGTTTCAAATAGGTAATCGGAAAAGCCTCTTGAATTATTAATATAGCTAGAAGATAGGGAAATATTTGTGAGAAGTTACCCTTTAGACCACAACCATAATTTTATTCGTTGCAATTATTTATCGTGCTTCAATTGGATTAGTTAATGACTTTAACGTTTAGTCCAATGAGGAGCATTAACTTCAAATGTGATCTGATTATCTGTTGAATTCGTGAGAATTTACAGTATTTTAAAGTGAACTAACTCAAGAATTGGATCTCGAGTCAATTATCTTGCACATGTCTTGCCAAGTACATTTATTTCTCTCATTGATATTTCTTTGTTGCTCATTTGTTGTCTTTTATGATCAATTATTAATTACTTAATTTTTAGTAGTTAATCATAGTTTATAATCATACAATCAAGTATTAATTTTTCTAGATAGTAATTAACTAAAGATTTTTCAAACACTATTTAATTTCAATCCCTGTAGAGATGATAATTTAACTATATTGTCTTTTGATTAGCGAGCAATAATTTTGTGTTGTATTTTGTCCTAGTCACTTTTTGCCTTGAATATCACCATTGGATCGACCAGGCCAGATCATGAGTGAATAGGAAAAAAATATACATAGCTATTCAAGCTGAAATACTTGGAATAATTCTACCACTTCTACTAGGCATGTAGGCTTCCTGCTCCGCCAGTGCGACAGATGTTTCATACATGTTCCAGCTGAAATACTTGGAATAATTCTACCACTTCTACTAGGCATGTAGGCTCCCTGCTCCGCCAATGCGACAAATGTTCAAATCATTTGACGTTTCTTCTCACTAAGTAGCCCCTCGACTTCCACTTCAGGTTCAGAGAGCTTTAGCAGGGGGATTTGAAAACTTCTAACACTGAATTCTTTTTTGTAAATTCAACTTGACTTGTACGTGGAATAGAGAAAAGGGGATCTTAATGAGGTGTGGGGTTTACATCTGACATTCATTGGGATTCTCTCTTCGGGAGCCCGTGCCCCGACGTTTTGTGCAATAAACCCCTCCAGCCGAATACTAGTGGTAGGTGGTCCTGCGGAGCTTTCGAAAAAGGGTCGGCCAAGCCTGTGTCACTTTCTTACATTAAGAGAAAGGGAGATCAAAGAAGTATGGGGCTGATACACGAATGATCAAATCATAGAGATAGCAGATCTGAAGAGGCGGAAGAAAAGGAACCTCGACGACCTAGAGATCACAGAGTCCGAACCGGTGCCAAAAGTGAAGAAGTTGTCCTTTCTTTTTAGTCGAGCATGCCCGCCCTTTAACCAAAAAAAAGTTTAGATTAAATAGACAAAGTAAGGTATATAAAAATAGTACCAAATAGAGTGTATTAATTATGATGTGATTATTTATTATCAACTGTTTGATTTGGTGTATCAAAAGTTTTGAAAGGTACTTCTATCTTTATACATGCTTATCCTTACTTAAAAATTATGATCATACGAATGTCATGATTCGCTATGTATAAGAACAATACTGAATATGCATATATTAGTTATATAATTAATATGTTGTGTCAGTTATACATAGGTTAAAAAATACTACCAATAAGAAATTAATAACACAAAAGCTAAATACATGTATATTATTTTCCCTAATGCATCCTACCAAACTACCCTAAGGGGTCGTTTGGTAGGGTGCATAAGAATAATGCTGAATTTGGTGTATTAGTAATGCTGGTATTAGTTGTGCTTGGATTAGTTATGCCGGCATATTTAATTGTTTGGTTTGATGTATTAAAAATTTGCACAATTTCTAAAAGAATTGCTTGTTTACGAATATACCCTCAAAACTAATCCATCGCTCTAACTCTTTAAAAGAAACATATGTTGGAAAATATTTTTATATGAAAAGGTTTAAAAAAAAAATTGATTTATCTGCCTATGTTATAATATAGAATAATATTTATTTATAAAAAAATATAAATGCTGAGTATTATATTTCTTTACTAGAGATATAATTTTATTTCTATTTGGATTTTTTAAAACTTGCATTAATATAATAACTAGCATATTTTAATCAAGCATAAATTTTGAATGACAATTTTATCTTTAACTAAGCTAATGCATGCATTAAAACCCATTGCATACTAATGATATGGTTTTCTATGCATAGAATAATACCAAATAGGATGTATAACTAATGTTTGCATAACTAATGCATAGGTTCAAAATATCTACCAAACAAGGTATTATTAATACACAAAGCTAATGCATGCATTGTTTTATCTAATACATCCTACCAAACAACCCCTAAGTATCACTTAAGTTTTCCGTAAGCACTACAAATTCAACTAATCTAATCTTCGTCAACAACTATACCTCAATCCAAAGTAATAAGTTGAAATCGACTATATGAATCTCATTTGGCCATGCCAATCTTCATCTACAACTATACCTCAATCTAATATGAATCGACAATATGGATCTCATCTGATCATGCTGCTCAACATAAAAAAATTGCCGCTAGTAGCATATTATCTTAAAAAAGAGATACTTAAAGTTAAATACTGATTTTGGATAACTTGTAAATTTCAAAAAATACTTAAAAGTAGACACGCATTTTGAGACCTGTAAGTTTCAAATGAATAAGAAATTCATTGGTCAGTGTGTTGCAGATATCCAAATACATCTGTGTGCGTCTATGTACAAATATGACAAGTATAATCATGCTATCATCTCAAAATTACATCTTCCAATCCTATTGGACAAGGTGTTTTCTTTAGTGAACGAACTCAGGGAAGGGTTAGAAACACAAAAACATTATACATCCAAAAGAAATATTCACTTGGAAGAGTCAACTTCTGCATCATTAATTCCATCTGCTGCTATATACTCATCAGATGCTTCAGTTCAAAATCTTTCTTTTGGATATTACTCTAAAAGTTGTGTAAGTTGGCATTTCTTTGGAGCTTCTCATGATAGAACTTGTTAGTTCAAATAAATGGTCAAAAGTCCTCTGCAATCTACCTACAACTTATGCTGTTTTGAGGATTATCATGTAAAAATGATGTTTCAGAGCAGGATATTTCATTAGATTGCAAGCAGTTGATAATATCCGAACCTGCAATGAACCCTGTATATCATAAAGGTTTCCAAACACATTTATATGCAACAGAATTAAGAGTATCTCATACCTTCTGGAACCTCGGAATCCAGAACTTCACTGTTAGTTTCAGATCGGTGCAATGAAGGTGAAACATTCAAATCAACGGCACTATGGCTGTCATTCTGAATACAACCTTTTGGTTTAGAAAAATCGACGTAAAAAGGCTCTACCAAACGCTTTGCTTTTTTTCGCTTCCTATTATCTTTCTGCGCAAGATCTTCTCATTCGAAGTAAAAAGAGGAAAAGAAGGGAGATCAACAACCAAGTGTGGAAATCCGTTGCTTTAAAGCAACAAGTGCACAAGTAGAAAGGACAAGATTACCAAGATCTGTTGATTTCTTCAAAGCGTCAAAATTCATGAGGCAAAGAGCTGCATCTACTACGTCTCGACCATTTACTCGGATTATATAGACCTAGAAACATCATTATTAATAATCAGAAAATACATAATAAAACCAAGTGTTAAGGTTATAATGGCGAGTGTAAACGTGCAAGAATTGTACGAGTTCAAAAAAGCCCCACTTGATCATACTCTCCCAGCTTCCAAGTAAGTTATAGTTTCTATTACTTTCCTCTCTCAGTTCACCTCCTACAATTTTCATTGTCCGCAATCAAGTTCTTTCAATAACTGCTGAGGCAATTGACTTCCAATTTAATTTGCGAGATATTCAACCAGTAGCCAGTTATATTAGTATGATTAACATATGCTACAACCTTAATTTTACAAGCAGAATTCAGACAGAGTTTACCCCCTTAACCTGTTAGCCTTAGCTGTGGTATCAACCCCTATTGGCCCAAAAGAAATAGTCATAAATGGATTTCGCATGTTAAATCTAGCTATATATATCAGACGAACAAGACTGGTAGTGACCATTCACTAGAATGATACTCTGGAATGATATCGAGAACAGCAAGTTGATGCCACTGTGAGAAATTTACCAGGCTCAACTAATTTATCCTTATCAAAATAAATGTTTCCTTGGGAAGTATGAATCGCAATCCAAAAGAACAAAAAAGAATGAAATGCATTTGCAATAATTAGTTCATAGACCCAAACCAATTTAAACCCTCTAGTAAAATGGGGGAACTCCAGATTGGGTTTCTATGTGTAACCAAGTATACTCATTGAATTGCTACCCTGCTACCCATGCTGCCTTTATTCTTCTGTAGTCTTTATCTAATTTCATGGTAAGACAACATTGGCAATTTCCAACTGTCAGCATTTTAAAAGTCAGATTGAATTCTCACAGTCCGATAGCCGTGTAACAAACCATCCTAGCCTCATATAACAGCAAAAGTCAAAGGTCCGTCCAATTCCTTTGGTTGAAAATACCCTTCCCTCCCAATATGTCAAACAATTATAAAGTAGTATATTTTGTTATTCAAACTTAATATGACATCCTATCAACAACCTACTCTACTTCTCCAAATATTTGAACAATTAATTTAGATGCCTCTTTACCAAACTTAATATAATACTCTATACAAACATTAAAATTCTAATTTCTTTTATAAGGTAAATTGTATTAATCAAAAGGGAGAAAACTCCCTTATACAAGAAGTATACCAAAAAGTAGAGAATTTACATCAGAACATGATTCTCTACAAAAGACGCACAATCTTCCATACAAGTAATGGCTATAAGAGTACACCAAAAAGCAATCAAAGATAAAAGACTATTCTTTGTTAGGATGAAATAGATATCTTTGTTCATCCAATAATACGAAATATTTAGGCTTAACTAAGTATGCATAAAATTTTTGATACCTGTAATTTGCAAGGCTCAATCAAGCGAAAAATCAAAAGATCTCCTTTAAGTAATCTGTGAGACATGGAAAATCCTCTCCAACCAGCACTTAGACCATTCCTTTCTAGAAGATAACTTGTCTTGTACTCATTGCCCCATTCATCAACCAAAATGACGGTGGTATCATGACTTGGTAAATACATGTTGCAGAATGACTTTGGAAGATGCTACCGTAGCAAAAAGGAAGAAAAAAATCGAATTAGAAGAAAATAGTTTCTTTAAATTCCATCTCTATGAAGCTTCAAGACAAAGATATCTAGTCTACTTTTTTGCTCCAAAAAGGTTATGTGGTTTCAGGCTTACCAGCCAAAATCCATGAGCAACATTCGAAGGGAGCATACACTTAGCAAAGCTGGGAAATTCATCTGCTAGGCTTGACAAAACCCTTTCTGCTCGCTCCATAACAGAAAATTTAGCTTCAACATCATCATATAGGTCATTTATTCTTGTCCTCTTATTTGTCCCCTTAAGTTTACTGCTATAAATTCAAAACATTCAGAAATTTGTTTGAGTTACTATCAAGAAAAAGAGAAGTGTGGAGATTTGGGGGTAGGAAAGAATAATATCTAATCAAATAAAATGCCAACCTCTCAGCCTTTCTGGGATGATTAGATTTCACCTGTACAGTATTAAAAAGTTTCTCTGTTATAGTTTCATAGGTAATCAATAACAGAAGAGCATCATACAAGAGTGTACAGAAATTTCAAGTGTGCCATAAATATAAATTATAACTGGCTAGCTAGTAGTTCAAAATAAAAATGAAAAAAGAATCAACATCGAGTACTACATATTTTCAGCAAGTAAGAAACAAATGCCGGCTTCAAAAGAGATGCTATGTCTCCAACTGAACAAGTGAAAGAGGCCTATAGAGGAGAAGTTACTTATTTTATGCAACGCATTCCAGTGGAATACATCAGAGCTACCTCACTGACAATTACACATCAATTGAATCAAGTAACATTGTTTACTGGGTTGATATTGTTTTTGTTGTTGTTGAATCAAGTAACATTTTTTGTGCTTAGACATGGTGAAACACGTCTAATACAATCAAACCAAGTGAACAACAGGAGCAGTCTTGGACACCATAATCCAAAAAACAAAATACGACAACAAAAAGAACAACACAAAAACAATGGGCTCAAATCAAGTGCTTTTAAGATCTTCTCATATAGGCCTACACAATCTCTTTGTATAGTATTCCTTAGGCGGCAAACAGTGAATTACCACTAGCTTCTCCATGCAGTTGCATTTCCAAGCTTTAAGTCTACAAATTTCCAACAAGGATAGCATTGCTTTTTCTGTAAGTCTACAAATTTTACACTAGATTGTTCACATCATCTCATCAAACGTTACATGCTAATTGGTATACACCAATAGCCTCAAACCTTGCATCTTAATAGATTATAGAGGTCCATATCACTAAATAGAAAATAGGTAACTGGATGTGCTTGTAAGAGCTTAATGCATAATCAGGTAGAGGAAGCGCACATAGACTACACAAACTAATTCACTAAGTATCATAGAGGTTCTAAGTTCTCGCACAAAGCTAGGGTTTTAACTCTTGCGTGTATCTTCACCTAACGTTTATTCCAACTATAAAGAACGTCAAGAAATGAAATGAGTAAGGATGAATGAGGAAAATTAAGGCTTAATATCGAGTAACCATCCCGATCGATTTAACTCAAGGAACAAGGAAATGAGCATCATCCAGATTACAGATTCAAAAACCGTTTCACACTCAAATTCAAACTATGGCTCAGTATCGGCCCCTTTTCATTCTTCTCCTTCAGTACAAGTAAACTTAAGGAGGGAAACAACTTGTAGAAGCAGCTGCAGATGACGGACAACCTTGCCAGTGCTATACGTCTAGAGCGTGCAATCGCCTAAGTACACATCATCCCCTCCCCATCCAGACCCCTTTCCGGAACCAGAACTATGTTCAGTTGGTTGCTCGGGATCTATCTCATCCATGAACCAAAGTAAATTATAAACAAATAACTAAAACTGAAAATATCCTACGATTACTAGAAGGAAATAATATCTATTATCTAAATCCATACGCAATTAATGGATTTCAAGCAGAAAACTCATGAGTAATTAGGGGCAAATCTAATCAGAATATCACACACAACAATATCTACAAAGCAAATCAAGCATCAGGTTCACTAGATCCTCAAACAAAACAACAAAACACAAAAGAATTAGTGAATATTCTCACTTGCTTCGCCTTAGATTTAACACTTCTAGGTTTTTTAGGAACCATATTTTTCCTATCCAACTGTACCCTTTTAATCTGCAACCAAAACAAACACAAAAAAGTATTTACTTAAAAAAAATCACTAGACAAAAGTCTCCAAATTAAAAATAAAAATAAAACCCTGACTACACAAAATAAAGGCTTAAAGTAGAAATGAAACCTTGGGTGAAGGATGAGTTTGAGTTGATGTGGAAGCAGAAGAATATGAAGTGAGTTTTAGTTTACGCGGTCCTACTTTTTGTTGACCTTCTTTACATATTTTGGTCACAGGTTTTACAGAAATCAAATTCCTATCTTCCATTGATGTCGATTTAGGTTCCTTGCACAGAGGCTAGAACCTGAAATACGTAACAAAAATGTATATTAGTAATATATTTCTTCTTTTTAATTTTTTGTGTGAAAAAGAGAAGACAAAAGAAGAAAGTAGAAAATACAGCCAACCAAGACAAGGACAGCGAAATGCGGGCCAGTCAAAGGAACTGCTACTTGTATTGTAAGAATAGTTTTTAAAAAAATGGAGAGCGCGGTGCACAAAATTTAGTGAAGGATTGGGGGAAATTACACCATTCAATCCGGAGTCGTTTGCTTGCAATATGAATTATATCGATATAAGTTATAATGAGATAAGTTATGCTATGATTGTTATTTATTTATTGTTTAGTATGTTGTATTAAAAATGACAATTGAATTCTAAGAGGAAGGTATAAGTTATACTGGTGCTAATTATCCCACCTTCTATGAGTTATAAGTTATCCCGATATTAAAATTAACACTGGGATAAGTTGCACCTGATTTGCTAACCAAACAGAGTATTAAGGTATCATTAAATTCTTATACCTTCTTATACCTCATACCAAACGACCTCTAATTTTACGGTTGAAACTTGTAATTTACGTGTCATAAAACAAACAATTTGTGAAAAAATCTTCCATCAAATTTCATGTCCAACTAACACTAAAAATTGTTGCCCAACAAAATTTCGACTATGATTTAAAATAACCATTCGTTATTTATGCCATTAATACAATCACTATCATTACTAAATCATTTTAAACGTTTTCTTAAATTTTAATGAACTTTTGAGTTTCATGTGCCTGCATGTTAGTCCATAGTTATGATTGGACATGAAAACACAGTTTAGATTTTGTGAGTGAAAATTAAAAGCTCAACCAGTTTTACAAATTTCAAAATCTATACTATGAAGTATGAACCACTAACAAAAAATTTGAAATAATCTCTCAATATTATTTCAAGTATTTCAAATTCAATTTATAGACTAGTAATAGCCAATTTGGCCCAAGTTTTTTTTGGGCCAAAAGTGTTTTTTTTTTTTTTTGTCAAAAGCATTTTAGCCAAAAATTGAGGTGTTTGTCCAAGCTTTTGAAGGGAAAAGATGCATTTGAGGAGAAACAAAAACAGTTTTGGAGAAGCAGAAAAAAATAACTTCTCTCCAAAAGCACTTTTTTCAGAAGTACTTTGAGAAAAATATAGTTAGAAATATTTTTTTAAAGTTTGGTTAAACACTAATTGTTGCTCAAAAGTGTTTTTTAAACTAATTAGTCAAACACAAACTGATTCTCAGCAGAAGTACTTTTGAAAAAAAAAATTCTCAAAATAAGCTCATTTTTGCAGTTTGGCCAAACAAACTATAAATTATACGAAATTCAAAAGTACCAATCAAACATAACACAAAACAACAATATTAACCAATTCATCTCCAAACGCCTGCGTTTAGTTATTTACCTTTAACTCTTTTACCATATTACCTTGACCTTGTATTTTTTCCAATTAAAAAAATGGTAATTAATGTGAAGGATTAAGTAACACAGGCGTTTAGTTATTTACCTTTAACTCTTTTACCATATTACCTTGACCTTGCATTTTTTCCAATTAAAAAAAATGGTAATTAATGTGAAGGATTAAGTAACACAAAATGTACAGCTTTGAGTCAACAGCCTTCGTCAAACAAGGTGCCCCTCGAGCCGAAAAGTTAATTTCCCACTTGTCCAGTTGAGATATTTATCACTACTCACAAATTTCCAATTTAACCCTTCAACTCCTCACCTTTAGAATCATTTTAAGTTTAGAAGATAATTACTCATATATGCTTTTATGTGAAAAAATAAGTGACAACAGTGTAATATTTGAGATTAATTTATTTTATATTTGTTTGGATTAAAATCATAGTATAACTAGTCTCAAGATTAGTTATTCCGAAATTATAATGCTCTTTTATCTCTACAAAAAAGTGAGATAATTAATTTCAAAATAATTGATCATTAAATAATTTATTTCCCAATCAAATAACCCCCCCCCCCCCTAGAGAAAACGAGATTGCACATATTGTTGGTAGGTTAGTTGTAGATATAAAGAATTATCATTTATGATATGAGCCCTTAAAATACAGCAATTTATAGTTTTATACTCCAAATAATCACTCGGTTAGATTACTTTCTGTTGCGTTTGGCTGTTGAGTTAGAGCCTGTTTGGCCAAGTTTCTGGGATGTCAAAAATATTTTTCCTCATCAAAAAATACACTCTAAAATAATTGAAGCTGTTTGGCCAAGACGGAGAAGTACTTTTTGCCAGCAACAGAAACAGTTTTCTGCTTTTGGGAATAAATAGAAAATTCTAGCTTCTTCCAAGAAGCAGAAGCAGAAACAAAAAATTAATTTATTCAAGACAAAACTATCATCACGATAAGTTTATATTTTCCAAATTATTCCTTATTGGTTTAATTTTTTTTCTTTTTTTTCTAGTTTTTGCCATTGTTTTAAATTTAAAGATATAATATCTATAAATCATATTGTAACTTTCCAAAATTTTATTGATTTTTAAAAAAAAGTGTAATAACTTGTAACTTTCTAAATTATCTTCATATTTTCTCACACTAAAGCAAATCAGTTATATCCTTCCTTAGATTATTATTTCTCTTCTCACAAATAATTATTTATTATTTCTTTTCTTACAAGGATATTAATTCCCAATCTTTTAAACTGTATCAAATCTAATTTGTAAAAATTACCTACAAATAGATAATAAATTTATAATTGCATCGTATAATCTATATAATATTAAAAGAAGAAGAAAAAGCATCCACAGTAAGCCAAATCATAGCCTCGCAATAGGCCATTTGGCAATTCAGAATAAAGTTAGTTAGGTTAGGTAATAATTATTATTTTTTGAATTTAAATGTTAAAAAAAGTTAAATTATGCATTAAGTGTTGTTAATAATTGGTTACTCTTTTTGAATTTGAATTTAAGCATAATTAATTATTATGTGTTTACGAAATAATAATTTTTTAAATATTTAAAATAATTTTATTTTATGCTCAATGTCATATTTCAAGTTTGACACTAAGAATTATCTTGTTACAGCTACCATAGTTATGCAGAATTTTATCCGACAAAATTCTTCTACGGATTTCAACTATTATGCTAATGAAGACATTTATAGATACTAAGTTGATGTTCCTTCTGCTATTCCTTTGAAAATGCAAGGCAAGTCTTCTACTAATATAGCGGCGTTGTGTGATAGAATTAAAGATGGAATTATTGAGAATTGTTATCACGTGTGGGTGACTTTGCTTATTATTTCATGGTTGATTATCAATACATAGTAACCTGTGGAATAAACTTCTAATTTATATAGAATGATGTATTTTGATTATTCAAATCATCACGTAAACAATAAGTAATTATACTAGATAAAATTATATGCTTTGGTATAATTATATATGTTATATTGATTTAAATCTTTAATATGTATGTTTACTTTATATTTTATATTTTAATAAAATTAAATAAAAAATAATATAATTCTTATACGATAAAATTTATGTTCATTTTCCTTTTTACAATAATTATAAGACCTTGATACTATCCTTTTTAGTAATTTGACATTTAAAAATACTTTTAAAAAAGATCGGTCAAACACAATTTGTTTAGCAGATATTGCAAAAAGTTCTTCTTAAATGAATTGGCCAAACAAAACTTATTTTTTTAAAAGTACTTTTGGATAAAACATTTCTGGAAAAAAAAAATTCAAAATAAACAGTTTTTGGCAACTTGGTCACAATTCCTCAGTTTTTGGCAACTTGGTAATGTACAATACAACAACAATAATAATTACTACTCGGTATATTCCCACAAAATGGGGTCTGGGGAAGGCAATACGTATACAGGCCGTACTCCTACCCGAAAGGACAGAGAAGTTGTTTCCAATCGACCCTCTGCTCAAGCGAAAGGGAAGAGAAACACGAAAAAAAGAAAAGGAAAATACATTAAACCTTTTCTTCTATATAGCACCAAAATCGACTATTAAAGCTGTAATAGTTGTTTCGTCTGCTTAATGTTAGAGTTTGATTAATAAATTCAGTTATGGAACTCTCTCTCCTACTAAATCATTTCTTGTGTCTAGCCAAATTATTTCATTAATTTTGTTTGTTTTTTTTTTTACAAGGTAGCATTTTTTCGTTGTTGTGGATTTTTCCATTATTTTTCGTAATCTGCTTTAACATTCACCTATGTTAATTTTCCACCAAAAAATCTAACTTCATTTTAAAGTGTTTTTTGTTTCAGAGTTTTGACAGATTATGGTGCCACCCAGTTTCTCTTAGTGCCAAGTAGTAGGAAAAATCCAGCAATTCTCAAATTGCTCGATTTATCCTCCTTTTTTTTTTGGACTTCTTAACGAGTCATAAGAGTTTAAAATTGAAAAGACGCTTGATTTTTGTTATAATTATCAAAGAAAATGTTGGTCTAACCTGAGAGAATTTCCTTTTACAATTTACACCTAAAAGAAGATTTTGGACAGCAGATTTTTAGATCGAGAAAAAAAAGAAGATAAAAAGCGAGTCCAAACTCATGTGACATGAAAACAGTAAGCTTGTTAGCGAGTTAAGAAAAATTCACCAGTCACACTATAAAAGAGATACGGAAAAAGCTAAAAATATCCCTCGTATATTTTAAATGATTTACTATCGCGCTTTGTTCACCTATTAGTCTGACTTGTGGTATGAAATTACCCATTGACAGAATATGACTTCTTTACCACTTAAACTTGTTGGGTTTTTTAAAGCCGATACATAAACTTATAACTTTTCCATTTGAATACTCGAACCGGTTTTATGCACAACTAATAAACACATTACAGATGACCAATGGACATCTTAGGCGTAAAGGCACGAAAAGTCGAGCACCAACTCCCCCTCTTTGACTGCTTTAGCTTTCTTCTTCATCAACCATTTCAACCTAATTCCAACACCCACCTGAAGAACGCCTATCTCTTCCTCCACTGATGCTTGTTTTGATTCCTATGTCAAGTTGTTTAGCTCCTTGTTCCTTTGATTGAAGATGAATGAAGCATCAGTTTGAATGAAAAACATGACTTCGGATATGATATTCAGGGACTTGGGTCATATAAGTATACTGAAATATTATAATATGCATCAGATATTACGTTTTTGGTTAAAAAGATTCAATCAAAAAATAAAGAAACACTAATATATACTCGAACGACTGCTTCATTCATTTGCTTCAATCAAAAATTCAGTCATATATACATCGATCTAGATTGTGAATTTTCTACATGCTTCAATCAAAAATTCAGGCATAAAAATTCTTCCATTCACCACACAATGCTCCACCGGATCAATTCTTTTTCCTCAATCAAAAGCTGAGGTTGCTGTTTAGTGCCGGACTTGAATTTTTCCGACTATCAGAGTTAAAAAGATTTTTCCATTATTGGCTTTAAGGAGTTCAACGAACTTAAGGGGAAGTTACGGGGAAGTTCAAAACTTAGCTTCAACTCTAGAATGACAAAATATATAACTTTCCACCATTTTCACGGTTTGAAAAATAAATAAAAAAAATTGAAAATGGAGCTTCACATTTTTAAAAGGAAAAATCTAAATGTCCACACCGAAATTGACCAGATTGACCCAAATGGGGTCATTTAAGTCATTTCACGCTATATTTAGGGTTTTGGTCGAATTATTATACCCAAAATACCCTTTCAACCACTTTTTCATTATTTCTCCTCTACCATTAATAATTTGTGTTCCCAACACATGGAAGATATCAAGGGTTCAAACACTTTGTCTTTTTCAATATATACAAACGTATTTTTATCCCTTTTTTTTTGGTAGTATACACCCATATAATTCAAAATAATTTATCTATATACATGTATATAATTATGTATTTCGTATATGTATAATATTTGAGTGTATTCCGTATATTTTTAAGTGGCTATTCAAATCCCTACTATTTAAACACATGATACCTTACTTCAACAAATTCATGATACACTACTTAAACAAACTCTCAATTAAACCCTCTATAACAGACCTTAAAATGACCTCCATTTATTAGATTAAGGATTAAGGATGCATTCTAAGACTAATAGTCCTTCAAAAGTGTATGTTGTATTTTCAGGTAAAAGGCCGGGGATATACTACTCATGGAGTGAATGTTCTCCTATGGTTATCGGGGTTAAGCATAGCATCTTCCAGTCTTTCAAGTCTCATAGTGCGGCCATATCGGCGTTCGATGACTATGAAAAATCTGTTGAAGGTAAATAAAAACTCAAATCTATGGTGTTTGTTGTTTATTGTGGGAAGAAGCCGGGTATATACAAATGTTGGTCTGAGTGTGTTAAAATACTTGTTGGAGTCGAAGGTAGCTACTTTCACGCTTTCCAATATTACGATGAAGCCTTACAAGCCTTCAAAAATTTTCAAAAAACAAGTTATTCACAAGATGAGTCATCTTCAAGCTCGACCTGTGAAGAAGTGCTAACAAATGAACGTGCAGCAAGTGTTATTTCAACTGCTATGTTAGCGGGTATTTTTATAGGGTTGAAGCTTTATGAAAATATTAGAAATTAATTATGTCAATTGTAGGTTTTATGTTATCTTGTGTTTGAAAGTATTTTTTGTTTCTCTTTGGTTTGCAAGGATGTTACATTTACCTTTGATTTTGTTAATTGGTTCGATCATATTTATTGTGTCATTTTAGCATTCAACTTATGCATGATCACTATGGCATTTGTTGTTAAATAAATGTTTCGAGTATTTCAGGAAAAGGGTGAAGCATTTTATTTTGGTTTGGCTTTGATTTAAAATGGCAGTTTGGAAGTCCCTCCGGTTACTATATTTTATTTGCTTTTTTTTTCTTCTAAGTTTATGGAATTTAATGTCCAGACTTTTCTTACTATGGCTCGGATAGAGTGAAATCTATTTCCTTGTAGGAATGATGTTGAATCCTCATTGTTTAAGCAGTGGTTAAAGAACATACAAGCTGAGACAGTAATGCTGGCTAATGGATATCTTTAAGACAAGTTCTTATTCAGGTCTCAATCTCAAGTTATTCTTTTAAAGAATGAAGATTGTTTGTTCACTAGCTTAGTTGATTTACATTGTTGGCAGAGCCATTCTAAATTTATTAAAGATTTGAACAATATTTTGTTACTGCATTTTTCAGTAAATTTTTCTTCTAAATATTTATTAGAATAATTTTGTCCAGTAAACTATTAGAATTCGATATGGGTTTGAATCCAAATTTCTAACATAATACAAACGAAATCCTAAAAATATTGCACAAATAATTTTCTCCATTCCTAAAAAGAGCCTAGGAGATTACACTTCTCAATAAATTATTTAATAATGTTAACCTTTAGCTTCCCCATGAAGCATTTATATTTCTCAACAATTTTTAGTTTCCCCGTATCTTCTCCATTCGGTTGGTATGCATCATTTATTTTTCAGCAATATTATGCTTCTCTATGAAGCTTTCATTAATGCACTGTTTTGTCTTCAATATTTTGCTTCTCTATGAAGCTTTCATTATGCAAACAGTTTTAATAGTGTGTAGATTAGGTTGATAAGTCTCTATGAAGGATTTATTCTTCCCAACACTCTTTATCATTCTAAAACGCATGGCTTGAAATAATAGTCTTTGAAATGCATTTTAAACGTATGAAATAAACTGTTATAGCAGATTGAATGTAATATGAAGATTGAAATTCCTTCCTTTAATTAAAATAACATTTCAGCATATAAAAAATACAACAACCATAACTAAAGGTTTGAATTTAACACAAACACATCCTAGTACCAAGTAAAAAATGGATTAGTACAAATAGGATATCCGTCTCCCTTCATGTCCACATTGAAGATAGCACACCGTGGTGAAATATCAACCAACGTAAATTTGACGACGAAACCTCGCCTGATAAAATTTTCCAACAAAAAAAGTCTCCAACCTACCTTGAACTTTTTTTGATCACCAACGCTCATAATTACAATCCACTCTTTGTCATGATGATGCAAAATCGCGTGCTCTAAAGTTGGAGGAAGATGCTTGCGAACTTTTCTTGGAATATACTGAAATATGGAAGAAAAAAAACAATAATATTAAGCTTTTGGAAAATAGAAAGGTTAAACACAATCAACAAATTATATACAATACTGATGCATAACCAGATCATCGTCGTTAATGCTTGAATCAGTCATAGTCACTTCAAAAGTTGGAGGAATCTCTTCTTCAGTATCACTAGAAGTAGAAGAGTAAGATATGTCTTCACTGCTAGTAGAAGAGTAAACTACGGCTCGTTTGGTTGAGGGAGAGGCATCCATAGTTTAGGTTTAAGTATGTGAGTATTTTAGGTCTCTAGTGTTTTAGTATGTGACCACATTTATAGGGGCCAAGGCAGTATCAAACAACTTATTTTTGGCCAAACTATTTGGTTTTATTTGAAGGGTGTATTGTTCATGTCAATGCAAGAAGCAACCTATTTTTAGCCAAAATATCTGGGTGTTTAGCATACTAATTTTCCTGTCAATGGACATAACAACAAATTTTAGTGGATAAAATAACTTATCTGTGGTCATAATATCTGGTTTGTTTGAATTTGTCGTAATTAATGAGGGTGGTTGTATTGCATTTATTATTGCAGGGAAAATTTATAATTGGAAATGACAAAGGTTGGTTGTATTGCATTTATTATTTCACAGTATATCATTTATTATTTCAGGGTTTGTAGATAGGGTAGGGTAATGAAATGATATTAAAGTGATATGAATTTGTTTTCAGTATGTGATGAATCAATATATTGACCGTCCATACAGATTATGTAACTAATCACAGTACAAAGTGTACTAGAAAATAGAAGTACATATCACATAACTACATAAAAGATAATAAAAGTTAAAAAAATACAAAATAGGAAGAAATTAAATACTAATTAATTTCAACTGGATGTTGGAGAGTTCCACGGTCTGTCACGTGCAATTGGAAGATAATACAGAATTCTGTAATTTCGACTAACTCAAAGTTAAGTAACCAACCCTGCTTGATGTTATTATTCATCACGAAATATTTTTAACCGTCTTTGAACCATTTGCGCTTGCCCATGTTAATTTCCATAAACCAAGGCTCGCCATCATAGTGAAGAACCGCTGTGCTATGTGATTCAGGAATGTGTTCGTAAAAATATTTTAGAATATGCTGCAAACAAAAAGATTAAAATTGAGAGTTTTGTTTGTTTCAAACTGGATTTGAGAGAAAAAAAGAACCATCTTCGCTTACAACCAAATCTGTTTATTTAAAACTGGATTTGGTTGAAACTCAATTTTTTTTATGTATACTTGGTTGGTTGAGAGATTAATAATAAACAAAATTTAAAAAATAGTTTGTTTGATATTTTTTTACAACCAGATCTGTTTGTTTCAAACTGGATTTGGTTGAAACTCAATTTTTTTTATGTATACTTGGTTGGTTGAGAGATTAATAATAAACAAAATTTAAAAAATAGTTTGTTTGATATTTTTTACAACCAGATCTGTTTGTTTCAAACTGGATTTGGTTGAAACTCATTTTTTTGTTGAAACTAGATGTGCCCTTCAAAACCAAGATGTGTCCCTTTTCAAAAACTAAGTCTAAAATCACAAGCATTTAAAAACAAATAGAACTTTAAATGAAAAAAGAGCTGATTTACCATATAATCTTGCGTTATGTATGATTCCTTCATCAAAACTTCAAACGACGGATTCATATCTTCGTTGGATGGGGAATGTTTGGTTCAAGGATTTTTGTAAGAGTTAGGGTTTAAATGTTGTGTGGTTGGGTATGGACTATTATATATAGTGGTTGGGTATGAACTATTATACACAGTGGTTGGGTAAGGACTATTAAATGCAAAAAAAAAATTACTTTTTTTTCGTATTTACAACCTTTTTTTTAATAAACACCCATATAATCCTCCGTATGTATATATAAAATCTACGATATTCACATCATTTCATTCACAGTTATATAATATTTGCTTATTTTATATTGCTAAAAATAAAGGATGAATTACACATCACATATAACAATAACATAAATTTTAATATCTGCTAACATGAGGCAATAAGAAAATAAACTACACAAAAAATAACCAGCCTCCATCGTCCATCTACCAGATTTGTCAAAAAAAAAACATAAGTATACTAGTACTTTAATACATCTACTGCATCAAGTGATGCACAAAAAAATTCTGAATGCTCAATTAGTGATTTGAGAATTTCATAATCTTCATACGTCAAAGCGTCGATTATGATTCTCGAAAGAGCCGGAGACTTTGCAACAAGAAGCTTCAACAGTTGCATGTGAGAATTTATCTCTCGAATCCTCCTAATCACAACCTTTTTGAGGTTGATGAATGTTGTTGCTCCAAAACCTCCTTCCAAATCAATGTTATCAATTGCAATAGGTACACTATTATCCACCTAAGAAAAAATTAAAAAAATACCAAATGAGTTCAACACCTAAGAAGTCACTCCAGAAAAAGCTCATGTAAGAAGATAACCAAATGATCAAGTAATATAGTTTAGACCAGTAATTACATTTTTTATCTACTTTAATATAAAAGTTTAGACCAGTAATTACATTTTTTTGTAAACTTTAGGCCCGTTTACTAATATGATTACCTATGCATATACTATTGTTATGATTGAGAGTAGCATCATATAACAGGGTCATACGTTTATCGGACTACGACAATCATATACGTTCATTTGACTAAAATATGAGGGAGAACATCATATGACCTTCCGTTTATATATCGTGGTTGATATTTAGCAATTGATCGTCTATGAATATAATTTGATTCATTCAGTAAGGGCCATACGTATCGGCCTATAGCAACCGTGTAGGCCCGTTTACTAATATGACTACCTATGCATATACTATTATTGTGATTGAGAGTAGAATCATATAATAGGGCCATACGTTTATCGGACTACGGCAACCATATACGTCCATTTGACTAAAATATGAGGGAGAACATCATATGACCTTCCGTTTATATATCGTGGTTGATATTTAGTAATTGACCGTCTATGAATATAATTTGATTCATTCAGTAAGGGCCATACGTATCGGCCTATAGCAACCGTGTAGGCTCGTTTACTAATATGATTACCTATTCATATACTATTGTTGTGATTGAGAGTAGCATCATATAATAAGGCCATACGTTTATCGAACTACGACAACCATATACGTCCATTTAACTAAAATATGAGGGAGAACATCATATGGCCTTCCGTTTATATATCGTGGTTGATATTTAGTAATTGACTGTCTATGAATAAAATTTGATTCATTCAGTAAGGGCCATACGTATCGGCCTATAGCAACCGTTGTAGGCCCGTTTACTAATATGATTACTTATGCATATACTATTGTTGTGATTGAGAGTAGCATCATATAATAGGGTCATACGTTTATCGGACTACGACAACCATATACGTCTATTTGACTAAAATATGAGGGAGAACATCATATGACCTTCCGTTTATATATTGTGGTTGATATTTAGCAATTGACCGTCTATGAATATAATTTGATTCATTCAATAAAGGCCATACGTATCGGCTTATAGCAACCGTGTAGGCCCGTTTACTAATATGATTACCTATGCATATACTATTGTTGTGATTGAGAGTAGCATCATATAATAGGGCCATACGTTTATCGGACTACGACAACCATATACGTCCATTTGACTAAAATATGAGGAAGAACATCATATGACCTTCCGTTTATATATCGTGGTTGATATTTAGCAATTGACCGTCTATGAATATAATTTGATTTATTCAGTAAGGGCCATACGTATCGACTTATAGCAACCGTGTAGGCCCGTTTACTAATATGATTACCTATGCATATACTATTGTTGTGATTGAGAGTAGCATCATATATAGGGCCATACGTTTATCGGACTACGACAACCATATACGTCCATTTGACTAAAATATGATGGATAACATCATATGACCTTTCGTTTATATAGCGTGGTTGATATTTAGTAATTGACCGTCTATGAATATAATTTGATTCATTCAGTAAGGACACCACCCCAAAAGAATACATCAAGGTAGACAGGAACCCATTTTTCCTTCTCAGAGCAAAGCTTGATGAACCACTTCCTTGTATGTAAATTATACCTTTGAATATATTTTGTCCATTTTCTCTCAAAGACTTCAACAATAATGCTATCAAGGACCATGGATTTAAATTCTGCACGTGCAATTTTAGAAGGACGAACTCCAGCTAAGTAAACATGCAACTTTGAGAATATATGCCAAATACAATACCTATGTATTGTATTTGGCATCACTTCAGCAATGGCTACGTTAATGCTCTGACACTGATCAGTTATGATCACATCTCGATGAACATTTCCCATGGTATCAAGCCAAGTTCTAAAAACTAATTTGTAACTATCGATATCTTCATGAGACATGAGAGGACATCCTAGTAAGATGGTCTGTCTATGGTGATTGATGCCAACAAATGAAGCACGTGGCATATTATATTTATTGACGAGGTACGTTGTATCAAAGCATATCGCATCATGGAAATGCTCATACGTTGCCTCACAGTGTGAATGCACCCATACCACATTTCGCAGCCTACCAATATTATCAACATCGATTGAATAGAAAAACTCTCTATCCTTTACCTGGATTTCACGAAAAAAGTTAAGTAGAGACTATGCGTCCCCTTCTTTCATTTCAAAATTCCTACTCTTCAAAATATAATTTCTACAATCCTTCGGAGTGCAACCCAAATTTTGCGGTCCACCACGTTGAACCTCAGCAAGTCTAATATTCTTGGAGGGTCTAATACCAGATCGATCGTGAGCTACAAGATCCCTCTTCAAAGAATTAGAAATAGACCTATGTCCAGCCATCAGGCACGATACGGATGGAAGCAATTCATGATTGTGATCGTGAATGACCTTAGAGACGCGCCAACAACCAGAAATACCCAAAACAACAGCTACCCTAGCTTTACAATTGTTACTCTTGGTGGTAAACTTTATTCTGCAAATCCTAGTCCTATCACAACAGTAGGTTATATATCTGGCAGTCTCACCACCCTTTTTGTTGGAATTTCTTTTGATGACGGAGAATCCTCTCAGTCGTGCATGTTCTTTGTAGAATTCAAACAAAGTATCTTTATCTCTAAATCACATTTCAGAGGTTGGATCTACAACAAAATCCTCTTCAGTGAATTCATTCTCCATTTCCATATCAACATCACATAACTCTAACTCATTTCCTAAAACTTGCTCCTCATCATCGTTAGCTTCTCCGTGATATTCTCCATCAGCTTCATCATCATCATCATTTAAGTGCACATCATTGTTGAAACTGCCATGAAAATCAACATCGACCTCTTCGTATTCATTCAACAAACTATCGTCCGATGCCATCCCTAAAGATCTGTACAACTCGTCCCTAATATCTTGGTTGATATTCATGATTGTGGTATTTGTGTTATGTTCATTTGGATTCATATTTTGTTGCACCGCCAAATTTTCTTGGTTTGAATCCATTTTTAGAGAAGGAAATAATGTGTGTTGGTTTAGGGTTTGGTAAGGAGGAAGTATACAAAATGGTATACCATATTTGATTTTCTCAAAATACAATAATTTAAAAGTATAACAACAACAACAACAACAACCCAATATAATCCCACTTAGTGGGGTCTGGGGAGGGTAGTGTGTACGCAAACCTTACCCCTACCCTGGGGTAGAGAGGCTGTTTCCAAATAGACCCCGGCATCCTTCCCTCCAAGAACTTCCCACCTTGCTCTTGGGGAGACTCGAACTCACAACCTCTCGGTTGGAAGTGGGGGTTGCTTACCATCAGAGCAACCCCTCTTGTCAATAATTTAAAAGTATAATTTGTATAAAATACACATAAATACAAGGAAAATACAATAATTAAAAAATGTATAATTTGTATAAAATACACATAAATACAAGATTCTTCATCTCCCAATATTTAATTTTCACATATATCAAGACTTGGAATTTAATGTTGGGTTTTGGATGGAAAAATATAGGCTAACTAGTTAGAGGGTCAGTTATGTACTTTTACGAGTGTGGCCAAAGTGTGGTCACGCCAGTGTGGTAGTTTAACAGCTCTCTTTTTAAAAATGGAGGAAGGGGCTGTTTTGTACTGTTGGGCGTTGGGAAGAGGTTTTTTACGCTCCTATGCATCGTGTTCCTCACGCGGGGTGCTGATTAGGACCAACTGACGCCACATGGGCATGGTCAATGGTCAAATGCGTTTATTAATTATAGAAAAAATGAGTTCGAGTGTTCAAACGGGAAAGTTATAGGTTTATGTATCGGCTTTAAAAAATCCGACGAGTTTAAGTGGCCAGAAAGTCATTTCGCTTTTAATATGTTGTCATAATTTGATGGGAACACGTGGCTATCGGTCCATATCAATTATAACCCACCCCAAATATCGACCCGTCTCATTTGTTCAGACCAAGCCTTAGTAAAAACACTACGGGAGTATTTTGGTAAAAATTGCACGGGCTAATCAATTTTTAGACTGGTCATTTAAAAATAGCCAGCGTTTGGAAAGTCATTAAAAAAATAGTTACTATTTTGCCGCAACACAGAAAGTTCCAGCATAATATACTGGAGATCGGTGTACATGTATATGAACTTCCAACATATTATGCTGGAACTCCAAAATGCGTAAAATTCCAGCATATTATGTTGGACCGATATATTATATTAGAACGCCAGTATAATATACTGGAGTATTTTTCCGGATTTTAAATGGTGTTTTTGTTCAAATTTATCTTTTCGTGAAAAATGGCTAAATTTCGATTATTTTTGAAATTGTGACTATTTTTGAGTGACCACTTATAAATCTGGCTATTTTTTACCGTGTAATCCCACAAAAACTAGCAAAGAACCATCTTTAAAGAAGAGTCAAATGTTCCTCCTACGAACCTAAGAAATGCTTCTTGCCAAACTAACTACATGCTAATATTAATCAAGACATTTTTCAGAAGAAAATCTTTACCATGGAGCAGCTGCGAGTGCCTTGAATTTGAGCTCAAAACTCGTGTCTTTTACTGTTAATGTCTCAATTTCAGAGTCTAACTTCTTTATCACTTGTTTCACTTTCAAAACCTTTTCTTCAAGATTCCTCATTTCCTGTTTTGCTTCAGCTAATTCAACTCTCTTTGCCACAACAATATTATCTGAATCACATGACATGCTAATAAGTTTACTAAGCCTTGCACGTAAAAATCCAACTTTCATGCCTAAACACTCGAACCCTTTCAATGTATTGTCCCAAGTATCGAGATAATCACGAGGGATCGAAATCTTGGAAGCTCTAATGGCATCAGCTATGTTCACAGTCTCAGTGATCATTCCAGCAGCTAGCTTGCAATTTAGTCCACCAAGTAAATGGTCATGGAGAAATGACTTCTGAGTGCAGCAAAGATCGTAGTATTTGGTCCGAATGTGTGCTGGAATCTCAGCGTCTATGATCAATCCATCCACAAGAATGTTGAAACCAGAGAATTCCTTCACATCTTTGAAATCAAGTCTTGATTCTGAAAATCTAATGCTTAAAACTTCAGAGCTATTATCGCTATCGTCCCCACATTGATCTGATGCAGGGCCTTGGTTCGAGTTGGGTATCAGTACGGCTTCTTCTTGTTTGACATCTTGATGAGTATTTAGGACAGGAGGCTCCAAGTACTTTTGCTCTTTTGCTTCACAAATTTTCATATCTTCATCTTGATCTGTTGAGATAATACCAACAAGTAGAAAGTTCAAGTGGTATATATTGAATATTATATAAAGTAAAACTAGCGTCTATAACTATACCTGACTTGATTGATCTAGCATGAAAATCCAGATTTAGTAGACTAATAGCACCATCAATTTCTGTCAAGTTGTTTTCTCTTATTATATATACCTAAAAACCAGGGGAAATGAAATTAGGCCATTGCTTTACTGTCCCTTTGGGAATATTATAAAATTGTAACAAACTAAATAAAATTAGCATTGTCACTTTTTTTTTTAATTTGCACCGGGTGTCCGAGTCTGTAAGAGCCCCGACTAATCCCACGGGTGCACAGGTCCTCGGCAAGGAGTTTCCCGCAAGTGTACCACGGTTAATTCGGCTTTTACCCCGTTCGATGGCCCTCAGAAATTGTTTGCACCCAGTATGTTTCGAACTTGAGACCTTGAAAGGGAGCAAACCCCAAGACTCAAGTCAATTGCCGCCAGCACCGGATATGCGCAAGGTCTAGACAATGGCTTAGCTAGGAATTTTTTCAAGAGTGTTCAAATTTGAAAGAAGCAGAAAAATTCCCGACAAAAGATGTTCAAATGTGTTATATATCTCTAAATGGAAAACGGCCGACCATCCTTATGATCATGTGGCTTCGCCACCGGGTCTGGAAAACGGCGAACTACATTGTGTCTATCGTACGCAGTAGTAAGGTCACTTTAGGATGACACTAGCAAATCAAAAAATGATTCTTGCTTTACTTGGGATAAAATGACCATAATTTTAAGCACTTTGGTTACCTTAAATTTGCAGGACTGGATCAGTTGGAACACCAATACATCCCCTTCAAGCAGGTTGTGAGCAATGGAGAAACCTCTCCAACCCCCACTCAATCCGTTCTTATCAATAAGGTACTTGGTAGAAAATTCTTCTTCATTTTCATCCACCAAAACAACAGTTTCATCATGCTTTGGCAAATAAGAGCTGCAAAATTTTCTTGGTAAACTCTGTTGTACCAAAATATCAAAAGAAATACTAAATCACCAAGAAAAATATCAATTTCTTCTAATTCTATCAAGATAAAAAATTTGACTTACCAACCAAAATCCACCACTGATATGTGAATGGAGCATATACTTGACAAAACTAGGAAAGTGAGAGGGCAAATTTGTTTGAACTTCCTCGGCCCGAAGCATGGCTGATGAGTTTGCATTAACAATACTACTTTTGTATGTCTTCTTTTCAGGACTAGTAAAATCAAGAATCAAACATATTATCATATAAACAGCAAGTCCAGGAAATCTAATATATAAACCATTATGCATTTTTCTCCACTGACCACATTTGAAGCTTCTTAGTGTTTCCATTTTTCACCTATTCAAGTATTTGTCAAGTACATTCATTAGTTTGAAAGTGATTATCACCTTAAAATGAAACTTTTTTTTAATCAACACAAGGAGTAGAAAATGATTCTCACCTTGTTGGTTTTACTTGGACACAGAGCCCTTTTCTTGAGGAGTTTTTCCTTGATTTCTAGTGCTCTTTTCTGATTAAGCAGTTGAATATGGGGCCGTCATTATAAGCAAAAGAATATGCAGATAATCAGAAAGAAAGAAAGAAAGAAAAAGTGGAAACTTGAAAGGAAAAAAATAAGAGAAGAGAGAACCTTTGAGGAAGAAAGGAGAGGATTTTTCTTGGAGGAATTCATAGCTGAGATGGCCATTTCTGTTAATAAGTATCTGCTCCAACACTTGAGAAAATGTGGAGTATATTTTTTGTTTGTTTGTGATGAAGGAAAGTAGAGAAAGGAGACAGTGGTGAATGAAGAAAATAGACCGTTTGGTTAAATTATTTTAATCTTTTACTTTTTTTCTAGAAAAAGAATTTGAAGTGGAGATGTGACATGGTTGTTTGGGAGAATGAAGAGGCCAAATTGGAGCCAAATTTTGAATCACTTGGCAGAGTATGTACTAGTTATGGAATGATTTGTTTCCTTTTCCCAATGCTATTTAAAAAAAATGCTATTTTCACCCTTTCATATTCCTGGCCAATACTTGTTTGGAGGAAAATGGTAGTCCCTCCGGTCCAAAATAAGTAATTTTTTGGATGTTTTCACACATATTAAAAAAGTTACTTTTTAGCATTAATTAGTAATAGAATTGACTATTTTAACCTTACTATCTCACATAAATACTGCTGACATATATTCCAATACTATTTACTTCAAGGGAAATGTAGGAAAAACATCATTAAGTCATTCTTGAAATCCGAAAAAATCACTTATTTTGGACCGGAGGGAGTTTTCAGGAAAGTTTCAACCCTTTTTATTTTATGGTTTGGGAAGAAAAATTGTTAATACTGCTATGAGAAAGTAACTTTTCGTGGACTAGTATCGAATAAGCTTCCGCTATACTTGGGGTTCGGAAAGGATTGAACCGCAAGGATCCCGCAGCCTTCCCTACATTTTTTAAAAAAGCTTTTTCTACGGCTCGAACCCGTAACCTCCGAGTTACAATTTTACCCATGAGATGTAACATGAAAAAAGAAATGTATACACTTGTATGTCTTCATGGCTCATTCCACATATTAGTCAGACTCTGTTCAGAAATACAGTAAGCTACTAAGCCTGTTAGCGATTCACAAAAAATTTACTCCCCAATTACACTAGAAAAGGGATATAATGGACCGTGTAACCTCACAAAAGTTATACAGACTTGAGAATTCCTGATAAGAACCTAAAAGGCTCATGAGATGTAACATGAAAAAAGAAATGTATACACTTGTATGTCTTCATGGCTCATTCCACATATTAGTCAGACTCTGTTCAGAAATACAGTAAGCTACTAAGCCTGTTAGCGATTCACAAAAAATTTACTCCCCAATTACACTAGAAAAGGGATATAATGGACCGTGTAACCTCACAAAAGTTATACAGACTTGAGAATTCCTGATAAGAACCTAAAAGGCTTCTTGCCAAACTAAACTAGTATATGCTAATATTAGGACATTTTTTCAGAAAAATCATGACCATGGAGCAGCTGCCACTGCCTTGAACTTGAGCTCAAAGCTGGTATCTTTAGTTAACTCAATTTCAGAATCTAGATTCTTTATCATCTGTTTCACCTTCAAAAGCTTAGTTTCAAGATTCCTCATTTCCTCTTTGGCTTCAGCTAGTTCATTTCTTTTTTATTCAAGAATCTGTTGTGGTTCACTTGATAGGCTAGCAAGCTTATTAAGCCTCGCACGTAAAAATCCAACTTCCATGCCTAAACAATCGAACCCCTTCAATGTATTGTCCCAAGTTTCAAGATAATCACGAGAGGTCGAAACGTTGGAAGCTCTAATGGCATCCGCAATATTCACAGTTTCAGTGATCATACCAGCAGCTAGCTTGCAGTTCAGGCCACCAAGTAAATGGTCATGGAGAAAAGACTTCTGACTGCAGCAAAGATCGTAGTATTTGGTCCAAATGTGAGCAGGAATCTCAGAGTCTATGATCAAACCATCTACAAGAATGTTAAAACCAGAAAAGTCCTTCACATCTTTGAATTCAAGTCTTGATTCTGAAAATCTAATGCTTAAAACTTCAGAGCTATTCACTATCATTTCCACATTGATCTGATGCAAGGACATGGTCTAAGTTTCGTACCAGTATGGTTTCTTCATTTTTGTCATCTTGATCAATATCTATAACAGCAGGCTCCAAGTATTTCTCCTCTTTTGCTTCACAAATTTTCATCTCGTCATCTTGATCTATTGAGAAAATATCAACAAATAGAAAGTTTTAAGTGGTATATATTGATTGTGAGTCTGATAGATACCAAAACTATTGTTTTTGACTTTACCAGATTTGATTGGCCTAGCACGAAAATCCAGTTTTAGAAGACTAATAGCACCATCAATTTCTTGTTTGTCATCTTGATGAGTATATAGAACAGGAAGCTCCAAGCACTTCTGCTCTTTTGCTACACAAATTTTCATGTCCTCAATTTGATCTATGTGAAATAATATGAGCAAATAGAATGTCAGGAATCCGAAATGGTTAAGCTCAAGTAGTACATAACAAATCGACAGTGATAAAATTAAAACTGGTGCTTACAACTATACCAGATATGATTGGTCTAGCATGAAAATCCAGATTCAGAAGGCTAATAGCACCATCAAGTTCCGTCAAGGCATTTTCTCTTATTATATACACCTAAAACAGGGGGAAATAATAATTAGACCATTGCCTAAGATTGAATTAGTACTCAGCAAAAGAGAGCTCGAGTAAGGGAATAAAAAGTAAACTTTGTCAATCAGATCTCCTCAGAAGTACATATTTCATACCATCCCTTTCGGGACATTCCATAAACTTGGAAAGTACAAATAATATTAGCATCCACCCCATTAGAATGACATGCACAATCCGAAAATATGACTCTTGCTAGCGGAACAAATAAAAGGATTCAAGCACTTTAAAGGTATTACCTTAAATTTGCTTGGTTGGATCAATTGAAAGATCAAGACATCGCCGTGAAGCAGGCTGTGGGCAATGAAGAAACCCCTCCAACCACCACTTAATCCAGTTTTATCAACAAGGTACTTGGTAGCATATTCTTGTTCATCCTCATCCACCAAAACAACAGTCTCGTCATGCTTTGGCAAATGGCGGTCACAAAATTTCTTTGGAAAACCCTGTTGTATCAAAGTACCACAAAGTAAAACTAAAGCACCCAGTGGTGAATCTAGACTAGACCTAGTTGGGTCGAAAGAACCTACTGAGTCTATATCAGATTACATATATGTATGTTAAAAATGTATCAGCACATATATAAAGACTATTCCTTGAACCGAGGCTCTATTTCACAAATTAAGTAGAAGGTGTGCGTACACACTACCTCTCCCGACTCCTCTTGTGGGATTAAACTGGATTTGTAGATCAAAAGAAATACTAAATCACCAAGAAAAATATCAATTTCTTCTAATTCTATCAAGATAAAAAATTTGACTTACCAACCAAAATCCACCACTGATATGTGAATGGAGCATATACTTGACAAAACTAGGAAAGTGAGAGGGCAAATTTGTTTGAACTTCCTCGGCCCGAAGCATGGCTGATGAGTTTGCATTAACAATACTACTTTTGTATGTCTTCTTTTCAGGACTAGTAAAACTGGATTTGTAGTTGTTGTATAAAGAGTAAAATTATACCGGACTTTAAAAGTTTGCATTTTTTTCCAACTAACCATAGTTGGACCTTCTTATTATCTCCATTTCCCCCCTGCTCAAGAAATATTCAAGTACATTCATTAGCTTAAAAGTGATTGTCACTTTAAAAAGATGAAGGAAAAACTAACATAAAAGGGTACTTCATGTCACATGTTCGAACTGCAGAAACAGCTTCTTGCAACCCTTACTCGAATGCCACCCATAGCGAAAATTTAATACACCGAGCTGCCTTCTAATTAACACAGAGTAGAAATGGTTCTCACCTTATAGGTTTGACTTGGACCCAAAGCTCTTTTCCTTAGCAGTTTTTTCTTGATTTCTAGTGCTTTTTTCTGGTCAAGTTATAGAATGGGAGATTAGATAAATATGAGGCACCATTTTAAGCAAAAGAACAGGCAGTAATATTCAGAAGAAAATATTTAAAACTTGAAATGAAGAAAATACGATAAGGAATGAACCTTAGAAGAAGAAAGAAGAGTGCCTTTTTTGGAGGAATACATAGCTGAGATCGCCATACTGTTTACTACAAGTGTTTGCTCAGACCTTCAAAATGTGCCACGTTTTGTTTGTGAATTGTGATGGAGGAAACTAGAGAAAAAGGAGATAGTGGTGAAGAAATAGACCGTTTGGTTAAATCTATTGGACGACGTTTGGACATAAAAAATACTCATAATTTAAAAAAATTTAGTTGGAATTAAGTGGAAAAATAATTCTACTATTTTAAATTTGAAATTATGTTTGGACATATATTTTATTTGAAAAAATATTTTTATTTGAAAATCTATTTTAAAAACCTTTTCAAAAAGTTATAATATTTCATCGACAAACCCATTTCAGTTAAAAAAAAAATTTATGTACAAACGGAGCCTTAATATTTTTTTATCTAGAATAGTGGAGATGTGACACGGCTGTTTGGGAGAAGTGAGAATAGGCCTAATTGGAGCCAAAATTTGAATCGTTTGACAGAGTACTATAGCTGGTACATATAGTTATGGAATGATTTGTTTCCTTTTACCAATGTGTTTTTCACCCTTTCGTCTTTCTACTTACGGTAGCGGTCTATAGAGGAGAATTCAAAATTTAAATTTTATAAATATAACTTTTAAATTTTTAGCATTAAACTCATTATATATTTTAATTTATAGTTTATATTTATTATTTTTGTAATTTTTATGAATTTTTACATATAAAATTTTACTCTGTGTCGAAAGTTATGAGTTCAATTGAACCCGTCATCAACACTCTACATTTGTCCATCTTGTTTGGCCAAGCTGGAAAAATCAGCTGAAAAGTATTTTTTTTTAAATGTGTTTTTTTAGAAGTGCTTTTTTCACAAGTATTTTCTTTTAAGAAATAGTTTGTGTTTTATTAACTAATTTAAAAAGCACTTCTAAGCAAGAATGAGTGCTTGACCAAGTTTTTAAAAAATATTTTTTAAGTGTATTTTTCTCAAAAAAATAATTCCGGGAAGAAACTACTTTTTTCTGCTTCTCCTCAAAAATACTTTTTATTTTTTCTTCTTTTTTTTTTTTTGAAAAAAATATATTTTTCAACTTGGACTAATATGTTTGGGAGAAAAGGGCAATGGGTAAGGTTGAAACATTCTTCGGGAAAGGGTCATGTTTGTCCCTGTACTCTTCAAAAAGGGTTATATTTGTCATTCGTTATACCTTTGTGATATATTTATCCTTACCGTTATACTTTAGGATCATATTTATCCCTATGCTCTTCAAAAAGGGTTAGATTTGTCATTCGTTATACTTTACATATTTATCCTTAAAATTATATTTTAGGATCATATTTGCCCCCATCCATTAAATTACCATGTCCCACCTTTGTTTTCCTTCATGGTACCTATGTGGATTTCTTTTTCTTTCAATTTAAATATGGTCACCTATTTAAGATAATAAAAGTCGGCCACCCAATTTAAATATGGTCACCTATTTACGATAATGTTCTTTTTCAGTTACATGTTTTTCGGATAGATGTGGCAACATATTCGCAAACAAGAACTTTGAACTCAAAATCACTAATCTGATACAACTCAAAATTATTGCAGTAACCAAAGTAAATTACGAGAAGTTGCACAACAATGGAGTTAATGACAAAGGTCAGTGCTTAAAATAGAGCACTGACAGAAGCCTAAAACATGAAGAAAACTTTCAATTTTATTTAAGAAAATGTCAAGATGAGTGAAGATTTGAATAGCGTCTATAAGCGAGATTGAACCAAGTTGTTGTCGTAAGATGAATAATAGGTAACGTTTCACTCACTGTCCAAAATTTTCTCATTCGGACTTGATTTGATAGGTTGTTGCTGCTATCCGGAAAAATATGGAGTTGATCCCGATAAGAGAGATGGACGAGCGCGGGGTTGAAAATTAGGATTTCTGTTTATTTTAGTTAGTGGGTCTAGTTTAATTAGGTGGCGAGTTAAATTATTTTAAATATGTGACCATATTTAAATTGGAGGAAAATAAATTCACATAGGCACCATGTAGGAAAACAAAGGTGGGACATGAAGATTAATTGGATGAGGGGCAAATATGATCTAAAGAATAATTGTAAGGTTAAATATGTCAAAAAAGTATAACGAAGGGCAAACGTAGCCCTTTTTGAAGAGTATATGGACAAATATAATCCTAAAATATAACGATAAGGATAAGTATTTCAAAAGAGTATAACGAAGGACAAAGATAACCCTTTTCGAGGAGTACATGAATAAATATGACACTTTTCCAAACATTTTTTTATTCATGCATATTGTTTTTTTATGCGAGGAAGGAAAGCTGATAATCACTAGGAGAAAGTAACATTTTTTTCGACTTTCCAGTTTCTATTTTTTCAGGTTTTGGAGAGCATTGTCACAAGTCACAACTTATGACCCTTCACTTTTTTGATTTTACTAACTTAACATAGGGAATTTGTAATACCTTGAGTTATAATCACGACACAATTATGTACATATACACAATTGTTTTGCTAGAGATTTGGTTCATTATATTGAAGACTCCTGTTTGGACATATAAAAAAAATTAAAAAATTTACTTTTTCCAAAATCAGCGTTTGTTCATAAAAGTTCGAATTTTTACTTGAAGATATATTTTGAAATTTTTGAAAATTTGAAAAACTCAAAAAAGTTATTTTTCAAAATTTTTACTCGAATCACTACAAAACTTAAAAAACAACCCAAAATTATATAATGTCCAAACAAAAAACTCTAAATATCAAATATCATTTTTACTTGAATTTTTTTTTACCCTATTTTAAAATTTCACAATTCATATGTCTAAACGCCCAATAGATATGTGATGTAAAATTTAAAACGTGTTTAGATTAATAAAAATTATTTTACATAATGCTCTTGACGTAGACAACACTCTTTATAAAGAATCACGAATGAATAACATCTTACTCAACTATGAGCAATTATAACATTTTCTAAAAACAAAATCGTGTGATAGCATTGTCACACCTCCTTTTTGCGTACCATATCCCGGAGGGTAAACGTATAGGGAGTTTTTCTATTTAAAGTGATAATATTTGAAATGGAATTATTTATGTATTTCAGAGTCGCCACTTGGAATAAATTATGGTGTCCCAAGTCACCGATTTATTTAAATCCTAAATCGAGAAAATTTTCGACTTTCCAAACGAAGTCTACGAACCAGAAATTCTAAGTAAGGAATTTTGTTGACCCGAGGGAAGGTGTTAGGCACCCCCGGATCCTGCGGTTCTAGCACGGTCGCCTAAACTATTATAGATGGCCAAAATATTTGATTTTAATACATGTTATAACTTATGTGTGTTTAATCAATTTTAAACCACTTTTATTAAGTTAAATTTGTAACACCCCGCCCCACACAGTAGCGGCGGTGTCGGCCGTGCCCCACACAATAGCATGAAGCCTAAGGAATTGTTACCCTTGGGTATAGGAGCATTCCACGCATAGCTACAGCTACTGGGAATCGAATCTAAGACCCCAAGGCTTTTCAGGGATTTTACTCCCTCACCTCTCTCCAGTTGAACTGCATCCTTTGAGGCTCATCTAACTTATTGGACATGACGACATATTCGGACACTATCATAATAACCTGGCATGATCGTTCAGATCATACATACCACACCTTTCAAAGAGTCGGGGAGTATAACTCCTCCAAATATTTCTACAAATAGGATTGAGTAGGTAATGTCGCATAGCCGGTCTGCCCTCTTCATAGGCTTGTCACAAACATTGACGACCAATTACCTCTTTTGCTCATATACTCTTTATTACTCTTTGGGTCGATTCTTACCCCCTGCAGAGTACTAAGCCTCAAACATGCATAATTTATTTGGGGGACCTTTCCATACCATATGTATACATTCCAAGCCAAAACTGACATAAAACATGGCCATTCGGTCCATTCACTAATAGTGGATTTCCCCCCTTTTGGCTATAAGTCAAAGTCACAACATCTGATAGTCCACAATAATTATCCTTCACAACTTCAAATAAATCAACCAGATGTCAAGGTCCATTAAAATCACAGCCGGTTAGTAAATACATTATGTTTCTACTACTTCACTCGCTACCCGAAACACAGTAAAATCAACCCTCTCACTTTCAACTATTCCCGCGTTTCTGCAATATCTCATAGCAACGGTCAATAAATTACCTTGGGTTCTCAAAAGATGCACCACTGAAGGAGATAGCGAAGAGTTTGGTGAAACTTATCCGAAACTCCGTAAAGCTTCTGAAGGCATCGTTGATCTATCACCAACCTGTGCCATTGTCGGCTGAAAAAGCGGTACATGCCTTCGCCATTCGTGGGAAGACAAGAGTAGAAATTCAACTTAACATTTGAAGAACAAACTCGCACGATAGGAAAGAATGAAGGTGAAAATTTCCTAACTCCGTAGCTTCTATGGGATAAATACAGACGTCTCCGCACCGATCCCTCAAACTCTACTAAGGTTGTTCGTGAGTTGTGAGACCTATGCAACCTAGTGCTCTGATACCAACTTGTCACGACCCGGATTTCCCACCACCGGAGTCATGATGACGCCTACTAGTGGAAGCTAGGCAAGCCAAATCTTACTTACATTTACATAAGTCACAACTTTCCTTTTTAAAACTTTAAATAAAATCATGGAATTATAATGGAATAATTAAACTTAGCGGAAGACTTAGTCAATTTTATCAAATATGATACAGAAAACCCAAATATGATACACTACCCAAGACCGGTGTCACAATACTCACGAACTTCTAAGAATAATACACACAATTGTTTGAAAGAAATATAAGTTGTTTATCTCGAATACATGAGATAAAAGAATGAAATACATAGATAGAAGAGACAACGGGTCCTGCGAACATCTGTAAGGCTACCTCGAAGTCTTAGTAGTCGAAATATCCACAATCGTGCTACTGCCGCTGCTGCTGTCCGTAACCTGTATGTGCGAAAAAAGAGCGCAGAGTGTAGTATCAACACAACCAACCCCATGTGCTGGTAAGTGCCTGGCCTATCCCGGCGAAGTAGTGACGAGACTAAGGCCAGTCACTCACATAAACCTGTACAGTTGAAATATATATATACATATACAACAATAGAAAACATTATCGAACGTTTATAAGGAAAGACTATGCTCTGAAATAACAGTCAATAACTCATAATATCTAGAGTAATCTAGTCAATAAAATAAATCTTACTTTCATGTCTCAATTCATTTTTCATTTCATATCTTGTGGTAGGCGTACCACCCACTCCCAAATGTAACAATAAGTTATACTTTGTGGTAGGCGTACCACCCGCTCCCAAATATATCAATAGGCTTTTCATATCTTGTGGTAGGCGTACCACCCGCTCCCAAATATAACAATAGATTATATCTTGTGGTAGGCGTACCACCCGCTCCCAAATATATCAATAGGCTACCGACAACTATGGCCAATGCCAAGATTTAAATCACTTTGTGGTCGGCGTGCCACACGATCCCATTTCTTATCATATAAGTGGTCGGCGCGCCACACGATCCCAATTCATTAATATATAAGTGGCCGGCGCGCCACATGATCCCAATTCATAAATATATATATTAGCGGCATTTAACCAATAATCTCTGCATCAACAATATTTATAATTACCGGTTTTGAACTAATAATCGATAATAATTCAACAATTTATCTTCGTTACCGGTATGACTCCAATAACTCTAAATGAACAAATCATACATAACTAAATTCCTATTCCTTCAAGCTAGGATAGAACAAACACTTACCTCGAAAGTTTACGAACAATTCAATCCGTAGCAATGCCTTTTCCTTTCGAATTTGGCTCCAATCCAATCGTATCTATACACAATTGATTTAATATCATCAATTCTACTTAACAAACTAGTTCATATTGCTAAATATGATTTTTACAACATTCTGCCCGGAATAGTAAAAATCGACCCCGGGCCCACATAATCGAAACTCAAGTTTCGAACCAAAATAAGTTCACCCAATCATCCATGAGTTCAAATATACAATTTGTTCTAAGTTCGACTCCAAAACGAGGTCTAGATCGCAAATTCTTTGAAAACCCTAACTATACCCATTTCTCTAATTTTTCTACAAATTTACACATATTTAGGCCTAGGAATTCAAATAATATTGATAGGAAACAAAGAAAACGAGTCAAGAATCACTTACCCAAGAAGTATGAAGAAGGATTGCTCAAGAATCGCCCAAGAAGCTGTGGAGAAGAGAGAGTTTTGTGAAAATGGGATAAAATCCCGTAAGTGTTCTGTTTTTGAGCTGAAGAATTCACCGGGCGAAATTACCCTACGCGATCACGTGAATTGGGCTGCGATCGCGTAGAGAAAAGACTGGCCTCTTATGCGATCGCGTGAAAATGGTTGCGATCGCGTAGAGAAAGGACTGGAAGCTACACGATCGCGTGAGGGATGCTGCGATCGCGTAGAGGAAATTCACCGGGCAACCTATTTGGCCTATGCGATCGCGTGAACATGACTGCGATCGCGTGAGGGATGCTGCGATCGCGTAGAAGGACTGGCCAATGCTGTGCGATCGCGTGGATAAGTCCGCGATCGCGTAAAACAAAATCCCTGTGCAGAAGTTGCAGAATTTCTGCTGTGTTTTCAAATCCAAAAACACCCCGAACCACCTCCGAAATACTCCCGAGCCCTTGGGGCTCCAAACCAAATATGCACACTAACTCAGAAATATCATACGAATTTGCTCGCGCGATCAAATCTCTAAAATAACATCAAAATCAATGAGCTGAGCTTTAAAACTCAAGATTTTTTTTCAAATTTTATAACTTCCAAAATTTCCAATTTAAGGCCGAAACACGTCAAACGACGTCCGTTTTCAACCAAACTTTACAGGAAGCGCTTAACCAACATATATGACCTGTACCGGGCGTCGGAACCAAAATACGAGCCCGATATCACTACGTTTTAATCAAATTTCAGCTTCATTTTACTAAAACATTTTCAGAAAACAATTTAACAGAAAAATTCTTTTACCGGGGTTCTAGACCTCGGATTTCAATTTCGGGCATACGCCCAAGTTCCATATTTTTTTATGGATTTTCTGAGACCGTCAAATCACGGATCCGGGTCCATTTACCAAAAATGTTGACCAAAGTCAACCATATCAATATTAATATCAAAACTCTTCAAATTTTCCACATATTTCATATGTTTCAACATAAAAATTTTCCAGCTTCGCACCTGGACTACGCACGTAAATCGAGGCAACTATAAATGAGGGTTTCAAAACCTCAAAAGCTCTAAATGATTAATAAAACAAGTGATGACCCTTTGGGTCGTCACAAAATTACATTTAAACATTTAAACAAAACGGGTCTAACCTCAACCTGGACCCAGGCTCTAACGAATATGCAAGTCAAGTGTGTGCTTGGATCATTTATTTAGCTTATACCGGGTGGGACGGTTATCGAAGCTCAACAACATTTTTATTCATGTAATACAAGATGTTCGTTCGAAGTTATTTTCAATTACTCTATGGAAGCAATAGTGCAAAACGTGATTCCAATTTTTAACCAACGCACTGCTAACTAGACGGAAAAAAGCATCTGATTCAATGAACCTCTTAACAAGAATGAGCGTTTATCTTCTGATTTTAATATGTGTCTCAGCTTCTCTTATCAACTAAATTGAAATGTTTATTCACGCGTGACTTATTAAATTAGAACAAGTAAAAGGTTAAAAAATAATAAAGAAGAGACTAATTATTACATCACAAAATCAGTTTGGATAAATCATTATAAGATATGAGATTGTCTACTTTTAAACTCACTGTTTTAATCTAACCGTTAACTAATGCTAACTTTGAATTGTGAAAACTTAAGCAAGCACTAATGTCTACAGAGTTTACATACTAACGAGGAAATACCAACTTAGTTTTAATAGGCCATGACTTGAATAGAAACTACAACAATTCAGGTTATACAAACACTACAAAAAAAACAGCGTTTAGCGATGAAATTTAGCAACAAGAGATATTCCGTAGTTAAATAATGACGGATTCGCGACGAAATTTGTAGTTTGTCGCCAATTAAGCTACAAGATAATTCGTGTCAAATATAGCGACGGATTAGCGATAAAAATTTATATTCGTCGCTAAAATTGGCGCAAAATATTAGCGCCTTTATTTTACCTACAAAATTAGCGACAAATTGTGGGCGACAAAAAATATTAAAGCTTAGCGACCACTTTAACGTCAAATAATCTGTCGCATAATTTATTTTACTTATCATGACATTCTAAAGTTATTTGCGACAAAATATTTCGTCGCTAATTTCCTAAAATAAAATTTAATTAATTATTATTAGCATCAGAATTTGGTCTGTTGCAATTCCGTAGCTGAATATTCAGTCCCAAAAATGAAATTACCCTAGTTAAAAGACATTACCCTATTTTTTTCCGCCTTTTCTTCCTCTTTCTTCTCTTCCTCTTCTTCGAAGGCACAACACCCTAATTTTTTCGACGGTCCTCATCGAACGCTGAGATTTGGATTATTTGCTATTTATGATGGTCATTTGGGGGATGAGGTTTCTTCTTATCTACAGAAACATATGTTTGCCAATATCTTAAAGGAGGTAGGTTTTTTGTGCACCGTAGATTTGCGATTGATGCTTTGAAACATATAATGTATTGAAAAAATTAGAGTGTTTGGCATCTCATATGTGGGTTTGTCTTTTACTAGGATGAGTTTTGGGTAGATCCACACAGAGTACTCACGAAAGCCTACGAAAAAATGATCAACATGCTTTCGAATAGTTCTAATTTGGGTCGAGGTGGGTCACAGTCGACGATCCTCAACTCTTTCCCGTTTTTACAAAGGGGTTTTGTTCTTAGAGGTACGTGCTTGCTTTCTTCTGATCTTTGACAAATTAAGTATTCACATTAAGTATCAAATATTTGACAATTTTGTTACTTTTCTTGTGTTAAAAAGTAAATTTTTATATCTATCTGAAAATAGAAGAAAACCTTTGAAATTGCAATTTTTTTTACTATAGAAATCTGAAATTCAAAGTCATGTTTGCAGAATTCTGATATTCGAAGTCGTGCGTTGATTTTACTGATTGCATGTCCTTGATAAGGTAAAATTCTTTGTGATTTTATTCTGTCTTGTACTTTATTTTGGTGTTTTCTTTTCAAAGTGTCTCCATATTTTGTGATTACATCTTTTTAATTTGAGATAGTAGCTACAGACTAGTTGGGGTAAACGTTCTTTGTTGTTCTTGTTGTTATACTTATGTTAGGTAGTTTTGTCACTGGAGCTTTTTAGTTAAGAACATAGACTTGGAGCTTTTTAGTTAAGAACATAGACTTGTATGTCCGTTAAGAACACAGACTTCTAGTATGTTATGACACCTTGAGCCTTTTGAACTAGACTTGTAGTATGTATTACTGCAGTTGGTTTTGTTTGAACTAGACATGTTACATTTTTATGGTTTGTGTTAAAGGACCTGAAATACCATCACACACTATGACAAAAAAATGAAACAGAAGTGATTAGCAAGTATTCAATTTTAAAGCAAAAGATTCACAGGAGCAGCTTGAGAACTAGCAGGAACTCTTAAGGGGAAAAACAGTGAAAAATTGGCTCCTTTGAATGTAATTTTCAGTTTTTCTACTACCCTTTAACTAAGCATAGAACATGAAGAAAATGGAGAATGAAGAGAAGAGAAAGAAGAGGGTGGGTGAAGGGGTTTGAGTTCAAGAGTAGTGGAAGATAACAGAATCTTTATCAATGTGTGACTCTTTAGTGAAGTGATTAGCAAGCATTCATACTATCACACACTATGAAACATGTTTATAAATAAATAATAGAGAAAATAATATTTACATAAGCAAGAAATCAATCCAACCAGAACATGAAACATATTCTTTGTTGATATATTGACTTCATTGCCTTTCTAAGTTTCTATGGTTTCTTCTCTTGTTTGAACTTTTCTTAGTAGACCTCTTTATGAAGCCTTAAATTTCTAATGTGAAATAAATTCATGAGTTTAATGTATGCTAGTTTATCATCTAAAGTTTATTATAAACTCACTTTTTATCCTTTTGTAGGATGGGGAAGACATCTCTGATGAACCAGTACTCACGGATTCCTCTCTGTTGAATTGTAAAGTAAATATTCTTCATATTCCTTTTCTGTATTACTTCTTTCTACTTTTCTTAAATTTGACATCTTTTGTTTAAATTTGCAGGGTATTCCTACTCTATATCAGTTGAAGAACTAAGAAGCTACGAGAACCCCCAAAAATAAGATCACAGCCGTTCCTGCTACTGAGGAAGAAATCTATGGTAGTAAGTATATGGTAAGTGAAATTTTAGTAGCTTAACAACATATTACTCTTGTCATTCTGAGATATTGGTCCAAGTAACTAAATATCCTAAGTTCTCAATTTATCAAAGAAGTTACTTGGAAAATAATCGATGAGCAGGCCGTTGGGCGTTGACGCAGAACCAACTCAGAGATAACTGACTTCATTATCTACTTACTATTGGCAACACAAACTATTCAGAATTAATCAAAGAATACACTTAGTTATGCTATTCCTGGTATATAAACCTAAGAGGAAATACATTCTGCCAAAGAGAGCCCAAGAGAAGATAATTGACAGAAAAGATTATGAATTTAATGTCATGTACAATTAATCAGTTAATTATGCATATTTTTTAGTTCACTTGATGCAATACACATTTCAAAACAAAAAGTGTATGGCAGCTGAAAGGTATCGCATAATTTTCGCAATATAATGTATATTGCGAGCTCAAAAATAGAATAGCATAATACCTCAAGATCAACTAAATTTGTTTGTTTGAAAATGTTCTTTTCTTAAGCTATAAGGCTGGTCTTCCTGTAGCTATTTTCTCAGGAATAATATACCAACTATGTTTTAAAGTTCTCTAGCATCTTCATCCTCTGAAAGGAGACAGTTGTGCTGGATACTCTTGTTTATAGTGAACAAGAATGTAAAACAATTGTTCCGGAAATAAGAATTCTGTGTTCTAAAAATTTGCAGGCTTCTGGACGAGCATTGGGTGGGCTTGTTAGGAAGCTTGGTGAAAGAGTCCTTCCTTCAATTATCCCAATATTATCGTAGGGTCTAAAAGATCCTACTCCAAGTAGAAGACAAGTGAGTACTTTACCTCCTCCACATGCTTCCAGGTGTTTGCTTTAATATACAATATGATAATTGGAAAAGCGATTAGCTAAATGTCTAGATTATTGATCATGTTACTTAGTAAGTAATTCTTTCAATACAAAGTTATGATCACTATTAGAAATTATTATGTAAGTGTTAATCTTGTTTATTCACGCCTACTAAATTTTTAAGCCACTCATTTAAAAAAAGAACTTGGAAACTGCTGTGGTTTCTTTGTTATAATACTCTTCATTGCTCCAATGTTCATACACGGTAAAAGAAAAGAAACATTAGAGAGAACAACTTATACTTAATAGAAGAAAGAAATTAAAGAAATCAAAGGGTATAAATTGGAGTAACCAACTACGCTACTGCAGACTTTTAGTTTATAAGGACTAAAACCATGTTCCTAAAACAAATTCCTTTAAAGCTAAGTGTGCGAGTTAACTTTCAGGCCATAACTAAGACATGAGACAAGTAAAAGGGTCGCCTCGGGATCTAAGCTCCCACTATGTGTGAAGGCTCCCCTTCACAAGCTTGTACTGGTTCTAAAAGTTACGATTTCTATCTCTTAGAGACCAAAATAAACATTCTAAAGCCATCATTTTATTTACATGATATACAAAATACTGGAATGAGGCTAAGAAATCTCAAATATAATAAAATATACTAATTCTCACAAGTGTTTTAACCATATACTGGTCACATCTTAAGCCATTAAAAACATACTGAATTTTTTTAAATCATGGCTTCTAAGTTATGAAAAGCATACTGAATTTATTTTAAATCATGGCTTCTAAGATACTTCTAATCAAGCCTGCGGTACAATATAGTTTATATTACATTGATCAAGCTTTCTGCACTATATTATACATGTACAATCTGGTGAAAGTTCATAGTTTCTGTAGCTGTACATTGGAAGTAATTTTGCTTAGGCCTCAATCAGTTCTTATTGGTGTTTCCATCAACAAATCTTTCTGGTATATAAAAATAAGTAATTGAACTTATGTTTCTGTTTTCATTCTTGAGTTTGTGTGTATATAATTCACACAACTGGTAACATGTAAGATTTATCTGATGAGTTAAGATACCTATATTAGGGCATAGCCATCCAGTGTACGAGCTTGTTGCTAGTTTATTCCACTCTATTGATTGCAAGTTCTATTTCTACGTTTTGGCAGCAAAATATTACCATTCTACTTAAACAATGTTCCAGTATTTTGTATTTTCCTAATACATCTTTGGAGCCAAGGATCTATATTACCACTATTTTTTCAAAGTAAACTTAGTATATATTGGTATTGTTACTTACCAGATCCATTCTTGTAGCATTCTTTCAGCAGAGTTTATGCGTATATCTATACATGAAACTGGCGACCTGGATGACTCAATTACATTAGAATTTAAAGTGCGGGCGAGAATTTCCATGAACGGAGAAGGCCATGAAGTAAGCATATTTTTCTATACTTGTATATTGATGTACTTGGTCTTAGATAACATATATGAGAAAATTTCTGCACTTCTGGTACAAGACAGTAGACCTAGACAGTTTAGATGAAAAACAGTTTTAGAACTGTATATCTCCGGTTGAAAAATAATGATTGGAACACATTATTGAGTTTAAAATTTTAGAAGTTTTTTTTTTTAGTACTGGTACTTTGGTATTGTCTTCCTATTAGCAGTAGGAGGTTTTCTTGAAAAGGTTTACTGGAATTTACCAAGTAGCAAGTAACTTTGCAAGCCCTTGACATGTGAAGGAATGTATATGATTATCAGAAACAGAAAAAGAAAGAAAGAAATGTGAAGGTATGCATGTAGTTTCGCATAGATAGCTGGTGGTTTTAGTATTAGGGTGATGTGTTGCCATCCATGTTCTACTTGGCAAGAATTAAATGTCAATTTCTATTTAACAATAGTTAACTGGTAGAAGAATTAAATGTCTAACTTTTGTTTAGCAACTAAAATGGTCAGATTGACCTTATTAGTATTGGTAGTTTTGAATTTCACCGATAAGTGGCGTGAAATCCAAGGCCGAACCATTGAATTGACTTTACTTTCATATATATATTTTTTTATTTTGTAAATTAAATTTTTTATTAACTCTTCTACAGGAAAAATACCAGGAGATATTACAACAACAAACACAAACTCAATCATTGGGGTTATGCATTTTGTTCTGATGATGATCGTAACTCTCCAGCCTAGCATAGTTAGCTTACTTTGTTTGGACGTTATTGTTGGTCCTTGTGAATTTTTTTGTACTTAATGATACTGTTATATGCATTATGCTATATATTTTGGACCTTGTTGAATTTATATTAATATCAGTGACTTTTTATTAAGTGTATTTAATAGTTTATGTAATATGTTTGAATAGAAAACATTTAAAATAATAAATAAAAAGAATTTTATAAAATCAACAATATAGTAAAAAAAATCAGCGACGGATACATCTCGTAGCTAAAATTATAGCGTAAAAATTAAATCTTGCGACGAATTGGTGATAAAAGGTTTTTGTTGCAAAAAGTAGCTATAACACGGCTAGCGACGGACAATTCCGTCGCTATAAGAAAAAACGACGAATTTTATTATGTATTACAGCGACGAAAGGCATCAAAATAGCGACAAAAATAGGTTATATAGCAAAGGATATGCCCGTTGCTAAACGTTGCTACAAAAAAAATGTCGTCGCTAAGTCTGCGACGGATTGTATTTTTCGTTGCTATAAGCCTAGCAACGAGGATTTTAGGGACGAACTTGAATCCGTCGCTATTCCGTCGCTACACGTGTTTAGTGACGGAATACATTGATTTAGCGACGGAATAAGGCCGTCGCTAAACACTGTTTTTTGTAGTGAAATATACCTTACACTAAACAGATGTATGTAACAAACTAATCTAAACAAATGGATAAAAAGCAGTGAGTCAGAAACATAAGTCCAACGAGCATTTCTTTTATTTCCAACTTCAGTTTTAAATCTACAACCACATTAGTTCGAGACTGTGTACCTGGAATTGGGCAAAAAGAAAACGAAGGAAGGAGATATCAGTAGCAGCACAAACACAACAAGCAAACAAACAAGCCCAACAGTAGCACAAATAGAACAACTTAGAACCCAACATAACTCGAAACCAGTTTTAAACTATTCGGCCAAACAAACTATACTCCACACAGATCAGAAAAACAGACGAGTGTTTTGAATCTTTACTATAGGACAGGAAGCAGGATGATTTGAACTGTTTATATTTTCAGAACTCATGTAACAGTTTTGGACATGATTCCCTAGTTCAAATATTGTTCTGAATCTTTTCAAAGGCTTATAGAAGCTGAAATCAGCTATCAACTAGAAGGCATACTCAAGGGATGGGTAATGGAACAATGTTTCTTTTAAACTCTCACTGATTTCAAAACTGGAAGAAGCCCCCCTTTTTCCCATTATGAAATTCTCTCTTATATAAGCCAATTTCTAAACCTTACAGCCTTTCTCCTGACATAAAAATGATAACTCCTCCTCATTCCCCACTTTCCTTTGTCTAAGTATAGAACCTCTGATTTTAAAACTCCTGAAGTTCAAAAGCTAGGGAATATCCTGATGTCCAACAGGTTTCACTTACCTATCCCATGTGCACTGCAGCTTTTAGTATTAAACTAAGCTGGTTTCTGATTTTTCATTACTTAGTGTCCAAACTATTTAAAACCTAAATGTTATAGGCAACCATGTTTAATCAGGATCACCCTATCAATTCTGACCTTAAACTATTGAATTACACTCGGGGATATGCCAATTCATTACTGGCAGAATGTTTAGACTAAAAACCATTTTTAGGTTTTCAAAATCCCTAGCTAACACTATGTAATCCTATTAGAACTACAGCTATAACCAATTCTTAAAATCAATTAGAAGGCAGAAGGGTGCAAATTCAATAGGAGTGAGTTGGTTAGCTTAACACTCGAGCAAATATTTCCTCTAAGTTCTTTCATCTTTCAAGTGAATTATATTGACGACGTTTATTCAATGGACTATACGGACTATACTAGATAGCATACAATCATTAAAACAAAGCGTAACAGGCAAGTTCTGGATTTCAGTGGTTTCAACAAAGAAACTAAAAAGGAGCTATACTACTCTAATTCCTAACAGATGGAAAAAAAAACTCACAGTAACAAACAAACGAAAAGAAACAACCAAATAAAGGTCACATGGAGATGAACAGAAAAATTAAGGAAAACAAAAATGATAAAATCGAATAACTTAATTAGACATGCAAACACATATAATACGTATAAAAAAGAAGGAAGAAGGGACGACTTATGTTTTCTTTTAACAAGCTTTGGGGACAAACGAAACCTCGGACTCGACTGGACTCGTTCATTTTGGGTCGAACGGACCTTAATAGGGATGTTCTCAGTTGAGAACACCTAGATTAAGGTCTATTAGACCTCAATCTTCCATTGAATTTAGACATAAGCCCAACTTTCGTATTTCTAGGGTTCATACGGGTGATTTGGGATTTGGGGTTTTTGGTTAGATTCGAACCAAACCAGTATTGGTTTGGTCATGAGGGAGGTAAAAGGAGTGTTAGGTATCAATTTGGGGTGGTTTAGGGTAGGTTGGGTCTTGGCTCGAATCTTTGATTGAAGATTCGAGAAAATGTAGCCAAATTCGAGCCAAGGGATTTGTAGATTCGAGTTCAGGGGATGATGGAGTTATGTGGTGTTAAAATGGTGGCGTTTGGCCTAGTGGAACCGCCGTGAGGGGATTTCCGATAGGCGGCGGATGGTGGATTGCGGCGGCTGTTGCTCGTCTCTGAAAGAGACGATGGGGAGTGTTTGGGAATGAGAGGGTTAAAGGGGGTTTGGGGGTGAGGGGTTTTGTATACTGAATTAGCTCAATTAATTCGGGCCATTAGATCAAATGATCTTAACGTCTCAGATTAAATGAGGAGGGGCAAAACGGGGCATTTGGTGTTAAAACGGGGTCGTTTGGGTTTAATGAGAATTGTCGATCTCATAAAGGGATGGGTCGGGTATCTGGGAAAGCCTAGAGCCGTCGGATTGAGCGAGATGAATGGATCCGATTGAATGTTCTTATACGGCGTTGTGAGCACGTGATTTGTGCCCTATATATAGAATAACTCCCAAAATTCAAAATAAATTAGTTTTGTATCGTGTGTGATTTTTGTGAATTTTGTGTTTACTTTTCTCTCATTGTTCGCATTTATCTGTGCGTGTTTATTTGTTTAAATTAATATAAAATACAAAATTTGTCACATTTGCATCTAGGATTCGGTTTTACATTTTGGAGTAATTAAGTCTGTTTGGCGATGAATGAAAATCACAAAAAATATGTACTTTGCATTCTTAGCATTTAATGTCTAGTTGTGCGATTCTATTTGAATTGATACTTAATGGTGTGTGATAATTATTACTTAGAGTTAATTAAGTATTTTTCTTTTCTTTTTTTAAATTTTTTTTATAATTTTGGTTTTATAATTTAATTTAGGATTTTGGCTCTAAAATTAGGAAATAAAAGGGAAAAGAAAAGTAAAACAGTTGAAAAATAAAGAAAAAACTCGGACCAGGCCCAAAACGGCCTAGTCCTCGCCCCAGTCCACCCCCAGCTTTGACGAAACGACATTGTTTCAAGCCTGTTGATCCAGGCCGTTCCTATCATTTGATCTGACGGTCGCAAATCTGTCCCATGCCCCGACCCATTCACGTCCAAAGACCGATTCAGTCCTGGGGTAAATAAAGCGACGTCGTTTCCATTAAGAAATGGATCCAAGCCATTGATCTCATCAGATCGAACGACCTAGATTCATTCCACCCGTTCGTATATGAGCAACCAAACACACCCCATGCCCCCCTCAAACCAAGCCCCTCTATCCCCTCGTCTCTCTCTCAGACCTCGTCTCTTTCAGAGATGAGGAAACCCTAGCAGCCGTAGGCCTGTTCCACCGCCCAAAACCCGACGGCAACCATTCTGATGACTAACAAAATAACAACCCTGAACCACCAAACCACCCTCTTTCCAAATCTACACCCTATTTTCCTCGAATCACAGTTCGTTGTTTCGAATCATGGATCGAATAAATCGACCCCAAATCGACGCCACATGACCCCCGTGGCTCCTCCATACCAATTTCATCCCGAATTTCTCTCAAATCGGACCAAGGCTCAACCGCATGTCAAATCCAAGGTTGAGACTTAGAACCCTAAAATGGGACCAGTGCTTGTTGGTACGGGTACATTTGATATTGATTCGGACAGGGTACTTGATTACAGCTTTACATAGTGATTTATTGCGGATTTCTTATCTGCGCTGTCTTACCCTTGTTTATTACCACTGAGTCTGGCAGTACTCATTTTACTCCTGCACCTTGTGTGCAGATCCAGGTACCTCTCAGCAGTGATCCAGTAGCTGTGCGAGGCGACATCTGTGGGATATACGAGGTAGCTGCAGAGTCCGCAGGACCCGATATTCCTTCCTACTATCTTTTGACTATGTATTGATGTTTCTTTCCATACTTGGTATCTTGTAAACTACTATACACTTTTGTTCATTAGAGGCTCATGACTCTTGACCCTTCGGTCTATGGGAGTTGGTATATTTTGGAACTTGGTTCCCCGTTTTCGTTATATGTATCGCTGTTGCTTCGTGATTTGATATGCTTAAATGGGATAAAGCGAGCTTCTAGCTCCGTTATTGTTATTGATTGGTCAGGCTGGCTTAGCAATGTGCTGGGCGCCATCACGACCGGATTTGGGGTCGTGACAAGTTGGTATCAGAGCCTAGGTTTACTAGGCCTCACGAGTCTTGAGCCGGTTAGTAGAGTCTTGTGGATCGGTACGGGGACGCCTGTACTTATCCTCGGGAGGCTGCGAACCTTTAGGAAAACTTCACTTTTCTTAAACTCTGTCGTGCGATCTTGTTGTTCTGAGAACTGAACTTCTATATTCTATTCTCTCGTAGATGGCGAGAACGCGAGCATCGGGACGAGGTGGACGACCTCCATTGCCACCTGTTAGAGGCCGTGGGCGCGGTCGTGCTAGAGGTAGAGGTAGGGCGGCTGAGGCAGTGCCAGCTGACTTGCCTGTTGTACCAGTTCAGGAGCAGCCCCCGGTGGTTGATGCTCCAGTAGCCCCAGTTCAGGCCCAGACTGTATCTATTGATATTCCTGGTCTTCAGGAGACTCTTGCCCAGATATTATCGGTGTGTTCCGGTTTGGCTCAAGTAGTATCAGCTACCGCTACTGCAGCGACATCTCAGACAGGGGGTGGTCAGCAGACCCCTGCAGCTTGCACACCTAAGCAGGTTGTTCAGGGACTTCAGACGCCAGAGACGGTCCCCGCTCAGGTGGTTGCCCCAGTTATTCCTCCAGCTACACCAGCTCCAGAGCGTATGGTTCAGACTATGCCCGACGACGAGCAGCACCGTCTTGAGAGATTTGGTAGACTTCAGCCACCCTATTTCGGTGGCGCTGAGGGCGAGGATGCCCGTGGTTTCTTGGATAAGTGTCAGAGGATGCTACGTACAGCTGGTATTCTTGAGTCCAGCGGAGTTTCATTTACTACCTTTCAGTTCACTGGTCTCGCATTTGATTGGTGGGAAGAATTTGAGAGGCGTAGGCCTGCAGGAGCAACACCTCTCACATGGTTGCAGTTCTCTACTCTTTTTCTAGAGAAATATGTACCTTAGTCTCGTCGCGAGGAGCTACGTCGCCAGTTCGAGTGGTTGGTTCAGGGCAACATGTCTGTGACCAGTATGAGCTTAGATTCACACAGTTGGCTAGGCATGCCACGTGGATGATCCCTACTGATAGGGAGAGGATCAGGAGGTTCATCGATGGCCTCAACTATTCTATCCGCATTCTTATGACCAGAGAGCGAGTTTTGTCATCATCATTTGAGCAGGTTGTTGATATGGCACGCTCCATCGAGGCGGATCGTCGCCGAGAGAGAGAGAGGAGCGGGGGGCCAAGAGGCCTCGTGGTTCTAACAGTTTCAGTGGTGCTCCATCTAGAGGGCATTCCCAGTAGAGCAGAGGTCGCTCATCGAGACCTTCTCATGCCAGCCCGCCCAAGTTATCGTGGGGTGTCATCGGGTCATGGTTATCACAGTTCTCATCAGGGCCAGTCATCACTTAGTGCCCTTCCGACTTAGAGTTTGTCTTGTGCCCCATCAGTTCAGGTCTCTTCTATGCTAAGTGCATCTGCTAGTCACTCCAGTGCAAAGGGTTCCCTTCAGTCTCCATCTCTAGCATCTGAGAGTTGTTATGAGTGTGTAGAGATGGGTCATATATGGAGGTAGTGCCCCTGTCGTCTCACGAGTTCATCTCAGTAGAGGGGTCAGTCATCGGCTCGCCCCAGGGGCGAGGAGAGATCTGGTGGAGGCCAGGCACGGTTCTATGCACTTCCTGACAGGCGTGATGCTTGCCTCCGATGCAGTGATTACGGGTATCATTTCTGTCTGTCACAGAGATGCCTCTGTTCTATTTGATCCAGGGTCCACATATTCTTACGTGTCCTCTTATTTTGCACATCATTTGGGTGCGACTCGTGGTAGTCTTGATTTACCCGTTCATGTATCCACCCCCGTGGGTGATACGATTGTTGTGGATCATGTCTATAGATCCTGTGTTATATCTATTGGGGGTCTGGAGACCCAGGCAAATTTGTTATTGTTGGGGATAGTAGACTTTGATGTTATATTGGGTATTGACTGGTTGTCTCCATACCATGCTATATTGGACTGTCATGCTAATACATTTACGTTGGCCATTCCTGGTATTTCTCAGATTGAGTGGCGGGGTTCGACCGATTTCGTCCCTAGCCGTTTCATTTCGTTCTTAAAAGCTCAGAAGATGGTCAAAAAAGGTGTTTATCATACTTGGCTTTTGTGAGAGATGTGGGAGCTGAGTCTCCTAGCATTGATATTGTACCTGTTGTGAGGGACTTCCCAAATGTATTCCCCTCAGACCTGCCGGGCAAGCCGCCGGATAGGGATATTGATTTTGGCATTGACTTGGTGCCGGGCACTCAGCCCATATCCATTCCTCCTTATCGGATGGCACCGGCCGAGTTGAAAGAATTGAAAGAACAGCTTCAAGAACTTCTGGATAAGGGTTTCATCCGTCCTAGTGTGTCCCCGTGGGGTGCGCCGGTATTATTTGTTAATAAGAAAGATGGTTCCATGCGAATGTGTATTGATTATAGACAATTGAACAAAGTGACAGTGAAGAACAAGTACCCTCTACCGCGCATAGATGATTTGTTTGATCATTTACAGGATGCGAGGGTGTTTTCTAAGATTGATCTTCGTTCAAGCTATCATCATGTGATGACCCGGCCTGTCATCATGTGAGTTATCACCCTGATACCCCCGTTATATGCTTGTTGATGTTGTAATATGCATGTTGGGTGATTTTGAGTCAATCCGGGTTGAGTTTGATTGAAATTGAGACAGAAAGTCTCTTAGAAGAAGGAATAGTTGGGAAAAGTCAACCGGACGTTGACTATTTAGTTAGAGGACTCGGAATCGGATTCGGATGATTCGGTTAGTTCCGGGAGGTGATTTGTGACTTAGGGGAACAATCGAAATTGAATTTGGAGGTCCGGTGTAGAAATAGGCTTGAATTGGCTAAGGTTGAATTTTGGCGAAATCCGGACGGTAGGTGAGATTTTGATCCGGGAGTCGGAATGGAATTCCAACAGTTGCAGTAGCTCCGTTAGGTGATTTTGGATGTTCCTGCAAAATTTCTGGTCATTCGGAGGTCGTTTGGTCGGGTTTTTGATCGAATAAGAATTTGGAAAGTTATAGTTAAACTTAAGCTTGAATTTGTTGAAAAGGGACGATTTTGATGTTAACGATAGAGTTTTGATGATTGGAACAAGTTTGAATGATGTTATAAGAGGTGTTAGTACTTTTGGTTGAGGTCCCGGAGGCTTCGGGGTAAGTTCGGATGCCCAACGGGTCATTTTTGGAAGATTTTTGTAGTTTTGAGCGTAAATGTAATGATCCAAAGGTCTATTTTTAATTCTAGATATCCAAATTTAACTTCGAGACTTCGAGAATTTAAATCATGAATTATAGGACTGATCTGGAAATTTTGGTTTAATTTCATCAAGTCGCGATTGGGTTTTTCACGCGATATGTGAGTTAATTGTTTAACGAGCGAAATTGGTATTGCACTTAGCAAATGAGATCCAAATTCAGTTTTGTTTAAACCACTAGATCCGTATGAAAATTACGGAGTCACAGGAAAAAGAATCGTCGAATTCCGAGTTCGTATGATTGAGTTATAGCATTTTTAGTGAAATAAAAAGCTGCTGCAATTTTCTGGGGCAAATCTGGTATTTTCGCTTCTGCGATGAACAGTACCTGCAGAAGCGGGTGAACAGTGATTTTCCGCTTCTGCGATGAACAGTGAAATCGCACCTGCATGCGAAAATCGCTGGACATTTAATTTGGGGCAGTCCGAGATGTTTCTTCATTTTTGGAGCTATGGAGCTCGGATTGAAGCGATTTTCGAAGCGATTTTCACCATATGGATGGGGGTATGTGTTCTCTATCCAAAAGTGATTATATTTAATGATTCCATGGTTATTTTCATCAAGTATTAGTGAATCAAATGGAAGAAATCGGAGAAATTTATAAACTTTTCAAAAACAAAAATTTAGGATTTGAAGGGTCATTTGTGGTCCGATTTGGGAGTTCTTGGTATGTACGGACTCGTAGAGAGACGAGGATTCCGAAAATATGAGTTTCGAAATTTTTCGAGATGTGGGCCCGGGGCTCGAGTTTTGCCAATTTCGTGATTTTTGATATTTTTCGAGTTCTTTCGATTGGGTTATGTTCCATTAGCCTATTTTGATATATTTGTACTGATTTTGGCTAGTTTGACGTGCGTGGATGCCGGTTCGAGGAGCTAAGGCGTCGCGGGCATGAAGCTTCTACCGGTTCGAGGTGAGTGGTAGTAGTAAATAATGTACCGAGGGTTTGAAACCCCGTACTAGCACTTCACAGTGCTATATTGAGATGAGACACGCGTTCTATGACGGGCGTGGTGACATTATGATTGGGGGTTCGGACCTAGTCCTTCCCGACTAATAGTATACCTGTGTGTTATGACTGATAATAAGTTTATAACCGTGCAATTGGGCTGATAGCCATGTTTGGGGCCTTGTGCCGATCTGTAGAGCATTAGGGAACCTATAGAGCTAGGGGACCCTTATATCGTGTTGGAAACATACACTCAGCCGTAGCTCTAGCTGTATAGCATAATATGAGCCCGTACTAGATGTGTACATCGAGAGAGATTATCTAGGGTGGAATTCCCTGTTCTAGCTGAGCGGGCCCGAAAGGCCAAGTCTATACCGATTGAGACGAGATAGGGTCAAAGACCCACTATGAGACGTTATATTGGGCCCGAAAGGCCAAGTCTATATCGACCGAGACAGTGGCCGAGGACCCACCGTGATATATTATATCGGGCCCGAGAGGCCAAGTATATGTGACTCGGATAGGGTCGAGGACCCATTATGAGGTATTATATATATATATACCTATATCGGACCCGGCCGCACGCCGCAACAGCATATATATTGGATCGGACCGCACGCCCGCAAGAATATACATGTAATATACACGCGGGACGGACTGCACGCCACAATATTATTGCGCTCGGGCCGCAGGAGCCCCTTCGGAGTCCGAGTCCGCACACATTCTCAGTGAGCGCTGGTGTATATTATGGGATCGTGCTGCGCGCCGCAGGAGTATAAATATATATACATATATATATTGGATCGGACCGCACGCCGTAGTAATATACATGTGGGATCGGGCTGCACGCCGCAGCATCATAGCGTTGGGCCTAGGGAGCCCCCTCCGAAGTCTCGTATACACCCCCAACGAGCGCCGTC
>JASVEL010008262.1:0-88366 GCA_032618575.1 Nicotiana noctiflora
GCAGATTCAGGTACACAGGAGGGATAGACGAGCACTCCAGCTTTTATCAGTATTTATCCGAGTTGCTGAGGTAGCTGCTGGCGTTCGCAGGACCTGGCTTCTCTTCTTATTCCAGTTTTCCTTTGTATATACATTATTCATACTTGAGTATTTGGTTTAGATATTGTTATCCGGTCATATTTAGAGGCTCTAGACTCGTGACCCTAGATCTTTGGGTAATTATTTAGTTTGGCTTTATTGTTGATAAAAATATTCAGGTAATTGATTTGAGCTTCATGCTCAGGATGAGAGTGCAAATGGTCGGGCTTGCCTAGCAGTTGTGTTGGGCGCCATCACGACCGGGATTGGGGTCGTGATAAGTTGGTATCAGAGCCTAGGTTACTAGGCCCATGAGTCTTGAGCCGGTTGGTAGAGTCTCTTGGATCGGTACGGGGATGCCTGTATTTATCCTCGGGAGGCTGCAAACCTTTAGGAAACACTTCACATTTCTTGGAATTCTTATCGCGCGTACTTGATTCAATTTGAGATATAATTTTGAAATTCCTTCCACACATCTGTGTACGTTTCGAGCGCTCAGTAATGTAATTGCCTTGAGGGCTTGTGATTCCCCGATGAAGGGGCGAGATATAGTCTCTGTGAGTTTATGTTCGGCCAGTCGGGAGGACTTGAGGCCAGATCTTTGACTATGACATGAGCACCAAAGTGCTGATTTTACAAACTGGTATTATGAAATTTGTGTGATCGGTATTGTTCCTAACTGTGGAAATGGCAACTTAATAATGTACGAGCTGTCAGGTGTTAGATCCTTATTGTAATCTGTTGTGTAGCCCCGAGCTATGGGCGTGGTGAATATTTATCATATCTCTTAGTTGGAAGGTAAAGTGCCTTACGTGTAGTAGAACGCGTTTAGACGTAGGAAGACTAAAGTGATTATGCTATGTGTATCCTGGTGGAAGGTGTTGTACTGAAATACTAGATTGAAGCAAGGTAGGTAGGTCGATTCTGATGTGTAATTGAAGGGTATTTGATATATGTTATGATTCGAGCGGGTGCAACGCATGTTCAGGTATTAATTGTGATAATATGATTCGTATAGTAATGAGATTTAATGTTGTTAAAATGCATTGTGATGTCTTGTTGAGTTGTGGATGTAATGTTAGAATGGTTTGGTGATTCTCTGGCAGGTGGATAGGCCAAATTACAAAGGAAACTCTGCCGAAATTTTTGGAAAATTTGGGACTTAGAAAAGATTTTTGTCACCTAAAGAGTGGACTTAACTGTTGCGTGTGTATAAATGCAAGAATTGCAGAAGGGTTAAGGTCTATGATGATTCGAGTCTCTGTCAAGGCTTGTAAATGACTTGAGTTTAATCTCACTATAACCTTGTGGCATCATTTGAGTAATAATGATATGAGTGGCTAAAAGTGCTTTGATGTATGGCTCCGAGCCAAGTTGGGGAGGTTGTTATTGATTAACCGATTGCACTGTTGTGTGCTATGTTGGTTCTGTCTCTAGTCTGTTGGGAAAATTCGTATAACGGTTATGGTTCTTCGTAGATGTGAAGAAATACTAGGATGACTCGAACTGCCGTTGGTAAAGAATGTTCGATGTATAGAAAAGAAAGATAGCTAATTGCATCTATATGAAATCATGTTCTGCGGTGTCAGAGTTCTAACAAGGCACGAGTGGTTCTGTTCAATAAGACAGTTGGATTATAATTGAATAAGTGTGAATGACGCCCGAGAATGGTTTTGCGGTGTTTAAGATTTTGCTTGTAACAGTCAGGTGTATTAAGATTGTGTATATGGCTAAAGACGGTGGTTTCATTAGAAGAAATCAAGACTTGTGTTATGTTATGTGAATGATGGGATTCTATGTATCCGTATTGGGAGGTAATTGTCACACCTCTTTTTTACGCACCCGCAAGGATGCAAAGAGTTTTTCCAATTAAAGGACAATCGAGACGGGATTTATTTTAATTATTTCAGAGTCGCCACTTGGGAGATTTATGGTGTCCCAAGTCACCGGTTAAATCCCGAATCGAGGAAAAGAATGACTCTATTTAACAATCCGCGAACCAGAAATCCGGATAAGGAATTCTATTAACCCGGGAGAAGGTATTAGGCATTCCCGAATTCCGTGGTTCTAGCACGGTCGCTCAACTGTCGTGTTTGGCTTATCTATCTGCTTTTTTACAATTATGTACTTAGTGCAAGTTAATACCCCTTTACCGCTTTTATTATTGGTTGTGATTTACGAAAGAGAAAGTTGCTTAAAAATATGCTTTCGAATCACGTCACATGAAATGCACCCGGATCCTCAACATATTCTTATTCAACATTCCGGGGTTTGGATTTGGGTCACATGAAATGCACACCCGTATTTAAAAAGGTAAAACTAAAATATGCGCCCGGATCGACTACTTATGTACACTGTTGAGAAAGGCGTGAAATTCGTTAAGAAACGACGCATCTCGAAATCTAAGTATTTATATGTACATTTATGACGGCTATGTGATTAGTGTAACTATTGGGCGAGGCGTACCTTTGATTCAAATCTAAAGCGAACTACATCCCACTGTATCTTACTTAAGAGTTGATTCCAAATTACTTAAGACTTGCTACGAACCACACCACATGAAATGCGCCTGTGGTTCCTGACACGCTTTGTTTACTCTTGCCCAAAATTGGGGTCGGGTCACATGAAATGCACCCCCGACTCTTTTTAATCTAATTATGTCATTCCGTCGAGTAACAACTCCCTAGCTAATCTTGCTTGTAACCTAAGGTCTATCATTTAACAGGTTTGGAGATTACACACATGAGTAGGGAAGATTGAACAGAGATACAACAGACTAATTCGGGTTTACGTGCATATCTAATGATAGTGTATCTTTGGTCTAGCTACATTTTCCGTAACAAAACTAGCAATACAAATTTAATTAGACAGTAACAGAACGTAATCAAGCATAAGACTTTGGACGACTACATGATTCAACAGACTTCAAACATAAACTTCAAGCTTCATTCTTTTTGAACCAAGGAATTACAACAACAGAGATGTGTACCTGGAACGCGGAAGAACAAAGATGAATGAGCAGTGGCAATGCAGCAACAGCAACAAGAACAGTAACAGCAACAGTAAACCAGTAACAACCAGTGAACCAATAGCCACTCAATATACCAACCAACAACAACAAACAGTGGCAGCAATCAAACAAACTAACAGCAACCACAATTAATGAACCAGTGGTTAACTTGAGACCAACAACAAACAAATAATGTCCAATGAATCAGCCAACAGCAACACTACACAGCAACAACAACAATGACTAACAGCAGCCACAAACACTGGAATTACCACAGCCCTCAAACTGAACCAGCAGCAAATGACCACCACAGTCACCACAAGAGACCAGCTAAAAACAGTAGATCAATAACCAGTGACAAACTAATGGAACAACAACAACAACCAAACCAGGCAGCAAACTATAGACCAGCCAGCAACAATAATGAAACAACAGCAACACCCGACCCAGGCAGCAACAACTACACACCAGCTAACAACCAACAGACCAAGAGCAGCAACAAACAACCAGTGGCAGCAACAATAGACCAAAAGCAACTCAAGAGCTACCCAACTGAGATGTAACAGCAACAACCAAGACACAACAACAACAACAAATGCCTAACAACTCAGCTATTGAATCCAAAGCAACGAGACAGTAGCCAAGAAACTCGATGAAACAATGACTCCAAACCAATGTATCTCCTCTCCAGGTACTCTATTGTATGTATGAATCTGTTCTCTCCAGGTTTACTGTTTTTGCTTCTCCAGGTATTTCAGTCCCTACTCTATGTATATCCCTACTGTGTGTATGCCTCCTTATACTTATAGCTAAGAGGACTCCTAAAAACCAGAAGACTCAGGAACTCCCCCCTGCCCATCCCTATCCCCTGAACCCCACTACCTACTGTCCAAAGTATGGACTCAGCATTAAACAATGCTGGTGGCAGTGAGCCTCAGTGGGATGCCCTGCTGTGCTCAGTTCCACTAGCCCTTGTATGGGTGTGTGATTAAACAATTAACCTATTAACTACAACCAATTATCCCCCTTTAATCTGAATCAAACAGTGACAAGCCCTACACCAATGAATTGCATCAGGCAGATTCAGGGATCAAGGAACTAATCAAAAATATGAATTAATTGCTTGACGACTTTAATCACATTGAACCTATGATTCGTTTTAACTACTGAAAACAGAGGGAATTGGCCAAATAAAAGGCCTCAAATGAGAAGAACAGACCAACGGGTATGAGAAATTAAAAGCATGAGAAACTGAAACAATGAATAAAACAAACACACATATTCACACAATCGAATTAAAACGAACAAAGAAGGAATGAATACCTCATAAGAAAACTGCCGACCCAAGCTTTGAACCAAAATGTGGAATTATTGAAGCCAAACGGGCTTTAATCAAGATGTTCTCGATTGAGAACACCTAGACTAAAGTCCCTTGGACTTCAATTACGGCTAACCCGGCTTGAATTGAGTTTCTTCAAAAATTAGGGTTCTTGGGCTCGGATTTGGGGCTTTTGCATTTTTGGTTAGATTCGAAGCAAACCAATGTCAATGGGAGTGTGGGGGAGGTGTGAGGAGACCGTGGTGTGAATTTGGGGTGATTTGGCATTGGTTCGAGTTTGACTCGAATCTTCAAATGAAGATTCGAGGAGCTCCGGCATGATTCGAGGTTAGTGGAGGCTGGGTTCGTGATGGGGGAGGTGAGGGGAAGGTTTTGGCATTGGTTTGGTGGTGATTGGCCTACCGGAACCGCCGTGAGGCGATTTCCGGCAGGCGGCGCAAGGCGGAGGAGGGCGGCGTTACACTGGGCTTTGAGAGCTTCTGAGGGACGAAGCAGGGGGGGTCTGAAAGGGGGGGCGGGGTATGGAATGAGCTTTATATATGATTTGAGAAGTTAAATCCTGATCGTTGGATCAAACTTGATCAACGATCAGGATCTTCTCACTTAAACCAAACGGTGTCGTTTGGTCAAGGCATAAGCTGAATGTATTCGGGGATTTATGGATTAATCTGGGCCGTTGGATTATAAGATCCAACGGTCCAGATCGAGCGTTACACAGGCTGGACGGGTATTTGGGCTGGGTATTGAGGTGATTCATTTGGGCCTGTTTGTTTAGACTAAGACACGGCCCAATTCAGATCTACATGATGTACTATATGCATATGTGTATATATATATATATATATATATATATATGTATATATACATATATATATATACACATATGTATATATACCAACCTATAACATCGCTGTTTTTTACTATAACTAACGCACAAAATTACATATCACCCAAAAATGTAAATCACATGACTTCGATATCAAACACTAAAAATGCAACACCTAGCATATATTTTTGTATTTTTAATTCAAATAAAATAAACGTGCACACAAAAAGATAAAATAACACAAAATCACAAAAATCATGCCCAACACGAAACTATTTTTATTTTTGAATTTTCTGGGAGTACTTCTCAAGTAAGGCAAAAATCACGTGCTCACAGATGCCCCTCTTTGCGCGTAAACACGCAGAGTTTTCGCGCAAAGATAAGTGAGCGGATATAAGCGATTTTTGCCCATTCGAACACTCCGTATGAAGCATTTTGGAAAAGTTTTTGACCGAACCTTGCTTCAAAGGTCTCCTACATATCCCTGGCTAAAAGGGAATCAGGTCAATGTAGTTCGGGAAGTTCTGGTAGCTGGGACTACCATGACTGTTGCGATCTCGCTGTTACTGCTACTGCCGCTGTTACTGCCGTTACCACTGCTCAGCTGATTTCCTCGTTACACCGCACTAAGCAACGAAAAACAAGAAGCTAGACTAAGTTACAGTACTACAAGCTCTTATCTATCCTTTTTAACTTGATCTTGTCGCGCTCCTTGCCATCCTGTCTGACTCGGCGTTCCTTCTGATGCTTCTTCTCTTCTTATGAACTTGGATTCATGCCGGAGATTTCTGTTACATTCTACTGCTTTCCTCTACCGAATTAAACAGATCGCCACTCCATTCTCCAGGCGGGCTCCCTGACTTCAATTACAACTTCAAAATTAAATCGCCACTCCATTCTTCAGGCGGGCTCCCTGACTTCAACTACTACTTCAAAATTAAATCGCCACTCCATTCTCCAGCGGGCTCCCCGACTTCAACTACTACCTCAAAATTAAATCGCCACTCCATTCTCCAGGGCGGGCTCCCCGACTTCAACTACTACCTCAAAATTAAATCGCCACTCCATTCTCCAGGGCGGGCTCCCTGACTTCAACTACAAATTCAAAATTAAATCGCCACTCCATTCTTCAGGCGGGCTCCCCGACTTCAACTACAACTTCAAAATTAAATCGCCACTCCATTCTCCAGGCGGGCTCCCCGACTTCAACTACAACTTCAAAATTAAATCGCCACTCCATTCTCCAGGCGGGCTCCCTGACTTCAACTACAACTTCAAAATTAAATCGCCACTCCATTCTCCAGGCGGGCTCCCTGACTTCAACTACAACTTCAAAATTAAATCGCCACTCCATTCTCCAGGCGGGCTCCCTGACTTCAACTACAACTTCAAAATTAAATCGCCACTCCATTCTCCAGGCGGGCTTCCTGACTTCAACTACAACTTCAAAATTAAATCGCCACTCCATTCTCCAGGCGGGCTCCCTGACTTCAACTACTGCTCACTGATTTTCATCCTATCTTGATTACCTTCCTTTGCCTCTTGTACCCTATCCTTGTTCCTGCGTTACCTCTCGGACCACCTTCTCTTCTGAATTAACCTGTTCCTGCCTTCCCCTAGGTCGCGTTACTTTTCTTCTGGTTGCTGGGGATATTTTGGAACTGTTTACTCGCCTGCTGGGGGTGATGCTGCTGAGGAAGTATTCTTTGTTTCCTTCACCCCTCATTCTCTTCCTTCTTCCCCTACCTCTTTTGGGACTCACGCTTTTGTTTCCTTGATCAAATTATAGGATGTAATACTGCTGGGGGCATCTCGAAGCCATTTTTTCTTTTTCCAATAACTGCTGGGGATGATACCATGCTCAAAGATCACCCCATCTTGTGTTGCTTTCTACACTTATCCTCCGAGTCTTGCTTTCCAGAAAATTTTCGCAACAGGAGAAAATTTTCTGCCCCAGTGTGATAAACTTCTGGACGGTATGCTTTTCTGCCGTCGGACCCTCTTTTCCTGCTTTAAATCAAAGAAAAATTGTTAGTTTCAAAACGCCGCGAGTGGTCGTGCCACTCTTGTTGAGGCCATTCTCTTTCAGCTGCTTGGCCTCTCTCGAACTTTGAGGACGACGTTGACGCTTGCTTGGGAAGGTGCTTTTTCCACGAACGACCTCTCATCTTTCCTTTTATTCCACTCTTTGGTTTGGTCCGACTCTTTTTAGCCGGTGATCTGTTGCGTGAAATCATCTTTCGGACATGCCACATGTGTCCATCATACTCCATAATTCTTGCGAACCTTCCACTCAGCCTGTCATCCCAATCTCACTATCGTAACGACTTCTGTCTCATCGCCTTGTTCCATGCCTATTCACTTTCAATATACTGCTTTGGGAGACTTGGTAGTAAGCTTTAAAAAATCAATTTTCGAAAATGAAAGAAAAGAAAAGAATACTGACCGCAAATGACAAAAGAAGAGAAAAACTTTTCTGAACTCAAAAATAGGAAAACTTATCTGAATGTGTGCCTGATCCAATGTTATGCCGCGCCTTCGAGATTAAACTACCCAGTCTATTCATGTCAATCACTTTCTGATACCGCTTCCTGCTAGAGGTAAACGGGTGTCCCAACCTTGTCTCGTGCCGACATCTTGTACCCATCTCATCCTGTCACCTCACAGTGCCCTTCAAAGGGTTTTCACTAACGAGATTCTCTCATTTCTCTCTATCTCCCGTCGCCTTAAGGTGCCCGTGAAGGTTTTCACCGTAAGACTCTCTCATTTTACTTCTCTCAACTTCCTTCGCCTTAAGGTGCCCGCGAGGGTTTTCACCGTTAAGACTCTCTCATTTATGCTTTCTTTCCTCGCGGCGGGGTATCACCCCTGAGATTCCCTCTAGAGCGTTATCCCCTTTCGGCTTGTGCATCCTGGATTCAATCGAGGGTCGGGATGTCACTCTTGGCTTTCATTCACATGACTTGGCACTTCTCAAATACTGATCGAGAGGTCTTTCTGGTTCTTGATATGGTTTCCGCGCGTGAGGCTGAAGAAAGGGGTTTAGCCTCAACGGTTAGCTTATTACAACTTTCGGAATCCACACTATCTTTCAAACGAAACAATGACTTCTGCCCCAGTTTTGTTGCTTGGGGGATCTTTGATTTTTATTTTATTATGACCGAGCCGTGTGGCGCCTACGTATCCTTCTTGAGGAATCAGGTCGAACGTAGTTCACTTTTTCTTGTATTTTTTCTTTGTTTCTTTTTCTATTTTGTTACACATCTTCCTTGATGATTCCGAAAGAGGGTATATGAAAGAATAATTAAGGCTCAAAGGGGGAAACAAAGGTTAAAGTGTTTGGGTAGTAGAAAAATTGCCTCCGTCATTTCATTCTCCGAAAAATGCCAAATACACACAAACGAAACCAAACGTTGACAAATGCATTAAAGAATTACACATAATATCTCTTAACCGCATCAGAATTGATAGCCATATCGGTGCATCTTCCCTCGACATCAGTCAGACATAGAGCGCCGTTGGATAATACTCTAGTCACCACAAAAGGTCCCTGCCAATTTGGAGCGAACTTGCCTTTCGCTTCGGCCTGATGGGGTAGAACTCTCTTCAGCACATGCTGTCCCACTTCAAATCTCCCGGGACGTACCTTCTTGTTATATGCTCTCGCCATTCTCTTTTGATACAATTGGCCGTGACATACTGCTGTCAATCTCTTTTCATCGATCAAGCTTAATTGCTCTAATCGGGTTTTGACCCACTCGTCGTCGTCAATCTCAGCTTCAGCGACGATTCGGAGGGATGGAATCTCAACTTCTGCGGGTATTACCTGCTTCAGTCCCGTATACCAACAAGTAAGGAGTTGCACCTACCGAAGTTCGGACGGTAGTGCGATAACCCAACAGCGCGAATGGTAGCTTTTCATGCCACTGCCTAGACCCCTCTATCATCTTCCTCAATATCTTCTTTATGTTCTTGTTTGCTGCCTCGACCGCACCGTTTGCTTTTGGGCGATACGGTGTGGAATTTCGGTGTGTAATCTTGAACTGTTGACATACCTCTTTCATCAATCCACCTGTTAAGATTTGCACCGTTATCTGTAATGATTATATTTGGAATTCCAAACCTACAAATGATGTGGGAGTGTACGAAGTCCACCACCGCCTTCTTGGTCACCGATTTGAATGTTTTGGCCTCCACCCACTTGGTAAAATAATCGATCGTTACCAGGATGAACCTATGGCCATTGGAAGCCGCAGGCTCAATAGGCCCAATAACATCCATACCCCATGCAACAAACGGCCATGGTGCTGACATTGTATGCAATTCAGTCGGCGGAGAATGAATCAAGTCTCCGTGTATCTGACACTGATGGCATCTTCGCACGAAACTTATACAATCACGCTCCATCGTGAGCCAGTAATATCCTGCTCGAAGAATCTTCTTTGCCAATACGTATCCGCTCATGTGTGGCCCGCAAACCCCCGAGTGTATATCTGTCATCACTGTTGTGGCTTGATTTGCGTCTATACATCTCAGCAATCCCAAATCTGGGGTTCTTTTGTACAGCACCCCTCCACTAAGGAAAAATCCGTTCGCCAACCGCCGAATAGCTCGCTTTTGATCTCCAGTTGCTTGCTCTGGGTATACTCCTAACCTGAGGTATTCCTTGACATCATGAAACCATGGCTCACCATCCACCTCTTCCTCTATCACATTACAATAAGCATGTTGATCCCGGACATGGATATGTAACGGATCGACACGAACCTTGTCCGGGTGATGTAGCATTGACGCTAAAGTAGCCAACGCGTCGGCAACCTCATTATGCATCCTTGGGATGTGCTTGAATTCTACCGATCGAAAGCGTTTGGTCAGATCATGCAAGCACTGACGATACGGGATAAGCTTTAAATCTCTGGTTTCCCATTCTCCCCGAATCTGATGTACCAGAAGGTCCGAGTCCCCCAAGACCAAGACGTCCTGTACATCCATGTCCACCGCTAATCGCAACCCCAAGATACATGCCTCGTACTCAGCCATATTATTGGTACAGTGAAAACGCAGTTGAGCAGTAACAGGATAATGATGTCCTGTTTCAGATATAAGCACAGCCCCTACTCCGACTCCTTTTGCGTTCGCCGCTCCATCGAAGAAGAGCTTCCATCCTGGATCCTTGGTTAGTTCCAACCCCTCAATCTGCAATACTTCCTCATCTGGAAAATACGTCCTCAAAGGTTCGTATTCGTCATCAACGGGATTTTCAGCTAAGTGATCGGCCAGGGCTTGAGCTTTCATAGCCGTCCTTGTCACGTATATGATGTCGAACTCCGTAAGTAATATTTGCCATTTTGCTAACCTCCCCGTAGGCATAGGTTTCTGGAAAATATACTTCAACGGATCCAGACGCGAAATGAGGTAAGTGGTGTAAGAAGACAAGTAGTGTTTCAGCTTTTGGGCTACCCATGTCAAAGCACAGCATGTCTTTTCCAAATGAGTGTATTTAACCTCATGGACCGTGAACTTCTTACTGAGGTAGTAAATGGCCCGTTCCTTCCTGCCGGTAAGATCATGCTGCCCTAGTACGCAGCCAAACGAATTCTCCAAGACCGTCAGATAAAGAATCAGGGGTCTACCTGGCTCAGGCGGAACTAATACGGGTGGATTTGACAGATACCCTTTGATCCGGTCAAACGCTTCCTGACATTCTGCCGTCCATTCTATCGCAGCGTCTTTCTTCAATAGGCGGAATATGGGTTCACAGGTTGCCGTGAGCTGGGCAATAAACCTGCTGATGTAATTCAACCTTCCCAACAGACTCATTACCTCTGTTTTATTCTTCGGCGGGGCTAACTCCTGAATGGACTTGATTTTGGATGGGTCCAGCTCAATGCCCCGTCGGCTGACGATGAATCCTAGCAACTTTCCTGACGGAACTCCGAATGCGCATTTGGCCGGATTAAGCTTGATGTCGTACCTTCGGAGTCTTTGAAAGAACTTCCTGAGGTCAGCAACATGGTCTTCTTGGCGCCTAGATTTTATGATCACGTCATCCACGTACACCTCAATTTCCTTGTGTATCATGTCATGGAATACCGTAGTCATCGCCCTCATATATGTTGCTCCTGCATTCTTCAAACCAAACGGCATCACTCGGTAGCAATAAGTCCCCCACGGTGTGATAAAAGCCGTCTTTTCTGCGTCCTCTTCATCCATCAAAATCTGATGATATCCCGCATAACAATCCACAAAGGATCCAATTTCGCGTCCGGCGCAATTATCAATCAGGATATGGATATTGGGAAGTGGGAAATTATCCTTAGGACTTGCCTTGTTGAGATTGCGATAGTCCACGCATACCCTGATCTTTCCGTCTTTCTTTGGCACCGGTACTACGTTAGCCAACCATTCAGGGTATCGAGTGACACGAATGACTTTCGCCTGCAACTGCTTGGTTACCTCCTCCTTAATCTTCACACTCATCTCCGTCTTGAATTTCCGCAGCTTTTGCTTGACGGGAGGATATGCCGGATCGGTGGGTAATCTATGAACCACTAGATCAGTGCTGAGTCCTGGCATGTCGTCGTACGACCATGCGAAAATGTCTTTAAACTCCATGAGTGTTTTGATCAATTCTTCTCTCAGGTTGGGTTCAATATGGACACTTATCCGGGTTTCTTTGACGTCATCCGCATTCCCTAGATTAACGGCCTCAGTATCATTTAAATTCGGTTTGGGTTTTTCCTCGAAGTGACTTAATTCTTCACCGATTTCTTCTACGGCTTCATCATCGCCGTACTCTGACTCACTCTCGTCACTTCTTATTTCATGTGTTATTATTTCCAAACCCGATTGACTTTCTAGACTGGGTTGATTAATCTTTAAGCACGCCATATCATTAAGATCGGTTGCAAGAAGGCTGTTCAGAAAAGTAAAAAGAAGAAAAGATAAACAAAATTAGACACGAAGGAACCAAATTTCATTGATGGGAATTGTACAAAGGGAAAACAAACTGCAAACTTAAATCAAAAATGAACAAAACAACGGGATTTTACTCCGGGGACAAACCCCCAACACAACATTTCGAAAGAAAAACAATCCAAGACAAACTACCAAGACTCCTTCCGGACAGGGAGAGGAGTAGCCTTCCAGTTATTCAGTTTTGCCTTTGGTCCCACAAATTGTATATCGGCATGACTGGATCCTTCACCGTCCTCGAGCATACATACATCCGTGAATAGGTTCTCGAACTTCCTGAAGAACTCTTCATCTGGCTTGATCGTAGGACCGGGAATCTTTGGCGCCGGACGTCCTCTTGCTCCGGCCCTGACAAAAGATTGGGAAAGGCGTGGAACAGGCTTTGGGAGCACCCATGTTTTCTGCTTGCTCCTCTTTGCTCGCCGGATGTCCTCTGAGGTTGGCTGGAATCCCAAGCCGAAGGTTCCCAAGTTTTCGACCACTGATACCGGTTGTATAATTCCTTGCAGAGATGCACCTAGCCCTTTACCGGGTACGAAACCATGTCGCAACATTTCATGCGCCACCATGACATCCGCAGTAATTGTTCTGTCGCCGGGAATACATTCCCCTTCCGGAACTCGATTGGCGGACACCACATCGCAGACCTGATATACCCACGGCCCAACATCTTCTTCTGTTTCAACAAAGGGAATGATGGTGCCTCGATCGTGGATCGTTCTCTCCATGGACGACGATCTCCCGCCGGTCCCATTCAAACTTGACGAGCCGGTGTAAGCTGGACGGAACTGCTCTTGCGGCACGAATCCATGGTCGCCCTATTAGGAGGTTATATGACACCACCATGTCCAGCACCTGGAATTCCATGGTGAACTCCACCGGCCCAATTGTCAAGATCAACACTATGTCACCAACCGACGCTTTGCCTCCTCCGTCAAACCCTCGAACACATACCCTATTCTCGCGTACCCTCTGCCGATGTCTACTTTTAATTTGCCCAGTGTAGAGAGAGGACAAATGTTAGCACCGGACCCATTATCGACCAAGACTTTGGTAACCACCGCCTCTTCACACTTCACCGTAAGATATAAAGCCCTGTTATGCTCAGTGCCTTCCTCAGGCAACTCGTCATCGGTGAAGGTGATCCGATTTGCTTCGAAGATCCTATTGGTGATCTTCTCCAAATGGCTCACTGAGATTTTATCCGGTACATGTGCCTCATTCAAGACTTTCATCAATGCTTGCCGATGTTCTTCAGAATGTATCAGCAAGGATAGCAATGATATTTGCGCCGGAGTCTTCTTTAACCGCTCTAAGACAGAGTAGTCATGCAGCTTCATCTTTTTCAAGAATTCTTCTGCCTCTTCATCAGTGACCGGCTTTTTCAATACTGCCGGAGTGGTCTTCCTCAATTCCGCAAGGGCAAAACATCTCCCCGAGCGGGTCAACCCTTGGGCTTCACAAACTTCCTCTTTCACCTCCTTTCCTCTGTAGGTCGTTGTAATCCGAGCATAATTCCATGGGACAGCCCGGCTATCAGCTACTGGCAACTGTGTTGCCGGCTGGATGATGAAAGGATCCATTCGAACGCCTGCTACTGTCAAAATGGGCTTGATTGCTGCCCCTGGTACAACTATCTTGGCCGGCTTCACCGGTACTTTGTTCACACTTTCCTTTCCTGCTTCCGACTCTCCTGGTACGTCTTTCTTGCAACTGGGCGACTCATCAAAGCTTGGCCCTTTTCCCGTTCCCGCCCCGCTAGACTTAATCATCATTACGGTCTGAGAGGCTTTCTCCTTTCCTTCCTCCGCCCGTACCAACTCGATCATATTGGTCTCATGATGAGTTGGAAGCGGGTTTTGGTTGATGTTGGGCTCTACTGGAGTCTGGACCTCGATCCTGCGGGTGTCAATGAGCTCCTGGATGGCTGTCTTCAGCCTCCAACACTTTTCTGTATCATGTCCCGGACATCCCGAGCAGTAGGCACAATTTACTGAATGGTCCAGGTTCTTCGGAAGAGGATTTGGCAGCTTAGCTTCAACCGGATTCAGCAACCCTACCTGCTTTAACCGGTGGAACAGACTAGTGTAAGACTCTCCTAAGGGAGTGAAAGTCTTTGGCCTCGGCGCCCTGTCGCCCCTGAATGCCTGGTTCGGACCGAAACTCGCGCCCGAGGGATTTCTCGTAAGCTCTTGGGGGTGGATGACCGTTCTGGGGTTCGGTGCACGCCACGCGTGCACGAACGCGAGGCGCAGTACAGGACCGTGCACGGTGGACAAGAAATGGGGATCGTGCGGGATAGTAATGTCGCGGGCGGTTATATGGATTGTGGAGTAATTTTGTGGCGAGGTCGGGTGGGCTATATTGGGGCGCGGGCCTCTGTTTCTGAACCATGCCCCGGACTCGACCGCCGCAACTTCCTCTCTCCTCTTTTTCCCCAGTACTCCTCCAGCACCACTTTGGATAGCCTGAGTGGTGGCTTTCAGTGCCGAGTAACTCATGATCTTGTTGGCCTTCAAACCTTCCTCGATCATACCCCCCATTTTTATCACCTCGGTGAATGATTTACCTACGGACGTTACCAGATGTCCGAAGTAGGTGGGCTCTAATGTCTGCAAGAAGTAGTCCACCATCTCGCTCTCTCTCATCGGCGGATCCACCCTGGCCGCCTGTTCCCTCCATCGGAAACCAAATTCCCTGAAGCTTTCAGCAAGCTTCTTCTCTAATTTTAGCAATGATAGGCGGTCGGGGATTATCTCAAGATTGTACTGGAACTGGCCGATAAAAGCTTGAGCCAAGATCATCCCACGTAAACCATCTACTGGGATCCTGTCTAGTGTACCACTCCAACGCCGATCCTCCCGGACTCTGGCCGAAGTAGGCTATCAGAAGCTCGTCCCGTCCTCCGGCCCTCTCATTTTACTGCAAAACCCCCGCAGGTGGGCCACCGGGTCACCATGCCCCTCGTATAGGTCGAATTTGGGCATTTTAAATCCCGCTGGCAACTGGACGTCCGGAAATGGACACAGATCCTTATAGGCGACGCCGACCTGGTTGCCTAAACCGTGCATGTTCCCCGAAGGACCGTCTCCGGCTTTTAACTTTTCCGGCAACTTCCTCGTGTTCCGAACTTTGGAAGTGTTTTTCCGGCTCTGCCGGATTATCCCAGCGAGGTGTATGTGATTGTGGTTCGGGAGCCCTGAAAGTAGGCTCCGGAGGATAGTAAGAGTTGTCGCGGATCCGAACATATGGCTCGCCGGCCGGCCTTTGCGCAGGAGCAGGTGGAGGTGCTACAAAACAGGGTGACCGGAGGAGGATTTGGTTTGGTCGGTGGAATGTGGGTGGCATATGGATTTTCCCCCCGAAAGTATGGATAGCTCGGGGCGCTTGTCGAAGGATCGACGGGCGGATGTTCCGGAGCTGAGGCGAGAGTAGGGCGGTTTGGCGAAGATTGTTCCCTGGCCCAGGGCCAGGTGCATCTCTGTTATCCGTTGTTTTAACCGGTCTACCTCTTCTTTCATGATTTGTAGCTCGGATTTTTCTTCCTCGAGACTCTTGCCGGAACTCGACATGCTTACTGTAACTGGTCCTTTGGATCTAGTACGGTAGTGATGGCTGGCCAGGATATTCCGTCAAACCAACTGCTAAACTTTCCGGAATACGCAACAAACTTGTTAGTTCACCGAGTTTGACAGATATGTTATAGCACGTTGGATGCAATGCACCTAACCAAATAACCGTTTCTACGTGTTACTCTTTAACATGCGTCATTCCGGCCCTTTTTCTTTTTCTTTCCTTTTCTTCTCTTTTTTTTTCTTTTTCGACTATCTTTGCAAGCCTTTATTGTTATTTAACCTATGGATTCCTTTCTTTTTAGTGGTGGTCGAATCTTATGTGGATTGCCTACGTATCACGACCCCGCGTGAATCAGACCGAGCGTAGTTCTGGTAACAAGATTGTGGCAAAATTCAGTAACTTTTATATCAAATAAAACCGTGTAGTTACAAAACACGTCTTACAAAATCAGCAAAACAAAAGAAAAATGCTTGACTTGGGAAAGTAAAGATAAAAATGCCAACCTGCTTGACTCAACATTTCAGAATACATTTTCAATCAAAAATCTAATGCCCTAAAACTCCTGGGGGCCTGCGAGGCATCATTCGGCCTTGCCGCAGGCCTCGGTGTGAGGTCCTTGTGCAGTTCCCTCAACTCTTCCATGATCCGATGAACATAACCCATAATTGAAGCGAAAAGGTCGGCGCGGGGCATTCGTTCACAAGCTAGGCACTTCATGGTGACATAGTGCCCGATTTCTCCAATTCTGTCCCTGATCATGTCCCTTTCTCCGAGTAGCCGCTCTATTTGCTGGTTTTTCGCCCCCAATCTTCGAGCATTGTTGGTGACTTGATCTAGGAGCCTATCCACTTGTCCTTGCAGTCGGGCCATCAAATTGTGGCAGCGGTCGAGGTCTGCTCCGGCATCTTGGGCTTGCTTGAAAACCCGCTCCCTAAGGACAACATTTGCTTCCCTCAGGCTAGTGATGATGTCAGTGTAATCTTCTTCCGCCCGCTTTAGGTGAAGTGCATGTTGATGTGCCTCTTTTTTCCAGCTAGCACGGATCCTCGTTATTTGGGCTTTTGACTCGTCCAATTCTCTTTGGATGTCGGTGACTTGGCTTCTCAAACCCCTTATCAATTTTTCGTCGGCCCGACTCCTCGACCGTCTGTCAGCATCTCTTTTCATTTGCTGGATTTGAGCTCTCAAGAAGTCATTTTCTTGTACCAACTTCTTTTTATCTCCTTCGTCGGTGGCAGCTTGCATGTTCTTTTCGAATTGGAGGTCCCGGACCTGCTGTTCTATCCTGCCAATCTTCGTCCTGTATCCCTCCTCCTTTGCTAACCAATCCCATTGTTCCCGTGAATCTTCCGTGAACTGTTGGACATGGGCTCTTTTAGAACATTTCCGACGAATCTGAAATCTTTTCCCGAACCACACGTTGTACTTTGGGTCCACCTCTCCCTTAGATAGTTCCCGGACCATGGTTTTAGGCTCAAGGAACCGACATTCGTGCCACAGCCTTCTAACCTTCTCTTCGGGGAAGACAACTCCCGGGCTCAACTCAATGGCGTACTTCCTTAGGTCTTGATCGGTAGGAATAACCTGAAACCTCCCTAGTTGACGTAATACACGGTGAGGGACATATGGTTGAACACCGCGGATCCCCATCAGAAGGATATAACACTCCTCGGCTGCCATATATATTACTTCAGTATCGGGTAACCACCCGAATGCCCATTCAATCTGATCGGCTTCTATTGAGCTCAGTCGTGCAAGCCATGCCTCGACGCCTTCAGGGAATACAGCACCCATCATCCGTTCTTCGAAACCCCTGATACAGTTTTTTCCGGTCAACCCATGGTTCATGTATTGTGTTCGGTGATGGAGGTGTTCTTGCATCCATAATTGGAGTAACAGATTGCAACCTTGGAAGAAATTGCCCCTTCTCGGCATACAGTCAAGGCTCGATAGATTTCGGACAAAACCAAAGGGACCACAGTGCTGGTAGCCTTTTTGATTGCAACATCGGCTATTCCTACCAGGCTTATCTCTATTTTCTTATCTTCACGCGGACAAATCACAATCCCCAAGAATGTCGTTAGGAATGCTAGAATTCGTCTGGCCTCCCACTTGGTTCTATTCCCTGCGTGAGTCAGTCCAAGGTTTGATTCTTCAAAACCCCGAGGAGTGCCGTACCGTTGATATAAGAATTGAAGATCGCAATACCCTTTCAACAGATCATCATTTTTCACCTTCCGACTAATGCTCAGCAAATCCAGAAACCCATGTGGAGATACCGGTCTTGGTGAGAGCAGGTATTGTCCTCTTAATTTCCCATTTAGTCCTGCATAGCCCGCAATTTCCTCTAATGTGGGCGTCAGTTCGAAGTCAACAAAACGGAACACATTGCGGGTCGGATCCCAGAAAGATACCAGTGCCTTGATGATGTCTCCCCTTGGCTCAATATTCAACAGATCAACCAAACCTCCCAAAATTCTTCCTACTACCTTTTTGCTACTGTCTTCCATATTGTTCCACCATAGACGGAGCTGCTGAGGGACCTCACTAAGGATTGAAAATGATTTATTCTGATTCGTGCTCATCCTGCACATTTATTAAGGTGATTTAAATAAGAAAAACAACTTTGTTTTGCCAAAAAATAAAAAAATCAGTTTTCAATCACGGCCTTTTAACGTCTCGGGGACGAAGGCTTTTAAGGCTGTGGGGTAAATTGATCGAAATCAAAATTGACCCAAAGGTGGCCGTTTATACGAAATTAGCCTTCCGGCGTCCCTTTCGGGAACATTCGGCTATTTTTAAAAACAGCGTCACCGACTTATTTAGTACAAAAGTTAGTTTTGATTTTTCGGCCATTTTTCAAAAGGTGAAGTTGGACCCGATGGAGGTTGCCTACGTATCTCACATCCAATGAGAATCAAACCCACGTAGTTCGGTTTTGACGAAACAAACGACATTATTTATTCATTTCACTAAAGGAAAACAAATAAGCTATTTCTATCTTAAGAACAAAACACATTTTTCTTTCTTTTTTTTTTTTTTTTTTTTTTTTTAAAAAAAAACCGGTCAAAATAGCAAATCTATAACATATAAATGCGCAAGACAAACAGGATGCAGCAGGATAGTCTGTTCATTTCAGGTCACTTGTCCTAGACGGACCCAACCCCTGTGTTGAGTCCCCTAAGCCAAATGCGACATGATGCAAATAAACGTTTCCTACTAGGGATCCGGCATGAAGCTTTGTTATTCTAGGTTTAAAACCTGGGTTTATCTGTTCTAGACTTGGCTTACCCGAGCGGACAGCTCGAGCCGAGGAGGAGGCAGCAACCCGGGAATACAGAAGCTTCACCGGTTTTGCAACTTATCCAAACCTCGTTCTAAAATGGGAATTAGACACTATACATAAAAGAAGTCACACGAAGTGCACCCTTCTTCATGATTTAGAAGACTCAGAGAGGAGATTGGTTCCGGCACAATTTATATGTACAGTTCACACAATATCAAAGCAGTAAAAACAACATTTTGCACATTGATGCCAACATGTACAAAAATCAGATAATAAAATACGCCAAATACAACAGTTATTCCGAGCTCGAGTTCTAAAGAAATCCCCAGCAGAGTCGCCAGAGCTGTCACACCTCTTTTTTACGCACCCGCAAGGATGCAAAGAGTTTTTCCAATTAAAGGACAATCGAGATGGGATTTATTTTAATTATTTCAGAGTCGCCACTTGGGAAAATAATGGTGTCCCAAGTCACCGGTTAAATCCCGAATCGAGGAAAAGAATGACTCTATTTAATAGTCCGCGAACCGGAAATCCGGATAAGGAATTCTATTAACCCGGGAGAAGGTATTAGGCATTCCCGAATTCCGTGGTTCTAGCACGGTCGCTCAACTGTCGTGTTTGGCTTATCTATCTGCTTTTTTACAATTATGTACTTAGTGCAAGTTAATACCCCTTTACCGCTTTTATTATTGGTTGTGATTTACGAAAGAGAAAGTTGCTTAAAAATATGCTTTCGAATCACGTCACATGAAATGCACCCGGATCCTCGACATATTCTTATTCAACATTCCGGGGTTTGGATTTGGGTCACATGAAATGCACACCCGTATTTAAAAAGGTAAAACTAAAATATGCGCCCGGATCGACTACTTATGTACACTGTTGAGAAAGGCGTGAAATTCGTTAAGAAACGACGCATCTCGAAATCTAAGTATTTATATGTACATTTATGACGGCTATGTGATTAGTGTAACTATTGGGCGAGGCGTACCTTTGATTCAAATCTAAAGCGAACTACATCCCACTGTATCTTACTTAAGAGTTGATTCCAAATTACTTAAGACTTGCTACGAACCACACCACATGAAATGCGCCTGTGGTTCCTGACACGCTTTGTTTACTCTTGCCCAAAATTGGGGTCGGGTCACATGAAATGCACCCCCGACTCTTTTTAATCTAATTATGTCATTCCGTCGAGTAACAACTCCCTAGCTAATCTTGCTTGTAACCTAAGGTCTATCATTTAACAGGTTTGGAGATTACACACATGAGTAGGGAAGATTGAACAGAGATACAACAGACTAATTCGGGTTTACGTGCATATCTAATGATAGTGTATCTTTGGTCTAGCTACATTTTCCGTAACAAAACTAGCAATACAAATTTAATTAGACAGTAACAGAACGTAATCAAGCATAGACTTTGGACGACTACATGATTCAACAGACTTCAAACATAAACTTCAGGCTTCATTCTTTTTGAACCAAGGAATTACAATAACAGAGATGTGTACCTGGAATGCGGAAGAACAAGGAAGAGTGAGCAATGGCAATGCAACAACAGTAACAAGAACAGTAACAGCAACAGTACACCAGTAATAAACACAGTGAACCAACAGCCACACAGACACCACAGCAACAATGATAACCAACCAAATAGCCCCAAACACTGGACCAGCAACAAATGACCAGTGGTTAACTTGAGACCAACAGCAAACAAATAATGTCCAATGAATCAGCTAACAGCAACACTACACAGCAACAACAACAATGACTAACAGCAGCCCCAAACACTGGAATTACCACAGCCCTCAAACTGAACCAACAGCAAATGACCACCACAGTCACCACAAGAGACCAGCTAAAAACAGTAGATCAATAACCAGTGACAAACTAATGGAACAACAACAACAACCAAACCAGGCAGCAAACTATAGACCAGCCAGCAACAATAATGAAACAACAGCAACACCCGACCCAGGCAGCAACAACTACACACCAGCCAGCAACCAACAGACCAAGAGCAGCAACAAACAACCAGTGGCAGCAACAATAGACCAAAAGCAACTCAAGAGCTACCCAACTGAGATGTAACAGCAACAACCAAGACACAACAACAACAACAAATGCCTAACAACTCAGCTATTGAATCCAAAGCAACGAGACAGTAGCCAAGAAACTCGATGAAACAACAGTGACTCCAAACCAATGAAACAGTAGCCTTTTCTCTGTATCTTTCTATATGTATTCTTGTATCTATTTTTCTTCAGGTGCTCTAGTTACTCTCAGGTATCCTCTCAAGTGTCTGTATGTATCCCTCTCTCTATGCTGTTAGCCCCCTTATACTTATAGCTAAGAGGACTCCTAAAAACCAGAAGACTCAGGAACTCCCCTCTGCCCATCCCTATTCCCTGAACCCCACTACCTATTGTCCAAAGTATGGACTCAGCATTAAACAATGCTGGTGGCAGGAGCCTCAGTGGGATGCCCTGCTGTGCTCAGTTCCACTAGCCCTTGTATGGGTGTGTGATTAAACAATTAACCTATTAACTACAACCAATTATCCCCCTTTAATCTGAATCAAACAGTAACAAGCCCTACACCAATGAATTGCATCAGGCAGATTCAGGGATCAAGGAACTAATCAAAAATATGAATTAATTGCTTGACGACTTTAATCACATTGAACCTATGATTCGTTTTAACTACTGAAAACAGAGGGAATTGGCCAAATAAAAGGCCTCAAATGAGAAGAACAGATTAACGGGTATGAGAAATTAAAAGCATGAGAAACTGAAACAATGAATAAAACAAACACACATATTCACACAATCGAATTAAAACGAACAAAGAAGGAATGAATACCTCATAAGAAAACTGCCGACCCAAGCTTTGAACCAAAATGTGGAATTATTGAAGCCAAACGGGCTTTAATCAAGATGTTCTCGATTGAGAACACCTAGACTAAAGTCCCTTGGACTTCAATTACGGCTAACCCGGCTTGAATTGAGTTTCTTCAAAAATTAGGGTTCTTGGGCTCGGATTTGGGGCTTTTGCATTTTTGGTTAGATTCGAAGCAAACCAATGTCAATGGGAGTGTGGGGGAGGTGTGAGGAGACTGTGGTGTGAATTTGGGGTGATTTGGCATTGGTTCGAGTTTGACTCGAATCTTCAAATGAAGATTCGAGGAGCTCCGGCATGATTCGAGGTTAGTGGAGGCTGGGTTCGTGATGGGGGAGGTGAGGGGAAGGTTTTGGCATTGGTTTGGTGGTGATTGGCCTACCGGAACCGCCGTGAGGCGATTTCCGGCAGGCGGCGCAAGGCGGAGGAGGGCGGCGTTACACTGGGCTTTGAGAGCTTCTGAGGGACGAAGCAGGGGGGGTCTGAAAGGGGGGGCGGGGTATGGAATGAGCTTTATATATGATTTGAGAAGTTAAATCCTGATCGTTGGATCAAACTTGATCAACGATCAGGATCTTCTCACTTAAACCAAACGGTGTCGTTTGGTCAAGGCATAAGCTGAATGTATTTGGGGATTTATGGATTAATCTGGGCCGTTGGATTATAAGATCCAACGGTCCAGATCGAGCGTTACACAGGCTGGACGGATATTTGGGCTGGGTATTGAGGTGATTCATTTGGGCCTGTTTGTTTAGACTAAGACACGGCCCAATTCAGATCTACATGATGTACTATATGCATATGTGTATATATATATATATATATATATATATATGTATATATACATATATATATATACACATATGTATATATACCAACCTATAACATCGCTGTTTTTTACTATAACTAACGCACAAAATTACATATCACCCAAAAATGTAAATCACATGACTTCGATATCAAACACTAAAAATGCAACACCTAGCATATATTTTTGTATTTTTAATTCAAATAAAATAAACGTGCACACAAAAAGATAAAATAACACAAAATCACAAAAATCATGCCCAACACGAAACTATTTTTATTTTTGAATTTTCTGGGAGTACTTCTCAAGTAAGGCAAAAATCACGTGCTCACAGTAATGATAACGAATTCCAAATCGCAAGAAGTTCTTCAAAATAAAGCATTGTAGAATGTGGTACTTCTGGGAAACATTGAGTGAGTATTCAGCGGCCTGTGAGCCTGAGACCGTGTAGTCTTATGTATGAGTCTCGTGTGGTAACCTGAGTTGAGGTATTGTGGTGCTACAGTAAAGGCTAATATTAAATTAAAGATGAATTAGAAAGGAAATTGGTTAAATGGGACAACTTGATAATGAACCGAAACGGTGTAATAAGGATAAGATTAATTCCTGGCATGTGTTCGAAGTAATGAGTCTTGCAGGTATTGTACAACAAAGCTCTTGCGTGCTGGCAGTTTGCTTAGCTGGGTTTGGGTAAAAGGGACTCAGTCCTGGCAGTTCATCTTATGCAATAAATTAGGAGAAAGAGTTTGTGATGTGTTCTATCGTGGTTTGAAAGGGAGTATATTTCGGTTGGTATCCGAAACATGGAATGTGTAATGATTTTTCTTCTATATGGGATCATGAAGGTCCTTGACTAGTTGAGTGCGTCGATGTATGCGGCGTAAGAGAGGGATGGAAATTTTCCATGTTATCTTAGTGTGGTATGGTATATGCGATGTGTTATGGGAAGTTGATAATGGCATGTTCAAGGTCTTGAGATCAGTTCATAATATACGGGAAGTCATTAAAAATTATTGGGTAGTGCGGGTAGCTGCAGGTGATTTAAGAATCGATCAATGGTACTGCTATTCTAGTGGTTGGCAGGATATGTGGTCAAAAAGGACAAGGTAATGTAAACTGATAATACCTAGTGGTATGGTGGTATTCTCTTGTCGGATCGACTGTGATGATTGAGTTGTTGATGGCATAGGGAAATTTTTGAATGACTTTCGTGGTATGAATGGATGATTGATGTGTGTTAAGTATTCGTACAGTGGAATGTGGGGCATAATGAATCATGTGTTATATAGGTAATGGAGACTAGAAGTTCTCGTAATCCGCCTATGCACTGGTTGTATATCGGGGTATCGGCATCGTTTAGCGATTATTGGAAATTGGAAGCCCTAGTGGCTCTCTCTTAGTTTGATATGATGAATTTGGGGTTATGATACTCTATTTCGGACTGGTTGTCATAAGTCAGGTCGTATAGACTAATGTGATATGGACTATGTCGGAAATGGCACAAATTGCTTAACAGAGTGCATCAGAGTATGCTCCAACAGGGTAGTTGTACCCAGGACCAGCGGACGACGGGTAGGTATTGCTTTGTCAGTGGGGCCTTCGTGGCGGATATCAGTGCAAAGGTTTCTACTATTGATCCAGTTTCGGTATTGGGGAGACTTTGTCGGATGCATATCTTGCGGCCGAGCTTGAGGCTATATATGTTTGTTGTAATGAGAAATCTGACTCGGTGTGCATTTTTTTTTGCGAGAGTTTTGCGTGGATCGGGTGGCACGCCGCCACGGGTTATTTGGATCGGGTGGCACGCCGCCACAGGTATGGTATCTGGATCGGGTGGCACGCCACCACGGGTATGTCATTTTGAGAAAGTTGCATGCCGCAACCGTGTAATATGGATCATAGTTTTTTTTCTATAGGTTACCTTGCGTACTATACTTCCTAGTCTCTGAGGAAAGTCAGTGTTGGGTGTCGCTCGGCGACCGGCGCATCGGTTGTGTCCTTACAAGATTTGATGGCGTATATTAATTGTTTCACCGTGGGTGAGATTGATTGCTTGAGTTCAGACCTAAATCTGTGCGTGGCTGACTGTTTTGAGCATGGTGACTTGAGGTGCTTCAGGAGTAATAGTGTTTGGATGGAATCATGAGCCGTGGCAAGGCCACGTGAAGTTATGACCTTTCGAGGAGGATTCAAGTACTCTAATTCTATGATGTGAGACAAGATCTCAGTTATGTGTTGCGACGGTATTGAGGAATTTGAATTACAGCTCCTTGTTTGAGGTAGTTGTCATGATTTGAGTATGTTCAAGCGTTTCTTATTGGAGCCTGTGTTGTGCTCATTATGGCTTAGGCCGGTGTTGAGGTGTCATATCACCAGTGCGGTGTGTCATAATCGGAATGATCATTGGAGCCATTAATGAGTGCGGGCATATATGATTTCAGCTGGTTAGAAAGGAATACATCGAGGTTTGGCTCCGAAATATATTGTAATGTTGGTCAAAAAGGGAAATGGATTCATGAATGGATGACCTGAGAGATGGATTCGATATATCGTGTGTTCGGTTGCCTTGGGCAACATACATGAAGGTGTTGGAATAAGACTTTAGCTAACGAGAAAGGTTTTTCAGTAATATTTGGTTATCGTGGGAAATTGTTGTGATTAGAGGGCATCATCTCGAGTGATTGAGTTGTTTGGTACACCATAAGATCTCACCCGGAGTGGCGAGTATGGGCTATTACAATTGGTTCGAGTGTATTCTGAATATAGACGTGGGATTCAGATTTGGCATATGATTTCGGAGGTGCAATGTGGTCTATGTTTCAGATGGACTGTGAAAGTTCAGCTATATTGTGTTATCAGACTTATGATGGATAGGGTGACGTGGTACCACCCCGCATATATGCTTGGTAAGGTCAGTCAGGTATTGGGTTGTTTTTAGTACAACTCTAGGTACGCTCGAGGACGAGCGTCTGTTTAAGTTGGGGAGAATGTAACGACCCAGCCCGTCGTTACGGGAGTTATCGCCCCATTTTCTCCATTTAATACTTCAATATGCTAACTTATATGTGTTTGGAAATATAGAAGCAAATCGGAGGGAATTTAGACAGAAATAAGGCCATAAATCCCTTTTTGAGAAGAATAGGTTGGAAAAGTCAACCGAATGTTGACCGATGACTTTGGCAGCTCAGAATTGAATTCTGATGATTCGACTAGTTTTGGAGGATCATTTATGGCTTAGGAGAGCAATCGGAATCGAATTCGGAGGTCCGGTGAAGTTTTAGGCTTGAATTGGCTAAGGTCGAATTTTGATGAAATCCGAACGGTAAGTGAGATTTTGATTCGTGAGTCGGAATGGAATTCTGATAGTTGCAGTAGCTCCGTTAGGTGATTTGGGATATGCGTGCAAAATATTAGATCATTCGGAGGTATTTAGGTCGAGTTTTAGATCAAATGCAAGTTTCGGAAGTTTTGGAAGAACTTAGGCTTGAATCCGATGTAAATTTGGTGTTTTGATATTAGTTTTGGTGTTTTGAGAGTGAAACTAAGTTTACATGATCATATGTGGCATATTAGTATGTTCTTATACTGTCCCGAGGAGCTCGGATGAGTTTCAGATAGGTTTGGGTTGCGTTCTGCTCGTTTTTCTTATGCTTCGACATCGTTTTTTCAAGCATAAATGATATTATATTGAACACATGAGCTCCGATTACTGTTTTGAATGAAGAATTAGATCCGTATCGTAATTACGGACCCGTAGCAAAAAGAATCATCGAATTTGGACATCGTATGAGGATTTTATGGCTATTTTACTAAGGTTGCCCAGATTTTCAGGTTAATGACGAAACTGCCCCTGACGGCGTATTAAAAACCTGCACTATTTACAAATCTTAAGACCTACATATCTCCTTCATTATAAGGTCAAATTGAGTGATTCAAAAGCCTAAATTCATTAGAATTTTACAAGGAATCCATTGGGAGCAGTTAAACGTGTGAACAGTATACCTAGAATGAGCAGGTCGAGTTTTCTTCCAATTTTGGAACGGGAAGAAGCTTCTGAGGTGATTTTTAAGAGAGACATCAATGGGTAATCGCTGGAGGTAAGTTTCTTGACTCAAAAACATGATTTTATGCTAGAATAAACACCAAAATTCCTGAAATTGGTAGAATTTGTGAAGAACTAGGGCCTAAATCATGAAAACGAATTTTTGGGTTTTGAAAGGCCATTCGAACTCCGATTTCGATAACTTTTATATGCACGGACTCGTGGCGAGACGAGGAATCTATTGGTATGAATTTCGGAATTTTTCAAGAAGCGGGCCCGGGGTCCGGGTTTTACCAACTTGGTGTATTATTGCGTATTTCGTATAAATTGAATTGGGTTATGTTTCTTTGACACGTATTTGATATAATTGTTGTGTTTGACTAGATTCTATGCATGAGGCGGCAAATTTGAAGGGAAAAGGTATCGCGGACGAGTCTACGGTCGGCTAGAGGTGAGTAGTTTGTGTATATGGTAGCCTGAGGGTTCGAAACCCCGGCTTAGCACATTGTGACGCTAGTAGGGCGTGGCTCGCACCCCGTGGCAGGTGCGGGACTGATTGTGACTGGGGATTGAGACTTGGTTCATCCCGGATATGGAAAATATGCTATTAGTGATGGAAATACGATGTGTTTGACATATTTATGGGCTGTAGGCCTTGTTTGGGGCCTTGTGCCGACCTGTAGTATCCCTAGGGGATAGTATTTATGTGATAGCTATACTTGCTTAATCATTGATCTCAGTCCTGGAATTTGAAATCACACTATTGAAATGTTAAGTCACCGGTTTTTGCAAATTAAATAAAAGTTAAAGTACTTTTCATAAATTATGAACTGGGAACTGGAATTAAGAAAAATGAACTGTTTTTGTGACTTATCTGATTTATGTGGACCGAGGATGGATCGGGCTGCACGCCGCAGCGGTTTATATGAGGATCGGGCTACACACCACAGCGGTTGATATGAGGATCGGGCTGCACGCCGCAGCAGTATTGCGCTTGGGCTGTAGGAGCCCCTCCGGAGTCTGTACACACCCCCAGTGAGCGCCGTCGACGTTAACTGGATCGGGCTACACGCCGTAGCGGTTATGTGCATTGCATTGCATCTTTATCTCCTGAATTATTCAATGGTAGCTGTATTGTACCGTTGATGCTAGTTCGTAGGAGATTCGGACTGTAGTTTAGCTTCATATTGTGGTATTCTGTGGATTTCCTACTTTCAGTCGCTTTTATATATTTATTACTCACTGAGTACTTAGTACTCACCCCTACTCCCTGCACCTTTGTGTGCAGATTCATGTACACATGAGGGATAGACGAGCACTCCAGCTTTTATCAGTATCTATCCGAGTTGCTGAGGTAGCTGCTGGCGTTCGCAGAACCTGGCTTCTCTTCTTATTCTATTTTTCCTTTGTATATAAATTATTCATACTTTAGTATTTGGTGTAGATGTTGTTATCCGATCTTGTTTAGAGGCTCCAGACTCGTGACCCTAGATCTCTGGGGTTGTTATTCAATTTAGTTTTATTGTTGATATTAATATTCAAGTAATTGATTTGAGCTTCATGCTCGGGATGAGAGTGTAAATGGCCGGGCTTGCCTAGCAGTTGTGTTAGGCGCCATCACGACCGGGATAACTGAGGATCTCCGGGAATCGAACCCGCAGTCCCTACGACTCAGCTAAGCACATTAGCCTGATATAATCTGAAGATATTCCCTCTTGTTCAAACAATTAAGTCTTAGAGCCTAATTCCAAGATCCGGAATTCTGTGTCAGGCTTGTTTTCATCAAGAGATCACTCAATATTCCTCAAACCCCGTCCTCAAACATGACTGCATAACCTTGCTGGATTCTTACTTTGCAACAAAATCCACAGGACCACGATAATATTTTATGATCGAATTAGCCAAAAATTCAACGAATCAGATGCTCCCATTGCACCTCACGATCTATATAGGTCTCGTTCCAACTTTTACAATACTGACACGACGGAAGAGATGTGCCAATACCATAACCAACTACTGAATCAACAATTCATTGGGTCTATACTCCTGACAAGATCCATTACCTTGTCCTAAACTAGAGGATGATCCTTTCCTCTATAATATACTTCATATAATCAGTTTGCACCGACCCCAAATCACATAATCTCATCTCACCCAGTACGAACTGCTCAGGCGATAAGCCACATCAGACATAATCAAAAGTCCCACAAGATGATACAATGTGCTAGTAGGCTATTAATTCGTACGTGGTACAAAAGGAAGGCGAACACTAGAGAGAACTATTCAACTCTCACACTATCATGGACCTCCTCAGAAAAATAGGAAACAGAACACATAAAAGCAATTATAGACACTGAAATAAACATCACACTGTTGCGGCGTGCAACCCATAAAAGCAATTATAGACACTGAAATAAACATCATACTGTTGCGGCGTGCAACCCGATCCCAACAATATGACCATGACGGCGTGCCACCCGATCCCAACAATATAACCATGGCGGCGTGCCACCCGATCCCAACAATATAGACTCACACAAAGAGTCATATGTCGAGCCGAATAGCTCATCACATCAAAATACTGAATATCGATCATAAGCACACTAAGGTGCATGATATCAGACTCAATGAAAACATATAGCGCTATAGGCTACAAACTCAAGCACAACTGAGGTGCGATATAAGATCTGAGTCTCGAGAGCCATCATGCTCGTATAACATCACCGCTGAGCGGAACCTTAACACATAAGGAACTTACCAAGCCGTCTCACACTCATACGGCACAATATATCTTTACACGAATTAACAAACCGCGAAATAAGATCGCGACTATCCCTCCATAAAGGGCGCATTGCTGGAAGAAACATAACCGGCCTGACGCAAGGCTCACTTCCACATTTAAATCTATCCACCGACCTTAAGTCTATTCTGGTCGTGCCAAGCTAAGTCAATAATATTTCACAGGTCTATAACCCAATAAGCAGAGTTCCCTCCGGGCATAAATTCTCAAATGGATGATATCACCAAAATCCTCATATTGGTTTAAATTTCTAACCAATCAAGTGACTACATGTCACAGCTATACAATCTTCTTGTGGGACAAGCTCCCACCATCTTTCAAATAATTAAACGGGCCTCCACATTCAAGCCACCTCTGCACTAACACTGAAAAGCGATCAGGAGTCCCTAACCGGGATGCAAAGCCTTTCTCACGGAATACCGATCTCAAGTGATACTGACGTTAATACCCATCTTACTCAAACACTGAAACTCCTTTCCTGCTCATCCGAGCTCTTTATATCACATTCATTGACCAAACTGCGACCTTGGTCCTTACTTCAAATTCCATACCACTCACTACACCTCACGTGTCGATATATGATAGACACGATTTCCATCACAACTCTAGAACTGACAATAGGCTAATACTTCATCACATAAGGCCTTCCATTTAACTCACTTCAGGAGAACTATAGCAACATACATGCGAATTCTCATAACCATCGAATATGCCAATCCATAAGTAGTGGTCCAAGCCACCATAACCCTTCCCGAGGTCTGCCTACTCATAACAAGCCCTTAACAGAAGAATACTTCAGAATAACATCAATCACTGCGGCCGACAAGTCTCAAATGCACCGCCACAAAACACATGCATAACTCGATCACGTTGCATGAACCGATGATTGACATCAATATGCCAACTTAACTATGGCTAATCAATCTACTTCCTTCCAGTTTACCCTGGATTTGCCTTAGAAATGTTAGTATCTCCCTTCAATACCTAACGTATTCCAACCGCACTTACCCCGAGTGACCTTAAATCATGAGGCCATGCGATCTCAAGAACGCCGACCATTTCATGTCTCTCAAATGCTACACCACAAATCATAACATCATAGAACATATTGTTTTGTGCCTTTCTTCATAAGTTACTTCAAAAGCTTGAGCCTCAACTGTACTTATAGACTCAGAATTATCAGGCACCACACGTTACCTCTTGAATTCAATAGGACCGCTATTGAGAGCCATCCGGTCCTGACTTGCCCCAGTATGCAACCAACTCTACTGAATCTTATAACATATGAATACCCTCTCGATAAAGCCCCCAGCGGAACCACTTCCCTCGCAACCCGCACCTATACGAGGCGTAAATCATGAATCTTCCCTCAAGTTTGAACATGAGCCAGTATGGCTAACCATAACATGCATTCAACAATACATATACTCAAATTACCACACATGGTCCTTTCCCGTGGCTGCAATAACACAATAATACGCTAGTATCTAGAATTCACACAGGTAATTAACCATGCGACCCAATCGTAAGTGGTGAGACTCTCCCACTTAGCCAAAAGCCACTATTGCACGACTCTCGAACACATTAGAACCATTCTCTCAAGTCATTTACTATTATTCAACTGCAACTCACTTGATCCAATGAATATAACCACCTTTGCTCTATTAGCATCCTGACACCATAGGGTACGACCTCATTCCAATATAACCAAACATCATCCCGCTCCATGCACCGAGCATTCTCTACCAACGACAACTTAAAACATACCGTGATTCTCACACACCGATGAAGCACCATGTAGCCTTTGCCGAAATCTTCCATGCTGATAATGAAAGGTATAATTTATTAGGGACACAGGAACATCAAAAGTCCCAACATCATACCATACGAGCCTCAACTCTTGCCTATCCTCAAGTTTCAAGGAACCTTTTGAGTAGCACCTAGATACATCGCAGGCCAAATCTGATATGACACATGACCCATCATTTGATCGTTGATAGTGAAATCCTTTCACCTGGCACGAAGCCTTAAGATACATTTTGCTAATCCATGACAATAGCCTTTATCATTTCTACATCATCATCATAAGACAGTCCAAGACATTCGCTTGGTACATGTCCTTCTTAAGATAGTTAAACTCATTCCCTCGGTATCTCTGCTGGCTGAATCCCTCGCTAAATAGATATATCATATGAACCATATAGTCTTTAATACCACCAACTATCTTTAGATCTATATCCACCTTGTGATTCTACATTACCGTGACGATTAGGCAGTTAAGTAAACCTTCTCAAGACCGTACTTATCAACCGAATGTCAGAACCTAGTGCACCCCCACGTGCACAATTGAAGATCTCTCAATTTTCTTGCATTATCGATATGGATGACACGCGGTAATAATGATGGAGAAAATTCTTGACTCCCTTGAAATCCTTCTGCAGTGTCACGAACCGTCGGCGCAAACTTAATACCGAGCGCGAAATTTCAATACACGAGTGGATGCAAAAGAACATATGACATAGGCTCCAACTGAATAAATGGTGCACGATAAGGAATTCAAAGAATTGAAGAGTTTCCTAAACATTTACATAGCCTCTCGTAGATAAATACAGACGTCTCCGTATCGATCAGTGAGACTCTAAGTAACCGGTCTGTGTCTCGTGACTCCTATGAACCTAGATCTCGGATACCAACTTGTCACGACCCTAGTTCACCAATCGTGAACATGTCGTGATGGCACCCAGTCCCCACGACTAGGTAAGCCTAACACGTTGCGGAATATACCAGTTTATGAACAATCAATAAGAAATAATGGAAAACTAATATAAAAGGAATATAATCCGTGCCGCTTGGCACATACACCCGTCAAATACACTGTATAAAAACACCTCCAAGACCCGGAATCCCACGGGCAACACGGACTAAAAGAGAGTATACAATCGTGGCTCTATGTGTAAAGAGTATCTCACAACGAAATGAAGGAAAACATCTACTAATACTATCGAAATGAAGGAGGGCCTCCGGATTCGCGGACGTAGCGCATCATACCTCGAGGTCTCCCAAAGTGCCGATGAATCACCTAGTATGAGCCTCTCCTGATGTACCCGGATCCGCACAACAAAAGTGTGCAGTAAGAGTAGCATGAGTACACCACGATGCTACCGTCAGTGCCAAGCCTAACCTCAATGGAGTAGTGACGATGAAGGTCGGGGCCCTACCGAGAGAAAACAATTACAAAATGATAATAACAATAATAAGTAGCTTAAATGATAATAATTCCGAAATAACAACAATAAAGTGATTATCGCAACCGTCTACAATTAAGCTAACAACAAGTGACAAACTCAATTAATAAGTCCAGGACCTGTGGGAATTGAACCCACAGCCCACTCTATAATCAACAATCCCGGAGCTACGGGAATTTAACCCGCAGTCCCAATAACGGTATCTCTGGGTCTCCGTGAATCGAACCCGCAGCCTCATGTCTCAATACCTCGTAATGTATCAATAACTTCGGATCTCCGGAATCGAACCCGTAGTCCGTATCTCAGCATCTCAGGATGTATATCAATACCTCGGATCTCCGGGAATCGAACCCGCAATCCGTATCTCAATAATATATCAATAAATCCGGTCTCCGGAATCGAACCCGCAGCCCTTGGATCTCCGGAATTGAACCCGCAGTCCACAAACAATAGCAATCCGGGTCTTTGGGAATCGAACCCACAGCCCTAGGATCTCCGGGAATTGAACTCGCAGTACACCAACACAACAAATAAAGAAAACACACACAGAAAACATAATATGCTTAACCGGATTTGGGTCGTGACAAGTGCCAACAATTATCAAGAAGTTCAAGTAGGACAATTAGGCAATTAGACAGATAAATCCTACCTAATCATGATTCCCTAACGAATACCAGGTAAATGTCACAATTTAATAAATTAAGAACAGGAATATCATGAATTGGACAATTCAACTAAAGTGAGTTACAACAACTAGCGCATGTACACGCCCGTCACCTCGCGTACAAGGCATTTAAACTATCACATAATATCCTAGGCGTAAAGGTTCCCCCACACGAGGTTAGACAAGCCACTTACCTCGACTCCGGTACAAAACCGCTAAGAGACAACTCTCTTGCCGCGAATGTCGGCCTCCACAGGTGTAGTATCTGATAAAAATCAATAGAATCCCATCAAAATAGGCCAATTGGGCATTACCCAATCAAAACAACTCAAAATACACCAAAACCCACGAGTTGCCAAAACCCGAATTTCGGTACGCTTATTGAAAAATCACGAAAGTTATATATTCGGGTTCCTTATCTCAATACGAGTCCGTGCATATAAAATTTATCGAAATCGGACTCCGTTTGCCCATTCAAATCAAAGGTTTACTAAGATTTAGGCCTAGGGCTCAAACCCACCTTTAATCTTCCATTTTCAGTGAAATAATCACGGATTTCATGATAAACTAACGAATTAAGGTCAAGAAACTTACCCCCGATGATTTCCCGATGATATCCCAGCGTTTCCCCTTCAATTTCCTCTCTTGGAGCTCAACAATGGCGGTTTTGCTGTGTTAGGCCGCGACTGAAATGTTTCTGGACTTAAAGTCACTGCCAGGCCAATTAACTCTACGCGATCGCATCACTGGGCTTGCGATCGCGATTCACAAATCCTGGGCGGCCTATTTTTCTTCTACGCGATCGCGTGGGCTTGGACGCGATCGCAGTGAACAACTTAGCAACCCCTACGCGATCGCAATGATACGAACGCGATCGCACTGCACGCGTGCTCAACCTTACGCGATCGCAGAGCTTCCCAGCTTTTCCCTACGCGATCGCAGACTCCCCCCTCGCTATCGCAGAGTCCAATAATTTCCTCTTACGCGATCGTATGAACAGCTTCGCGATCGCGAAGCACAAAATTCTCTGCAATATTGCAGCAGAACCAGCAGTGCAATTGGCACCAAAATGGTCCGTTTGGACCCCCGAATTCATCCCGAGGCCCCCGGGACCCCAACGAAAACCACCAACCTACTCCAAAACATGATACGAACTTATTCCAATCATAAAAACATGTCTAACAACATCAAAACCCATAATTCATATCGAATTCAAGCCTAAATTTCTTAAAACTTTCCGAATTGCACATTCGATCTAAAACCCAACCAAACGACGTCCGAATGACCTGAAAATTTGCGAACATATCCAAAATCACATAACGAAGCTACAGAAATTGTCGAAATTCCATTCCGACCCTCGGATCAAAATCTCACCTATCGTTCGGATTCGCCAAAATTTCAAACTTCGGCATTTCAAGCCTAATTGAGCTACGGACCTCCAAAATATATTCCGAACGCGCTCCCAACCCCGAAATCACCTAACAGAGATAATGGAACCATCGGATTTCCGTTCCGAGGTCGTCTTAACACTGTTCCGGCTACGGACCATTTTCTAACTTTAAAGCTCTCATTTAGAGACTAAGTGTCCCAAAATGCTCCAAATTCCAGAACCGACTCTCCCGGCAAACCACAATAGCAGAAATGAACTTCGGGAAACAGTTAAATTGGGGATTGGGGCGTAATTTTCTAAAACGACTGGCCGGGTCGTTACATCTTCCCACACTTAAAAGATTCGTTCGTCCTCGAACGAGTATAGAAAACATACCTGGAGTAGTGAAAAGATGAGGGTACTAGCTGCGCATATCCTGTTCGGTCTCCCAAGTTGCCTCCTCGACCGGCTAGTCCCGCCACTGAACCTTTACCGAAGCGATGTTCTTTGACCTTTGTTTCCTGACCTGCCTGTCTAGAATGGCTACTGGCTCCTCAACATAAGACAGATCCTTGTCTAGCTGAACAGAAGTGAAATCCAACACATACGATGGGTCACCATGGTATCTTCTGAGCATGGAGACATGAAATACGGGGTGAACTCCTGCCAGACTGGGAGGTAAGGCCAACTCATAAGCAACCTCCCCAACATGCCTCAAAATCTAAAAAGGGCCAATAGATCTAGGACTCAGCTGAGCACATTAGCCTGATATAATTTGAAGATATTTCCTCTTGTTCAAACAATTAAGTCTTAGAGCCTAATTCCAACATCCGAAATCTATGTCAGGCTTGTTTTCATCAAGAGATCACTCCATATTCCTCAAACCCCGTCCTCAAACATGACTGCATAACCTTGCTGGATTCTTACTTTGCAACAAAATCCACAGGACCACGATAATAATTTATGATCAAATTAGCCAAAAATTCAACGAATCAGATGCTCCCATTTCACCTCACGATCCACATAGGTCTCGTTCCAACTTTTACAATACTGACACGACGGAAGAGATGTGCCGATATCCATAACCAACTACTGAATCAACAATTCATTGGGTCTATACTCCTGACAGGATCCATTACCTTGTCCTAAACTAGAGGATGATCCTTTCCTCTATAATATACTTCATATAATCAGTTTGCACTAACCCCAAATCACATAATCTCATCTCACCCAGTACGAACTGCTCAGGCGATAAGCCACATCAGGACATAATCAAAAGTCCCACAAGATGACACAATGTGCTAGTAGGCTACTAATTCGTACGTGATACAAAAGGAAGGCGAACACTAGAGAGAACTATTCAACTCTCACATTAACATGGAACTCCTCAGAAAATAGGAAACAGAACACATAAAAGCAATTATAGACACTGAAATAAACATCACACTATTGCGGCGTGCAACCCGATCCCAACAATATAACCATGGCAGCGTGCCACTCGATCCCAACAATATAACCATGGAGGCGTGCCACCCGATCCCAACAATATAACCATGGCAGCGTGCCACCCGATCCCAATAATATAACCATTGCGGCGTGCCACCCGATCCCAACAATATAGACTCACACAAAGAGTCATATGTCGAGCTGAATAGCTCATCACATCAAAATACTAAATATCAATCATAAGCACACTAAGGTGCATGATATCAGTCACAAGGAAACATATAGCGCCATAGGCTACAAACTCAAGCACAACTGAGGTGCGATATAAGATCTGAGTCTCGAGAGCCATCATGCTCGTATAACATCGCCGCTGAGCGGAACCTCAACACATAAGGAACTTACCAAGCCGTCTCACACTCATACGGCGCAGTATATCTTTACACGATTTAACAAACCGCGAAATAAGACCGCGACTATCCCTCCATAAAGGGCGCATTGCTGGAAGAAACATAACCGGCCTGACGCAAGGCTCACTTCCACATTTAAATCTATCCACCGACCTTAAGTCTATTCTGGTCGTGCCAAGCTAAGTCAATAGTATTTCACAGGTCTATAACCCAATAAGCAGAGTGCCCTCCAGGCACAAATTCTCAAATGGATGACATCACCAAAATCCTCATACTTGGTTTAAATTTCTAACCAATCAAGGGACTACATGTCACAACTATACAATCTTCTTGTGGGACAAGCTCCCACCATCTTTCGAATAATTAAATGGGCCTGCACATTCAAGCCACCTCTGAACTAACACTGAAAAGAGATCAGGAGTCCCTAACCGGGATGCAAAGCCTTTCTCACAAAACACCGATCTCAAGTGATACTGACGTTCATACCCATCTTACTCAAAACACTGAAACTCCTTTCCTGCTCATCCGAGCTCTTTATATCACATTCATTGACCAAACAGTGACCTTGGTCCTTACTTCAAATTCCGTACCACTCACTACACCTCACGTGCCAATATATGATAGACACGATTTCCATCACAACTCTAGAACTGACAACAGGCTAATACTTCATCACATAAGGCCTTCCATTTAACTCACTTCAGGAGAACTATAGCAACATACATGCGAATTCTCATAACCATCGAATATGCCAATCCATAAGTAGTGGTCCAAGCCACCATAACCCTTCCCGAGGTCTGCCTACTCGTAACAGGCCCTTAACAGAAGAATACTTCAGAATAACATCAATCACTGCGGCCGACAAGTCTCAAATGCACCGCCACAAAACACATGCATAACTCGATCACGTTGCATGAACCGATGATTGACATCAATATGCCAACTCAACTATGGCTAATCAATCTACTTCCTTCCAGTTTACCCTGGATTTGCCTTAGAAATGTTAATATCTCCCTTCAATACCTAACGTATTCCAACCGCACTCACCCCGAGTGACCTTAAATCATGAGGCCATGCGATCTCAAGAACGACGACCATTTCATGTCTCTCAAATGCTACACCACAAATCATAACATCATAGAACATATTGTTTTGTGCCTTTATTCATAAGTTACTTCAAAAGCTTGAGCCTCAACTGTACTTATAGACTCAGAATTATTAGGCACCACACTTTACCTCTCGAATTCAATAGGACCGCTATTGAGAGCCATCCGGCCCTGACTTGCCCCAGTACGCGACCAACTCTACTAATTTTTTTTATAACATATGAATACCCTCTCGATAAAGCCCCCAGCGGAACCACTTCCCTCGCAACCTGCACCTATACGTGGCGTAAATCATGAATCTTCCCTCAAGTTTGAACATGAGCCAGTAAGGCTAACCATAACATGCATTCAAAAGTACATATACTCAAATTACCACACATGGTCCTTTCCGTGGATGCAATAACACAATAATATGCTAGTATCCAGAATTCACACAGGTAATTAACCATGCGACCCAATCGTAAGCGGTGAGACTCTACCACTTAGCCCAAAGCCACTATTGCACGACTCTCGAACACATTAGAACCATTCTCTCAAGTCATTTACTATTATTCAACTGCAACTCACTTGATCCAACGAATATAACCACCTTTGCTCTATTAGCATCCTGACACCATAGGGTACGACCTCATTCCAATATAACCAAACATCATCCCGCTCCATGCACCGAGCATTCTCTACCAACGACAACTTAAAACATACTGTGATTCTCACACACCTATGAAGCACCATGTAGCCTTTGCCGAAATCTTCCATGCTGATAATGAAAGGTATAATTTATTAGGGACACAGGAACATCAAAAGTCCCAACATCATACCATACGAGCCTCAACTCTTGCCCATCCTCAAGTTTCAAGGAACCTTTTGAGTAGCACCTAGATACATCGCAGGCCAAATCTGATATGACACATGACCAATCATTTGATCGTTGATAGTGAAATCCTTTCACCTGGCACGAAGCCTTAAGATACATTTTGCTAATCCATGACAATAGCCTTTATCATTTCTACATCATCATCATAAGACAGTCCAAGACATTCGCTTGGTACATGTCCTTCTTAAGATAGTTAAACTCATTCCCTCGCTATCTCTGCTGGCTGAATCCCTCGCTAAATAGATATATCATATGAACCATATAGTCTTTAATACCATCAACTATCTTTAGATCTATATCCACCTTGTGATTCTACATTACCATGACGATTAGGCAGTTAAGTAAACCTTCTCAAGACCGTACTTATCAACCGAATGTCAGAACCTAGTGCACCCCATGTGCACAATTGAAGATCTCTCAATTTTCTTGCATTATCGATATGGATGACACGCGGTAATAATGATGGAGCAAATTCTTGACTCCCTTGAAATCCTTCTGTAGTGACACGAACCGTCGGCGCAAACTTAATACCGAGCGCGAAATTTCAATACACGAGTGGATGCAAAAGAACATATGACATAGGCTCCAACCGAATAAATGGTGCACGATAAGGAATTCAAAGAATTGAAGAGTTTCCTAAACAGTTACATAGCGTCTTGTAGATAAATACAGACGTCTCCGTATCGATCAGCGAGACTCTAAGTAACCGGTCTGTGTCTCGTGACTCCTATGAATCTAGAGCTCGGATACCAACTTGTCACGACCCTAGTTCACCAATCGTGAACATGTCGTGATGGAACCCAGTCCCCAAGACTAGGTAAGCCTAACACGTTGCGGAATATACCAGTTTATGAACAATTAATAAGAAATAATGGAAAAATAATATAAAAGGAATGTAATCCGTGCCGCTTGGCACATACACCCGTCAAATACACTGTATAAACCACCACCAAGACCCCGAATCCCACGGGTAACACAGACTAAAAGAGAGTATACCACTGTGGCTCTATGTGTAAAGAGAATCTAACAACGAAGAAAACATATACTAATACTATCAGAATAGAAGGAGGGCCTCCGGATCCGCGGACGTAGCAGATCATACCTCAAGGTCTCCAAATGTACTGCTGAATCACCTAGTACGGGCCTGTCCTGATGTACCTGGATCTGCACAACTAAAGTGTGCAGAAGAGTAGCATGAGTACACCACGGCGTTACTCAGTAAGTGCCAAGCCTAACCTCGATGGAGTAGTGACGAGGAAGGTCAGAGCCCTACGGAGAGAAAACAATTACAAAATGATAATAACAATAATAAGCAGCTTAAATGATAATAATTCCGAAATAACAACAATAAAGTGATTACTGCAACCGTCTACAATTAAGCTAACAACAAGTAACAAACTCAATTAATAAGTCCAGGACCTGTGGGAATTGAACCCACAGTCCCACTCTATAATCAACAGTCCAGGAGCTAGGGGAATTTAACCCGCAATCCCAATAACGGTATCTCTGGGTCTCCCGGGAATCGAACCCGCAGCCCATGTCTCAATACCTCAGGATGTATCTCAATGATCTCTGGGTTTACGGAAATCGAACCCGCAGCCCGTGCCTCAATACCTCACGGTGTATCTCAATGATCTCAGGATCTCCGGAAATCGAACCCGCAGTCCGTATCTCAATAATATATCAATAAACTCCGGGTCTCCGGGAATCGAACCCGCAACCCTTGGATCTCCGGGAATTGAACCCGCAATCCACAAACAATAGCAATCCGGGTCTCTGGGAATCGAACCCACAGCCCTGGGATCTCCGGGAATTGAACCCGCAGTCCACCAACACAACAAATAAAGAAAACGCACACAGAAAACATAATATGCTTAACTACAACTTCACCGAGGACTAGTGCCAACAATTATCAAGAAGTTCAAGTAGGATAATTAGGCAATTAGACAGATAAATCCTACCTAATCATGCTTCCCTAACGAATACCAGGTAAATGTCACAATTTAATAAATTAAGAACATGAATATCACGAATTGGACAATTCAAGTAAAGTGAGTTACAACAACTAGCGCATGTACACGACCGTCACCTCGTGTACAAGGCATTTAAACTATCACATAATATCCTAGGGGTAAAGGTTCCCCCACACGAGGTTAGACAAGCCACTTACCTCGACTCCGGTACAAAACCGCTAAGAGACAACTCTCTTGCCGCGAATGTCAGCCTCCACAGGTGTAGTATCTGATAAAAATCAATAGAATCCCATCAAAATAGGCCAATTGGGCATTACCCAATCAAAACAACTCAAAATACACCAAAACCCACAAGTTGCCAAAACCCGACTTTCGGTACGCTTATTGAAAAATCACGAAAGTTATATATTCGGGTTCCTTATCTCAATACGAGTCCGTGCATATAAAATTTATCGAAATCGGACTCCGTTTGCCCATTCAAATCAAAGGTTTTCTAAAATTTAGGCCTAGGGCTCAAACCCACCTTTAATCTTCCATTTTCAGTGGAATAATCGTGGATTTCATGATAAACTAACGAATTAAGGTCAAGAAACTTACCCCCGATGATTTCCCGATGATATCCCAGCGTTTCCCCTTCAATTTCCTCTCTTGGAGCTCAACAATGGCGGTTTTTCTGTGTTAGGCCACGACTGAAATGTTTCTGGACTTAAAGTCACTACCAGGCCAATTAACTCTGCGCGATCGCTGCACTGGGCTTGCGATCGCGGTTCACAAATCCTGGGCGGCCTATTTTTCTTCTACGCGATCGCGTGGGCTTGGACGCGATTGCAGTAAAGAACTTAGCAACTCCTACGCGATCGTAATGATACGAACGCGATTGCACTATACGCGTGCTCAACCTTACGCGATCGCAGGCCTAACCTCGCGATCGCAGAGCTTCCCAGCTTTTCCCTACACGATCGCAGACTCCCCCTCGCGATCGTAGAGCCCAATAATTTCCTCTTACGCGATCGCATGAGCAGCTTCGCGATCGCGAAGCACAAAAATTCTCTGCAATATTGCAGCAGAACCAGCAGTGTAATTGGCACCAAAATGGTCCGTTTGGACCACCGAATTCATCCCGAGGCCCCCGGGACCCCAACGAAAATCACCAACCTAATCCAAAACATGATACGAACTTATTCCAATCATAAAAACACGTCTAACAACATCAAAACCCATAATTCACATCGAATTTAAGCCTCAATTTCTTAAAACTTTCCGAATTGCACATTCGATCTAAAACCCAACCAAACGACGTCCAAATGACCTGAAAATTTGCGGACATATCCAAAATCACATAACGAAGCTACAAGAATTGTCAGAATTCCATTCCAACCCTCGGATCAAAATCTCACCTATCGTTCGGATTCACCAAAATTTTAAACTTCGGCATTTCAAGCCTAATTGAGCTACGGACCTCCAAAATATATTTCGAACGCGCTCCCAACCCCGAAATCACCTAACGGAGCTAATGGAACCATTGGATTTCCGTTCCGAGGTCGTCTTAACACTGTTCCGGCTACAGACCATTTTCTAACTTTAAAGCTCTCATTTAGAGACTAAGTGTCCCAAAATGCTCCAAATTCCAGAATCGACTCTCCCGGCAAACTACAATAGCAGAAATGAACTTCGGGAAATAGTTAAACTGGGGATTGGGGCGTAATTTTCTAAAACGACCGGCCGGGTCGTTACATTTATGAAGTTTGAAATAAAAATGATGAATTTGGGGCTTGATTCAATGATTTTGAGGTTGTGTACATGTTTGTTTTGGAGTCCCGAGGACTCTTGTGAGTTTTGGATAGGTGTCGAGTTGCATTTTGAACTTTGGAAAAATATTGCAGGTCAGGTCTGGTATTTTCGCATTTGCGAAAGATTTCTAGCAAATGTGAGAGTCGCAATTGTGAATTCACCATCACAAATGCGATCCTTCACCTTGGCAACAATATTCGCAAATGCGATGCTTGCCCATGAGCCAGCCTTCGCAAATGCGAAGTGCTCAATCGCAAAAGCGATACTCCCTCCTTCGTAAAGAGACAGATATTCGCAAATGCGAACCTTCCCCAAATGGTCAAGTTTGCAAATGCGAACTAAGGCTTTGCAATTCCCATACCTATGTTGTTCACAAATGCGAACTAAGGTTCACAATTCCCATATCCGAGGCCCAGTAAATTTTATACTTAGTCGAAGTTTTATCACTTTTCACCATTCTTTCAAAACCCAAACACCATAGGCGATTTTTCAAGAGCAAACTTCATCCCAAATCATTTGTAAGTTGATTTTTACTCAATTATTTCAACTTTTAACATTATTAAACATTTTTTCACTTGAAATCAAGGATTTTCATGGGTGAAATTGGGGTTTTTGGGTAGAACCTAGATTTTTCATAAATTGGGGAGTTGGACCTCAATTTGAGGTTCGATTTCCAAACAAATTATATATTTGAATGCGATCCTTCACCTGGGCAACAATACTCGCAATTGCGAAGTAATTCATCGCAAATGCGATGCTTTCCCATGAGCCAGCCTTCGCAAATGTGAAGTGCCCAATCGCAAAAGCAATACTCTCTCCTTCGTAAAAAGACAGATATTCGCAAATGCGAACCTTCCCCAAATGGTCAAGTTTGCAAATGCGAACTAAGGCTTTGCAATTCCCATACCTATGTTGTTCACAAATGCAAACTAAGGTTCGCAATTCCCATATCCGAGGCCCAGCAAATTTTATACTTAGTCGAATTTTTATCACCTTTCACCATTCTTTCAAAACCCAAACACCATAGGCAATATTTCAAGAGCAAACTTCATCCCAAATCATTTGTAAATTGATTTTTACTCAATTATTTCAACTTTTAACATTATTAAACATTTTTTCCACTTGAAATCAAGGATTTTCATGGGTTAAATTGGGGTTTTTGGGTGGAACCTAGATTTTTCATAAATTGGGGAGTTGGACCTCAATTTGAGGTTCAATTTCCAAACAAATTATATATTTGTACTCGTAAGGGAATGAGTAACTGGATTTTTGTCCGAACCTCGAGTATTGACCACGTGGGTCCATGGGCATTTTGGGAAATTTTAGATAAAACTTTGGGTAATCCATTTTTATGTATTCAAATTAATTCCATTAGCATTTGTTGATATATTCAAGCAAATTGTGATTAGATTCAAGCGAATTGGAGGTGGAACTACGAGGTAAAGCAATAATTGAGGATTAAGTGGATTTCAAGGCTTTGAGGTAAGTGTTTGGTTTAACCCTAGCTTGAGGGAAAATAAGTTGAGTCTTGTTGCTAATTGCTATGCGATCGAGTATAATGTATATGCATGGTGACGAGTATCTATACATTAGTGTCTAGCAAGACCGTGAGTCCTTATAATGTAATTATCATGACTTGGTTGTGAACTCTGTGTTTGTTGGAGGAATTCTATATGGTGTGAATAAGATGTGAATGGTAAATTGACTATTTGATTCCTTGAAACATTGGCTCAGAATAGTAGAGTGAATTATAAGATAAGAAAATTAAGAAAGAGAAAGCATTGTTGATTATTCCCTTGCCGAGATGTTTGTCAAATATTTGCTCATTTTATGCCCCTTAGTTATGACTGTTGTTTGGGGAGTCAAACTGTTAAATGATATTGAGGATTGGGTTGCGCACCGCAACAATAATATTGAAGATCAGGTTGCACGCCGCTACAATAATATGTGAGGATCGGGTTGCGCACTGAAACAATGATACATGATAAATTGTCGGGTCGGGTTGCACGCCGCAACAGTGGTATTATGGAGTGAGTTGCATGCTGCAAGAATGGTAATTATGGAGCGGACTGCACGCCGCAACAATTATTTGAAGCCCTGTGTTTATATTGGATATTGATTCCTAGTTCACTGTGAACCTAAATTGCTTTAGTTGTTACTCTAGATTACTATTAATATTGTATCTCCCCATAACATGTTTCCCCTCCCATATTGTGAATTTCTTTGTATTCGATTCCATTGTATATTTATAACAACACAGATTTATATGGTGCCCAGTCTAGCCTCGTCACTACTTCGCCGAGGTTAGGCTAGACACTTACTAGCACATGGGGTCGGTGTGACGACCCAAAGGGTCATCACTTATTTAATTAATCATTTCGAGCTTCTGAGGCCTTAGAAACCCCATTTATAGTTGCCTCGATTTGCGTGCACAGTCCGGGCACAAAGCTGGAAAATATTTATGTTGAACTATGTGAAATATGTGAAAAAGTTGAAGAATTTTGATATTAATATTGATATGGTTGACTTTGGTCAACATTTTTGGTAAACAGACCCGAAACCGTGATTTGACAGTCTCAGAAAATCCGTAGAAAAATATGGAACTTGGGCGTATGCCCGAATTGAAATCCGAGGTCTAGAACCCCGGTAAAAGAATTTTTCTGTTAAATTGTTTTCTGAAAATGTTTAAGGAAAATGAAACTGAAATTTGATTGAAAAGTGGTGATATCGGGCTCATATTTTGGTTCCGACGCCCGGTACAGGTCATATATATTGGTTAAGCGCTTCCTGTAAAGTTTGGTTGAAAACGGACGTCGTTTGACGTGTTTCGGCCTTAAATTGGAAAGTTTGGAAATTATGGAATTTTAAAGAATTCTTGAGTTTTAAGGCTCAATTCATTGATTTTGATGTTATTTTAGCGATTTGATCGCGCGAGGAAGTTCGTATGATGCTTTTGAGTTAGTGTACATATTTGGTTTGGAGCCCCGAGGGCTCGGGAGTGTTTCGGAGGTGGTTCGGGGTGTTTTTGGACTTAGAAAACTGGCAGATTTTCTGCAATTTTTACACAGACATTTTACTCTACGCGATCGCGGCCTTGTTCACGCGATCGCACTGCCTTGTCACATTACTTAACGCGATCGCGGCTGTCTTCACGCGATCGCGAAGCTTTCCGTCTTTCTTCAACGCGATCGCAGCCGTCTGCACGCGATCGCGTAGCTTTCCGTTTTCCTTCAACGCGATCGCGACCCTTTTCACGCGATCGCGTAGTACAAATGAGCCACCCAACGAAATTCTTCTACGCGATCGCAGCATTGTCCACGCGATCGCGTAGTGTTGAATATTTGCCTTCCGCGATCGCGACCCAATTCACGCGATCGCGTAGACAAATTTCCGCCCAGTGATTTAATACCCCAAAACAGAACACTTACGGGATTTTATCCCATTTTCACAAAATCCTTTCTTCTCCACAACTCTTAGGCGATTTTTGAGGCATTTCTTCATCAAAGTTCATTGGGTAAGTATTGTTAACTTGTCTTCTTCATTTTTCATCAACATCAATCAAATCCTTAGGCTTAAACATGTGTAAATTGGTTGGAAATTTGAGAAATGGGTATAGTTAGGGCTTTCAAAGAATTTGCGATTTAGACCTCGTTTTGGAGTCGAACTTAAGAACAAATTGTATATTTGAACTCATGGAAGATTGGGTGAACTTATTTTGGTTCGAAACTTGAGTTTCGATTATGTGGGTCCGGGGTCGATTTTTACTATTCCGGGCAGAATGTTGTAAAAACCATATTTAGCAATATGAACTAGTTTGTTAAGTAGAATTGATGATATTAAATCAATCGTGTATAGATACGATTGGATTGGAGTCAAATTCAAAAGGAAAAGGCATTGCTACGGATTGAATCGTTCGTAAACTTTCGAGGTGTGTTTGTTCTATCCTAGTTTGTAGGAATATGAATTTAGTTATGAATAAATTGTTGAATAAGAGTTATTGGTGTTATACCGTAATGAAGGTAAATTGTTGAAATTATTATAAATTATTGGTTTAAAACCGGTAATTATAAATATTGTTGATATAGAGATTATTGGCTAAATTTCGGTAATATATATATTTTATGAATTAGGATCGTGTGGTACGCCGACCACAAAGTGACTTAAAAATCTTGGCATTGGCCATAGTTGCCGGTAGCCGATTGATATATTTGGGAGCGGATGGTACGCCTACCACAAGATATAATTATTGATATATTTGGGAGCGGGTGGTACGCCTACCACAAGATATAATTATTGATATATTTGGGAGTGGGTGGTACGCCTACCACAAGATATAATTACTGTGATAGTTGGGAGCGGGTGGTACGCCTACCACAAGATATAATTACTGTGATAGTTGGGAGCGGGTGGTACGCCTACCACGAGATATGAAATGAGAGAGGAATTGAGACATGGAAGTAAGATTCATTATGTTGATTAGATTATTCTGGATATCGTGAGTTATTAACTGTTATTTCAGAGCAGAGTATTTTCTTATAATGTATTATATATATATGCCTATATTGCAACTGTACAGGTTTAGGTGGGTGACTGGCCTTAGCCTTGTCACTAGTTCGCTGGGATAGGCCAGGCACTTACCAACAGCACATGGGGTCGGTTGTGCTGATACTACACTCTGCGCTCTTTTTGCGCAGATACATGTTACGGACAGCAGCAACGGCAGTAGCGACTTGCGGATTTTTCGAATACTGAAACTACGAGGTTGCCTTGCAGGCGTCCGCAGGACCCGTTGTCTCTTCTATCTATGCTTTTCATTCTGTTATCTCATGTAATCGAGATAAAACAGCTTGTATTTTCTTTCGAACAATTATGTGTATTATTCTTAGAAGTTCGTGAGTATTGTGACACCAATCTTGGGTAGTGTATCAGATTTGGATTTTTCTTTATCACATTTGACTAAGTCTTCCGCAAATTTTGATTACTCTGCTGTAATTTATATATTGTTAAGAAGAAATTGGTAATTAATGGAGATGTAATTAATATTTGGCTTGCCTAGCTTCCATTTTAGTAGGCGCCATCATGACCCCGATGGTGGGAAATCCGGGTCGTGACAAGTTGGTATCGGAGCACTAGGTTGCACAGGTCTCACAACTCACGAACAACCTTAGTAGAATCTGAAGGATCGGTACGGAGACGTCTGTATTTATCCTCCAGAGGCTACAGAGTTAGGAAAATATTCTCTTTATTCTTTCCAGCCGTGCGACTTGATCTTTTGAATGTTAATTGAACTTCTACTCTGTTCTTCCGCAGATGGTAAGGACACGTGCATCCTCATCTACTGACCAGCAGCCCGAGGTCCCAGCAGCGGCAGCTCCTGCTAGGGGTAGAGGCCGAGGTCGAGGCCGTCCTAGAGGACAAGGTAGGGGCAGGGCTCAGCCCCGAGCAGCAGCACGAGTGGCAGAACCTCATGTTCATATCGAGGAGGAAGTTCCAACCCCAACAGCTCCAGTAGGCCCAGCTCAGGTCCCAGGAGGAGCCGTGTTTTCACCGGATCTACAGGATGCTTTGGTCCGCATAGCAGGTTTTATGGATCATATTACCATAGCAAGCTTATTACCGGTGGCACCAGCCACTTCTCGAGCCGGAGGAGGTAATCGACCTCGCTACGCGCACTCGAGCCGCAATTCCCCGTGCTCGGATCCCGTGATTCAGCCGACCGAGGCGGCTCGGCCTATTATCGCGACTCCGTCTAATGACGGTGCAGCCATGTCCGCTGATGCGTTGTGGAGATTGGACAAGGTTTACCAAACCGTTCACTACCACATTCAGCTGGCACTCCTTCAGAGGATCCACAGGATTTCCTATACAACTGCCACGAAGTTCTCCGTACTATGGGTATTGTGGAGACAAATGGTGTGGATTTTGCTACTTTTCGGTTATCCGGTTCCGCCAAGACTTGGTGGAGAGATTATTGTCTAACCAGAGCCAGCGGGATCGTCATCTTTGACTTGGGAGCAGCTTGCATAATTATTCTTGGAGAAGTTCCTTCCAACAGCAACTCACCGGGAGTTTATGCGCAGTGCAATTTGAGCGTCTTCATCGGGGTTCTATGTTCTGTCACACAGACGAGACTAGGTTCGTGGACCTAGCTCGTCATGCTATTATCATACTTCCCACAGAGCAGGAGAGAGTGAGGAGGTTTATTGATGGCTTGAATCAGCCAATTCGGCCACAGATGGCTATGGGTGCAGGAACTGAAATCACTTTTCACGAGGCGGCTAATGCAGCCCGCCGGATAGAGATGGCTCTGTCACAGGGAGCGAGACATGGATCAGATAAGAGATCTCGTAATTCGGGTAGATTCAGTGGTACCTCGTCCGGAGATAGAGATTTTTATGATAGAGGCCATCCTCCTAGGCCTTATCAGTCAGCTCTTCAGGTTTCTCATGATGCTTCAGGTGATCGTAATTCTCAGCCACGCTACTCTGATCAGCAGCCTATCAGCGCACCACCACTTCGCCATTTTCAGCAGCCGAGGGCTTGTTTTACGTGCGGTGATCTTAGGCACATTGCAAGGTATTGCCCTCGAGCTTCCGACAGATCTCACCAGCAGGGTTCTCGTGCCATGATTCAGGCCCCAGTTCCCTCACAGCCTGCCCAGCCAGCTAGAGGCGGAGGTAGAGGACATAGAGGTGGAGGTAGAGGTCATAGAGGTGGAGCTCAGACCGATAGAGGTAGAGACCATCCAGCAGCTGATCGTCCTAGAGATACTGCTCAGGGTGGTGGGGCACAGCCCCGATGTTATGCACTTCCCGCCAGACCAGAGGCTGAGTCTTCTGATGCCGTCATTACAGGTATTATTTTGGTTTGTGATAGAAAGGCATCAGCATTATTTGACCCCGGGTCTACATATTCGTATGTGTCTTCCTATTTTGCACCATACTTGATTCAGCCCAGTGATCCACTGAGTGTTCCTGTTCATGTGTCTACACCAGTAGGCGACTCTATTGTGGTTGATCGAGTTCATCGGTCATGTATTATAGTAATTGAGGGTCTCGAGACCCGTGCTGATTTATTACTCCTAAATATGGTGGACTTCGATATTATACTAGGCATGGATTGGCTATCTCCTTATCATGCTATTTTAGATTGCCATGCCAAGACTGTGACTTTAGCTCTGCCGAATTCGCCTCGTATAGAGTGGAAAGGGATTTCAGGTCATACTAGTCGTAATGTTATTTCTTATGTTAAAGCTCGGCGTTTGGTTGGAAAGGGATGCTTGGCTTATTTGGCCTATGTCCGTGATTCTAATGCTGAGGTTCCTTCTATTGACTCTGTGCTTGTGGTTCACGAATTTCCTGAAGTATTTCCTTCAGACTTGCCAGGTATGTCGCCCGATAGGGACATTGATTTTTGCATTGATTTGGCTCCAGGCACTCAGCCCATTTCCATTCCCCCATACCGTATGGCTCCGCCAGAGTTAAAAGAATTGAAGGAACAGTTGCAGGATTTACTTGAAAAGGGTTTCATTAAACCTAGTGTTTCGCCGTGGGGTGCACCTGTATTATTTGTAAAGAAGAAAGATGGTTCGATGAGAATGTTCATTGACTATCGACAGTTAAACAAGGTGACTATCAAAAATAAATATCCACTTCCGCGAATTGATGATTTATTTGACCAGCTTCAGGGTGCCAAGGTATTTTCAAAGATAGATTTGAGATCTGGCTATCATCAGCTGAAGATTAGGGAATCTGATGTCCCTAAAACCGCGTTCCGCACTCGGTATGGACATTATGCATTTCTGGTCATGTCTTTTGGGTTGACAAATGCTCCAAGCAGCTTTTATGGAATTAATGAATCGGGTGTTCCGGCCTTATTTAGACTTGTTTGTAATAGTCTTCATTGATGACATATTAATATATTCCCATAGTCAGGAGGAGCATGCGCAACATCTCAGAGTGGCCTTACAGACTCTGAGAGATAGCCAGCTATATGCAAAATTTTCAAAGTGTGAATTTTGGCTAAGTTCAGTTGCATTCCTGGGTCATATTGTGACGGCAGCAGGTATTCAGGTTGATCTGAAAAAAATTGAGGCAGTCAAGAGCTGGCCTAGACCGACATCAGCCACAGATATTCAGAGTTTCTTGGGGTTAGCCGGTTATTACCGCCGATTCGTAGAAGGATTTTCTTCTATTGCAACCCCACTGACCAGATTGACCCAGAAGGGTGTTCAATTTGAATGGTCCGATGAATGTGAGGCGAGCTTTCAAAAGCTTAAGACAACCTTGACCACAGCACCGGTATTGGTTTTACCCACAGGTACGGGACCTTATACCGTTTATTGTGATGCTTCCCGTATTGGGCTTGGTGCAGTGTTAATGCAGGATGGCAAGGTTATTGCCTATGCTTCGAGGCAGTTGAAGATTCATGAGAAGAACTATCCAGTGCATGATCTAGAATTGGCGGCGATTATTCACGCATTGAAGATCTGGAGGCATTATTTGTATGGTGTAGTATGTGAAGTGTACACCGATCATAAGAGTCTTCGGTATTTGTTTAAGCAGAAAGAGTTGAATATGAGGCAGAGAAGATGGCTAGAGTTGCTAAAAGACTATGATGTTACTATTTTATATCACCCAGGTAAGGCCAATGTGGTGGCCGATGCATTGAGTAGAAAGTCCGCCAGCATGGGTAGTCTTGCATATATTCCGGTCAGTCAGAGACCATTAGCTCTAGACGTCCAGGCATTAGCCAACCGGTTCGTGAGATTGGACATTTCTGAGCCTAACAGGGTGTTAGCCTGCACGGTCGTTCGTTCTTCTTTATTAGAGCGTATCCGTGAGAGGCAATTTGATGATCCTCATTTGCGTGAGTTGAGAGATACAATACAGCGGGGAGGTGCCACACATGTAAATCTAGATGATGATGGGATATTGAAATTGCAGGGTCGAGTTTGTGTGCCCAATGTCGAAGGGATTCGAGAGTTAATCTTAGCAGAGGCCCACGGTTCGCGGTATTCTATTCACCCAGGCGCCGCGAAGATGTACCAGGACTTACGTCCGCACTATTGGTGGCGCAGAATGAAGAAAGATATCGTTGCGTATGTTGCTCGGTGTCTAAATTGTCAGCAGAGGTGAAATATGAGCACCAGAGGCCTGGTGGTGTGTTCCAGAGGATTGAAATTCCCGAGTGGAAATGGGAGCGGATCACTATGGATTTCTTTACCGGACTTCCTTTGACTCGGAGGAAATTTGATGCTATTTGGGTCATTGTTGATAAGCTAACCAAGTCAGCACATTTCATTCCAGTAGTATCTGTCTCCTACTCCTCGGAGAGGTTAGCGGAGGTTTACATTAGGGAGATTGTTCGTCTTCATGGAGTGCCAGTATCTATTATCTCCGATCGGGGTACGCAGCTTACCTCGCGGTTCCGGAGAGCGGTCCAGCGAGAGTTAGGCACCTAGTTTCCAATCGAGTACAGCATTTCATCCTCGGACGGATGGCCATCGAGAGGACTATTCGGATTCTAGAGGACATGCTTCGAGCTTGTGTTATTGATTTCGGAGGCTCGTGGGACCGGTTTCTGCCATTAGCAGAGTTCGCCTACAATAACAGTTACCAATCTAGCATCCGGATGGCTCCGTATGAGGCGTTATATGGTAGGCGATGTCGATCACCGGTTGGATGGTTTGAACCGGGAGAGGCTCGGTTGTTGGGTACAGATCTAGTTCGGGAGGCCTTAGATAAGGTCAAGACTATTCAGGAGAGATTGCGTTCAGCTCGGTCTAGGCAAAAGACTTATGCGGATCGTAAGGTTCGAGATGTAGATTTCATGGTTGGTGAACGAGTATTGCTCCGGGTGTCGCCTATGAAGGGCGTGATGAGGTTTGGGAAGAAGGGCAAGCTCGGCCCTAGGTATATTGGTCCATTTGAGATTCTAGACAGAGTGGGAGGGGTGGCTTACAGATTAGCTTTGCCGCCTAGCTTATCAGCCGTGCATCCAGTTTTTCATGTATCTATGCTTCTGAGATACCACGGCGATCCCACACATGTGTTAGACTTCAGTACTGTCCAATTGGACAATGATCTATCTTACGAGGAGGAGCCGGTAGCCATTCTAGACCGGCAGGTTCGACAGTTGAGGTCGAAGAGTTGCCCTTCTGTGCGCGTTCAGTGGAGAGGTCAGCCTCCTGAGGCATCGACCTGGGAGTCCGAGTCTGATATGCGGAGCCGCTACCCACACTTGTTTCCTGACTCAGGTACTTCTTTCTTTTTTGTCCGTTCGAGGACGAACGGTTGTTTTAGAGGTGGAGATTGTGACGACCCAAAGGGGTCATCACTTGTTTTATTAATCATTCCGAGCTTTTGAGGTCTTGAAAACCTCATTTATAGTTGCCTCGATTTGCGTGCACAGTCCGGGCACAAAGCCGGAAAATATTTATGTTGAAATATGTGAAATATGTGAAAAAGTTGAAGAATTTTGATATTAATATTGATATGGTTGACTTTGGTCAATATTTTTGGTAAACGGACCCGGATCCGTGATTTGACTGTCTCACAAAATCCGTAGAAAAATATGGAACTTGGGCGTATGCCCGGAATTGAAATCCGAGGTCTAGAACCCCAGTAAAAGAATTTTTCTGTTAAATTGTTTTCTGAAAATGTTTAAGGAAAATGAAACTGAATTTTTATTAAAAAGTACCGGTATCGGGCTCGTATTTTGGTTCCGACGCCCGGTACAGGTCATATATATTGGTTAAGCGCTTTCTGTAAAGTTTGGTTGAAAACGGACGTCGTTTGACGTGTTTCGGCCTTAAATTGGAAAGTTTGGAAATTATGGAATTTTAAAGAATTCTTGAGTTTTAAGGCTCAATTCATTGATTTTGATGTTATTTTAGCGATTTGATCGCGCGAGGAAGTTCGTATGATGCTTTTGAGTTAGTGTACATATTTGGTTTGGAGCCCCGAGGGCTCGGGAGTGTTTCGGAGGTGGTTCGGGGTGTTTTTGGACTTAGAAAACTGGCAGATTTTCTGCAATTTTTACACATACATTTTACTCTACGCGATCGCGGCCTTGTACACGCGATCGCACTGCCTTGTCACATTACTCAATGCGATCGCAGCTGTCTGCACGCGATCGCGAAGCTTTCTGTCCTTCTTCAACGCGATCGCAGCCGTCCGCACGCGATCGCGTAGCTTTCCGTTTTCCTTCAACGCGATCGCGACCCTTTTCACGCGATCGCGTAGTACAAATGAGCCACCCAGCGAAATTCTTCTACGCGATCGCAGCATTGTCCATGCGATCGCATAGTGTTGAATATTTGCCTTCTGCGATCGCGATCCAATTCACGCGATCGCGTAGAACAAATTTCCGCCCAGTGATTTAATACCCCAAAACAGAACACTTACGGGATTTTATCCCATTTTCACAAAATCCTTTCTTCTCCACAACTCTTAGGCGATTTTTGAGGCATTTCTTCATCAAAGTTCATTGGGTAAGTATTGTTAACTTGTCTTCTTCATTTTTCATCAACATCAATCAAATCCTTAGGCTTAAACATGTGTAAATTGGTTGGAAATTTGAGAAATGGGTATAGTTAGGGCTTTCAAAGAATTTGCGATTTAGACCTCGTTTTGGAGTCGAACTTAAGAACAAATTGTATATTTGAACTCATGGAAGATTGGGTGAACTTATTTTGGTTCGAAACTTGAGTTTCGATTATGTGGGTCCGGGGTCGATTTTTACTATTCCGGGCAGAATGTTGTAAAAACCATATTTAGCAATATGAACTAGTTTGTTAAGTAGAATTGATGATATTAAATCAATCGTGTATAGATACGATTGGATTGGAGTCAAATTCAAAAGGAAAAGGCATTGCTACGGATTGAATCGTTCGTAAACTTTCGAGGTAAGTGTTTGTTCTATCCTAGTTTGTAGGAATATGAATTTAGTTATGAATAAATTGTTGAATAAGAGTTATTGGTGTTATACCGGTAATGAAGGTAAATTGTTGAAATTATTATAAATTATTGGTTTAAAACCGGTAATTATAAATATTGTTGATATAGAGATTATTGGCTAAATGTCGGTAATATATATATTTTATGAATTGGGATCGTGTGGTACGCCGACCACAAAGTGACTTAAAAATCTTGGCATTGGCCATAGTTGCCCGGTAGCCGATTGATATATTTGGGAGCGGGTGGTACGCCTACCACAAGATATAATTATTGATATATTTGGGAGCGGGTGGTACGCCTACCACAAGATATAATTATTGATATATTTGGGAGCGGGTGGTACGCCTACCACAAGATATAATTACCGATATATTGGGAGCGGGTGGTACGCCTACCACAAGATATAATTACTGTGATAGTTGGGAGCGGGTGGTACGCCTACCACGAGATATGAAATGAGAGAGGAATTGAGACATGGAAGTAAGATTCATTATGTTGATTAGATTATTCTGGATATCGTGAGTTAGTAACTGTTATTTCAGAGCAGAGTATTTTCTTATAATGTATTATATATATATGCCTATATTGCAACTGTACAGGTTTAGGTGGGTGACTGGCCTTAGCCTTGTCACTAGTTTGCTGGGATAGGCCAGGCACTTACCAGCACATGGGGTCGGTTGTGCTGATACTACACTCTGCGCTCTTTTTACGCAGATACAGGTTACGGACAGCAGCAACGACAGTAGCGACTTGCGGATTTTTCGAATACTGAGACTACGAGGTAGCCTTGCAGGCGTCCGCAGGACCCGTTGTCTCTTCTATCTATGCTTTTCATTCTGTTATCTCATGTAATCGAGATAAAACAGCTTGTATTTTCTTTCGAACAATTATGTGTATTATTCTTAGAAGTTCGTGAGTATTGTGACACCAATCTTGGGTAGTGTATCAGATTTGGATTTTTCTTTATCACATTTGACTAAGTCTTCCGCAAAGTTTGATTACTCTGCTGTAATTTATATATTGTTAAGAAGAAATTAGTAATTAATGGAGATGTAATTAATATTTGGCTTGCCTAGCTTCCATTTTAGTAGGCGCCATCATGACCCCGATGGTGGGAAATCCGGGTCGTGACAGTCGGTTGTGCTGATGCTACACTTCTGTGCATTTTTGCACATGTCCAGGTTTTAAGGAGCATCAGCAGTAGCACGGGAGTAGAGTTTCATTTTCACGAGACCGAGGTAACCTTGCAGGCGTCCGCAGACCTGGTGTCTCTTCTTTATGTTCTCATTTAGACTGTTGCCTCATTGTTTTCGAGACAAACAACTTATATATTTCTTTCAGATCATTGTTTTTAGTACATCTTTAGTAGTTCGTGAGTAATGTGACACCAAATCTTGGGTAGAGACTATTAATGACTATTCCGCGTTTTGATTCGTATCTATCAATCAGACTTCCGCTATTGTTCTTATTATATTTCATATTCTATATTGATTCTACAATAACAACAACAACAACTACCCAGTATAATCCCACAAGGTGGGGTCTGGGGAGGGTAATACGTACGCAGGCCTTACCCCTACCCAAAAGGGCTGAGAGGCTATTTCCAAATCGACTCTCGGCTCAGGAAAGGGGGAATACAAACAAAGCAAAAATATGAGAGTATTAGTAACTCTATGAATAATCACATAGACAATTATCAAAACATAAACCATAAACCATAAATAAAATGGCATGCAATAATCTCAAAACATAAACCAAAACACAAATCAACTATTGAGAGCCCTACCAAACCCCCAGGTCGGGAAAGAAGTGCGAAATATACAAGGGGCCACTATCTGACAACCTTGATACTAGATCTCCAGACTCTCCTATCAAGGGCCATGTCCTCAGAAATCCGCATTCTAGCCATATCCTGCCTGATCACCTCTTCCCAATACCTCTTAGGCCTCCCTCTGCCTCGACTTGTGCCACCTATCGCCAACCGCTCACAATTCCTCACTGGGGCATCGGGGTTCCTCCTCCGCACATGCCTGAACCACCTAATCCTTGCTTCCCGCATCTTCTCATCCACCGGAGCCACTCCCACCTTTTCCCGAATAACTTCATTCCTAATCCTATCCAACCTGGTAAGCCCGCACATCCACCTGAGCATCCTCATCTCCGCAACCTTCATTCTCTGAACATGAGAACTTTTCACCGGCCAGCACTCCACTCCATACAGCATGGCAGGTCTAACCACAGCTCTATAAAACTTCCCCTTAAGTTTGTGTGGCACTTTTTTGTCACACAAGACCCCTGATGCAAGTCTCCATTTCGTCCACCCCGCCCCTATGCGGTAGGTGACATCCCCGTCGATCTCTCCGTCCCCCTGAATCACCGACCCAAGATATTGAAAACTGTCCCTTTTGGCGATAGCCTGAAAACCAAGCTTCACGTCCCTACCCACCTCACTCGGCTCGGCGCTAAACATGCACTCCAGGTATTTTGTCTTAGATCTACTTAGTTTGAAACCCTTAGACTCGAGAGTCTGTCTCCAGACTTCCAACCTCTCGTTAACACCTACCCTCATCTCGTCTATCAAGACAATGTCATCTGTAAATAGCATACACTATGGCATATCCCCTTGAATATGGCGCGTCAGAGCATCCATCACCAAGGCAAATAAGAACGGGCTAAGCGCAGATCCTTGATGAAGCCCCATAACTACCAGAAAATAGTCTGAGTCGCCACCCACCGTCCTAACCTTAGCTTTAGCACAATCGTACATGTCCTTGATCACTCTGATGTAGGCTTCTGGCACACTTTTCGCCTCCAGGCACCTCCATAGCACTCCCTTGGGACCTTGTCGTACGCCTTTTCCAAGTCGATAAACACCATATGTAGGTCCTTCTTATTATCCCTAAATTGTTCCACCAATCTCCTGACAAGGTGAATATCTTCTGTAGTGGAGCGTCCCGACACGAAACCGAACTGGTTTACGGATATAGACGCCATCTCCCTCACCCTCGCCTCAACCACCCGCTCCCAAACTTTCATGGCGTGGCTTAGTAATTTGATACCTCTATAGTTGTTGCAACACTAGACATCCCATTTGTTCTTATACAAGGGCACCACTGTACTCAATCTCCACTCCTCCGGCATCCTCTTAGTCCTTAAGATCACATTGAACAACTTGGACAGCCACTCCTCCCCAGTCCTGCCCATGCATTTCCAGAACTCTACCGGAATTTCATCTGGTCCAGTTGCTCGACCCCTACTCATCCTACGCAGAGCCCCCACAACCTCGTCCGCCCTAATGCGCCTGCAGTACCTATGATCTTTGTGACACTCTAAATTCCCCAGCTCCCCTAGCTCTATACCACGATCCCCCTCCTCGTTAAGCGGATCTCGAAAGTACGACTGGCACCTTCACTTCACCTCAGACTCCCCCATCAGAACTCTACCATCCTCGTCCTTGATGCGTCTAATTTGGTCTAGATCCCACACCTTCCTCTCTCTTAATTTAGCCAACCTGAATAACTTCCTGTCCCCCCTTTTCTCTCCCGATTCCTCGTACAAGCGACCAAACACCGCATTTTTAGCTTCCGTGACCGCCAGCTTCGCTTCCTTCCTCACCACATTGTATCCCTCGCCAACTGTTAAAATAATTGTTTAGTAATGGAAAAAGGTAATTAAGTTGGCTTGCCTAGCTACCACGAGTAGGCGCCATCATGATCCTAATGGTGGAAAATCCGGGTCGTGACAAGTTGGTATTAGAGCACTAGGTTATATAAGTCTCACAACTCACAGACAAACTTAGTAGAGTCTGAGGGGTGGGTACAGAGACATCTGTACTTGTTCTCTAGAGTCTATTGAGTTAGGAAAAATCTCTCATTTGTTCTTTGTTGTCGTGCGATTTGGTTTCTCAAATGCTGATTGAATTTCTACTATGTTCTTTCGCAGATGACGAGAACACGCGTTCCCGCATCCACGGATCAGTAGTTTGAGCCCCATGAGGCTCCTGCTAGGGGCAGAGGACATGGCTAAGCTAGGGGCTGAGGTAGGGGCAAGGCCTAGCCACCAACAGCAACACCAGTGGCGGACCCTCAAGTTGGCCTTGACGTGGAGGTTCTGGTCCCATCCCAGATAGTTCTGGTGGGCCCAACTCAGGTCCTAGAGGGGTTTATTGCTACCCTAGTTATTCAGAACACCTTGGTCCGGTTGGTTAGCCTCATGGAGAGTGTCACCCGAGCAGGATTGCTTCTTGCGGCACCAGCCACCTCCCAGGCTGGATGAGGAGCCCATACTCCTGCTGCACGTACTCCGGAGTAGGTAGCTCCCCAGACTCAGATTCCACCTGTTCAGACAGCTACGACAGTTCAGTCGGGGGTAGTTGCATAGACTGTTGATGGAGCGGCTATGTCTGCAGATGCCTTGTGGAGGTTGGACAGATTCACCAAGCTCTTTACCGCTGCATTCAACGAAGATTCTTCTGAGGACCTATAGGATGTCTTATATAGCTGCCACGAGGTTCTTCAGAACATGGACATTGTGGAGTCCAATGTAGTTAATTTTGCGGCTTTTCGTTTATCTGGATATGCCAAGACTTGGTGGAGGGATTACTGTTCAGCCAGACCAGCAAGGTCGCCACCTTTAACTTGGGATCAGTTTTTAGAGTTGTTTCTGGAAACGTTTCTTCAAGTTACTCAGAGGGATGCTTATCAGAGGTAGTTTGAGTGCCTCTAGCATGGGTCTATGACGCTCACCCAGTATGAGACCCGATTTATCCATCTAGCTCGCCATGCCCTCGTCATACTCCTCACTGATAGGGAGAGAGTGGGGAGATTTATTAAGGGTTTGATCCAACCTATTTGTCTTCAGATGGCCAGAGAGGCGGGTAGTGACATTACTTTTCAGGAGGCGGCCAATGTAGCCCGAAGAATAGAGATGGTTCTGCCACAAGGGTTGGTCATAGGGGAGACAAGAGACCCCGTCACTCAGGTCAATTCAGTGGTGCCTCATCTTAATGTAGGGATTCTTATGATAGGGGTCAATTTTCCAGGCCCTTTCAGTTAGCCCTTAGGCTTCGCAGGGTACTCCAGGTGATCGTGGTTTTTGTGGGCAGTGTTCCGATTAGCAGCCCATCAGTGCACAGCCTCTTCAGAGTTTTCATGGAGGTCATTCGAGTCATCAGGGCCAGTCTTATTATACCGAGGGGGTGTTATGATTGTGGTAAGTATGGTCACGTCAGGAGAGTTTTCCCGAGATTGAGAGGTACACAGTCGCAGTAGCACGATCCTCGCCCCATGATTCAGGCAACAGTTGACCCACAACCTGCCCAACAAGCTAGGGGCAGGGGTAGGGATAAAAAAGGTGAAGGTCAAGACCGTAGAGATGAAGGCTGGGCCACTAGAGGTAGGGGTCAGCCGGTGGCCGATCGTCCTAGAGACATGGTTTAGGGAGGTGGGGCTGAGCCCCAGTTTTATGCTTTGCCTGCCAGGCTAGAGGCAATGTCATCATATGCCGTTATTACAGGTACTATTTTAGTTTGTGATAGTGATGCGTTAGTACTATTTGACCCTGGGTCTACATATTCATATGTGTCTTCCTATTTTGCTCCCTTCCTGTCTATGTCTAGTTATGCTTTGGACATTCCTATTTATGTATCTATACCGGTGGGTGACTCTATAGTAGTCGACCGGGTGCATCACTTCTGTGTGGTTGTGTTTGAGGGTCTTGAGACCCGTGCTGATCTACTACTATTAGATATGGTGAATTTTGACATTATATTGGGGATGGATTGGTTGTCCATGTATCATGCCATCTTATATGTCACGCCAAGACTGTGACCTTGGCTTTGCCAAAATTGCCCTGACTTGAGTGGAGAGGGACCTCAGGTCATGCCACTCGCAGTGTTATTTCATATGTTAAGGCTCAACGTATAGTCGAGAAGGGGTGTTTGGCTTATCTGGCATATGTTCGTGACTCCAGCGCAGAGGTTCCTTCTATTGACTCTGTTCTTGTTGTTTGAGAGTTCCCCGAGGTTTTCCTTTAAGACCAGCCAGGTATGCCGCTCGATAGGGATATTGATTACTGTATTGATCCGGCTCCGGGCACACAACCCATTTCTATTATACCGTATCGCATGGCCCCGCTAGATTTGAAGGAGTTAAAGAACCTGTTGCAGGATTTGCTAGAGAAGGTTTTTATCAGGCCTAGTATTTCTCCTTAGGGTACGCTGCTATTATTTGTGAAGAAGAATGATGGTTCGATGTGGATATGTATTGACTACCGACAATTGAATAAGGTGATGATAAAGAATAAGTATCCATTGCCGAGAATTGATGATTTGTTTGACCAGCTTCACGGAGCAGGGGTATTTTCAAAGATAGACTTGAGATCTGGCTACCATCAGCTGAAGATTAGGGCGTTTGATGTCCCTAAGATATCATTTCGCACTCGGTATGGGCACTAGAGTTTTTAGTCATGTCATTTGGGTTGACCAATGCCCCAGCATCATTTATGGAGTTGATGAACCGAGTGTTCAGGTCTTATCTAGACTTGTTCGTGATAGTCTTCATAGATGATATTCTGGTGTACTCTCGCAGCAAGGAGGAGCACGAGCAACACCTCAGAGTGGTTCTTTAGACTCTGAAGGATAGTCAGCTATATGCTAAGTTTTTGAAGTGCGAGTTTTGGTTGAGTTCGGTTGCTTTTCTGAGTCATATTGTATCACCATAGAGTATTTAGGTGGACCCAAAGAAGATTGAAGCAGTCAACAATTGGCCCCAACTAGCTTCAGTGACTGAGATTCAGAGTTTATTGGGGTTAGTAGGCTATTACCATCGGTTCGTAGAGCGATTTTCATCTATTGCAGCCCCGATGACCAGACTGACCCAGAAGGCTTCCCAGTTTAGATGGTTAGATGAGTGTGAGGCGAGCTTTCAGAAGCTCAAGATAGCTCTGACCACGACACCAGTATTGGTTCTACCCACGGGTTCAGGACCTTACACAGTCTATTGTAATGCTTCCCGTATTAGGCTTGGAGAAGTATTGATACAGGATGGCAAAGTTATTGCCTATGCTTTGAGATAGTTGAAGATCCATGAGAGGAGTTATCCGGTCCATGACCTAGAGTTGGCAGCTATTATTCATGCTTCAAAGATTTGGAGGCATTATCAATATGGTGTGACGTGTGAGGTGTACACGGATCAAAAGAGCCTTCAGTATCTGTTCAAGAAGAAGGAGTTGAATGTAAGGCAGATAAGGTGGTTAGAGTTGTTGAAAGATTATGACGTTACTATCTTATATCACCCGGGTAAGGCCACTGTGGTGGCCGATGCATTGAGTAGGAAGTCTGCCACCATGGGTAGTCTTGCTTATATCCCGATCAGCCAGAGACTACTTGCTTTAGATGTTTAGGCTTTGGCCAACCGATTCGTGAGATTAGATATTTCTGAGCCTAGGAGAGTGTTGTCTTACACGGTCGCTCGTTCTTCTCTGTTGGAGCGTATCCGTGATCGGTAGTTTGATGATCCGTATTTGTGTGTCTTGAGAGACACGGTGCAGCATTGAAGTGCCACAAAGGTAAGCCTAGATGATGATGGTGTTTTGAGACTGCAGGGGCGAGTTTGTGTGCCTAATATTGATGGGATTCGAGAGTTGATCTTAGCGGAGGCCCATAGTTCTCAGTATTCTATTCACCCGGGTACCGCAAAGATGTATCAGGACTTGCAGCAACATTATTGGTGGCATAGGATAAAGAAGGATATTGTTGTGTATGTGGCTCGATGTTTGAAGAGTCAGTAGGTTAAATATAAGCATCAGAGGCCCACTGGTTTGTTTCAGAGGATTGAGCTTCCCGAATGGAAATGGGAGAGGATTAGCATGGATTTCATTAAAGGACTTCTGTTGACTCGGAAGAAGTTTGATGCTATTTGGGTAATTGTAGATAGGCTGACCAAGTCAGCGCATTTCATTCTAGTGGCAGTCTCCTATTTATCCGAGAGGTTAGCCGAGATTTATATTAGGGAGATTGTCCGCCTTCATGGTGTGCCAATATCCATCATTTCAGATCAAGGTACGCAGTTTACCTTGCGCTTCTAGAGAGCGGTTCGGCAAGAGTTGGGCACCCAAGTTAGGTTGAGCACAACATTCCATCCCTAGACGGACGGTCAGTCCTGTGAGCATGTGATTTTTGCCCCAAGCAATTAAATCCAAAATAAAAATACGAAAATAATTTTTGATTGAAATTGCTTTGATTATTGTGTAGAAAGTATCAGTGTGTGTTTTAATTGTTGAAAATAAAGTGAAAGAAATTTGAAACAAAAATACAAAATGAAATTAATTAAAAAATATCCAAAAATGTAAGGAATTACTAAGAAATTTGAAAATCAAAGAAAAAAAAATACTAAAATTACAAAATAAAAGAAAAATACATCAGTATAAAATGCCAAGGAAAACAAGTTTAAAATACAAGGAAAATACAGAAATTAAATAAATAAATACAAATTTAAAAATACAAAATATTAAGATAAATATAAGAAAATAAAAAGTACAAGTTATTTTTGGCCAAATGCACAAATGTTAGCCTAAATCAACAAATAGACCTGGCCCAATGTGTAATTAAACTGGCTAGCCTTGCAAAGAACCAAACAACGTCGTGTAAAATAACGAATCAGGACCATTGATGAGATCAATCAACGGACCAAATAAGGTGGTTACCAAGCAAACCAAACGACGACGTATAATGAAGAGATCACAACCGTTCATTTCAAACAATCTAACAAACACAATCAATGTCACTTAAACCAAAATGACACAACTTAGTTAAAGAAATCACAACTGTCCAAGGAATTGATCTAACAGATGAAATGAAAGTTCCGTTAAAACATACGAAGACGTTTAAGGGGGAACATATCTGGGCCGTACGTATCATCTAAATTAATGGTGGAGAATCAATAAACACACATTTAATATATTTCTCCTTCCCCCGTTCATTTCATCTAATTACACACACACTCTCACATACCAAAATCCTAGCCGCCTCTATTCTCTTCTTCCTCCTATTACAGACCACCGGAACCCTACCGGTGGTCTACTTCTGTTCATCCTCTCCGACTCAGTCCACCTCCCATAAAGTCCCTTCTTGCTCCTCTAACACCTTACCCCATTAGCCTCGCCCAGATATCGCACTATTCCTCCTAGTTCTTGAAACTCTATCGCCGGAACCCTAGCCGGCGACCACCCAAGTTATGAACCAACCTCCAAATATTACACCCCAATACCGCCTTAAACCCCTCTTTTACCCCACCCAAGTCTCAGCTTTCGAATCTTAGCTCTACTCGTCGAATCTTAAAAAATGTCTCGCTCGAACCCTACTCCGACGGACATCCAAATCCAAAATCTTTCAAAGCCTTAATCCTGGTCTCCAAATACCTCCTTTGACATCCCAAACAAGACTCCCAAAGCCCGTCTGGAAGATGTACTGTAAAAGAGACCTAGAGTCTCTGAATCATCAGAGAACCAAGAAAAAGAAAGAAAAGAAGAAAGAAAGAAAAGAAGAAAGAAAGAAAAGAAAAAGAAAGGAAAGGAGAATAAAACCCCCCAAAAAAGCTAAGTATATCTGAATCATCTTAGTTTTCTGTGCTCCTTCTTCTATGTTGTTTAAAGCCTGAACCTTTGCATGATAGCTCTATATTGTTTACGTGTTCTGTTTGTTCTAGTTAAAACTATCCTATTAAATCACATGCTAGTTGACTGTTTTGATTGTTTTTTTGTAATAAAATTTGTTTTGATTATGTGTTTGATTAATTAGGATTCAACCATTATCTCTTGTCTCTTTGAATTCTGATTAGTTAAAATAGTTGAAATTAGGGTTATATTTGCAAATTACATGAAAGGGGTTAATTCTGCAATATGGTTTATATATGTGGTTTTCTGAACTTTGAACATTTAGTTATAGTAGGGTATATATGCAAATGATATAGGCTATTATTGCAATAGTGTGAAATTTGACTGTTAAAGCCATTTGTGGCTATTTTAGAAAGTGGTTAGTTCTAAAATATAACTTAAGTCTAAAAATTGGTTAAAAATTAAAGTTTAGTTAGTGGTTATGTTTTTAATACATGGCTGAACACCCCAGGTCTTAATAGACCTAAGGGCAGGTCGGGTAAATATATATAAGTATAAGGGGTAAAAGGGGAATGGGAACTGGTATTTATGAGAATAATATAGAAGTAATGAGGGCATAAATGATAATGAGGCCAGGTTTTACTGTAAATATATGAATAATAAGGGGTGAATTAGGCATAGTTAAAAGGTAGATAGGTAATAATTCTTAGCAAGTGAGGGCAGCTAAGTCAATTCCGCCCAATAAAATAGTAAAGAAAAACCTGGAACCTTCTAGCAGGGGTTCAAGTACATTTTCATTAAAAATACCCTATACTTGAACTGAAATAATTACAAAGTGTAGGGGTGGTAAATATGAATAATTAATTCAAATTTCCCTCCCAATTCACTCTATAAATAGGCTGTCTCAGGCCTAAGTTAGGATTTCAGAATTTGAGGGTTCAAAATTTGAGAGTTCAGAATTTGAAGGTTCAGAATTGGAGAGTTCAGAAATTGATAGATTGAAAATTCATAAGAGAAGTTCGAAAAATTCAGAATCACTAAGGTTTTGAAACTTATATACTGAAGTATTACTGGTCTTCTACTTAGCTGATAATTCAAGTGTTATTTCTGGGAATCTCTGCCAGTCGTTTCTCTACTTGTTTACTTTGACTTTGCCAGGTTTACAATTTGCTCGAGTTATTTGCTGGTTTACCTGCTGGATTTTGGGATTTACTGTGTTGATTCATTCCTGTTTGTTGTTGCTATATCATCGTTGCTATTCCTGATTTTCCTTCTTCTCCAAACCTAGAACTCATTATTTTGTTATTTGAATCAGGTACACAACTATGACCTGGAGCTGTACTTGAATTGCTATTGAAGAAATAAAAATGATAATCTTACTCTAGCTGAATCAATTGTATATTTGTCATTTTATTATGTAGCTTAAGGTGTTACATTTCTGTAATTCTACTAGGACTGGTTTGTAATAAGTATTAGATTAGATCATTACACTTTAGATTTAGTAATAACGATAATGATGTGAACGCTAGGCTAAATAGACTGGGTAAAACGATCACCTAAATCAAAGGATAAAACTGATAAGATCATAGTTAAATCATCTAAACTTCAAACTATTATAAACTGGACATTAAGTATAAACGCTTGGACGTTCTATAAGTCCAATTTCTGAATCTGAATTGATCAATGTTAAAAGTATAAGTAGCTTTTGAATTTCAAAATTGTATGCTGTTACCTAAGTGGACCTAGTTATAAATTCGTTTCGCAATTCTACAATCTGATAGTAATTTGGATCTTCTTTGTTGAAATTGCGAATGTATTCCCTTGTTCTTTAGGTGGGTGCGTGCTATCATCTTAAACAAAGAAATTTTTTCTACCCTAGGTGGTAACTGGGTGTACCTTGTTATTAAATATCAGAATTTAAAGCTGAATTTCAAATAATACTTCCCTTATTTTCAAGGTGGGTGCGTGTTTACGACATGCTTTGAAATATATTCCCTTGTTTTTTCAGGTGGGCGCCTGCTTGTTGAATTTGCAAAAAAATATGTATTCCTTTGTTTTTTAGGTGGGCGCCTGCTTGTTGAACTTGAAAAATATTCTCTTGTTCTTCAGGTGGGCGCCTGATTGTTAATCTTGAAAAATGTTTCCTTGTTCTTCAGGTGGGCGCCTGATTGCCAAACTTGAAAAGATATTCCCTTATTTTTCAGGTGGGCGCCTGCTTGCAAATTGAAAAGATATTCCCTTATTATTCATGTGGGCGCCTGCTGCAACTTGAAAAGATATTCCCTTATTATTCAGGTGGGAGCCTGCTTGCAACTTTGAAAAGATATTACCTTATTATTCAGGTGGGTGTCTATTTGCAAGTTTGAAAAGATATTCCTTTATTATTCAGGTGGGCGCCTGCTTGCAACTTTGAAAAGATATTCCCTTATTATTCAAGTGGGCGCCTGCTTTCATCATACAAAACAAAGAAAATTTCTGCCCCAGTTTGATAACTGGGTGTAACAGATCATTACATATTAAAATTTTAAAATAAAAGGCAATACATTCCCTTATTATTCAGGTGGGTGCATGATTACTGAGTTTTGAGATGGATTCCATCACCTATTGTCGCTTTCTTTTGAACTATTTTCCCTTATTATCCAAGTGGGCGCCTGATTACCAAAATTTATGCTCCCTTGTTATCCACATTGGTCACATTCACTTTAAAGTGATTAGTAAGAATTTGAATCTTTTGTCCATGTTCAAATCAAAGAACAATTTGTTAGTATAAAATGGTGGTTAGCTGCTGGCATTCTTGTTGGCTTTGCTTCCACATTTGAATTTGCTCTGTCTTGCTTCTCATATTGCCTTACCATGACTTCTGGCTTTCTTTTAAAATTTTCTGATCCCAATGACCCAACTGTTTTTCTTATGCCTCTCTTTTGTTGTTTCTTTCCTTTTGCTTTCCTCCAAATATATGATTGCCATATGTCCTTTTGTTTCAATTGTCCTTCGATGAACCCCAATATTGTTGTGTCATATACTTGAGAAGCTAGTAATTAGCTTCGACTGACAATGTCTTTGATAACTGTGATTTTTACATGGTTTATACCCCTCTTTGCCTAAGCTTTGTGCATAAATTGATGTAAATTAGTCCTCAATAGCTTAAAAGTTGAGCTTCATTGCAAGTTTGAGCTATTAGATGTCAAAGATCACAAATCGGCTCAGAAAGGAGTGAAATCTGCCAAGCATCAAGAGATGAGCTGAAGTGTGAGTTGAAAGACTTGTGCGGACTGCAACATTTTGCCATGCGGCCGCACAAGAAGATCCTAAAAATACCCAAGTCAAGGAACCTGTGCGGTTCGCACTGTTTTGCCACGCGGACGCACAGGTGAGGATCAGAGAACCTGAAATTGGGACATAATTCAACGCGGACCACATCCATATCTACGCGGTCCACAATGCTGAAGACACTGAAGATAAATTCTAAGGCAAACATCCCACGCGATTGTAGTCCGCGTGGAAGCATTATCACAGAACCAGCATTGAAGGACAAACAACAGTTCAACCATGTAACATTTCTACGTGGTCCGCATGATTCAACATATCGGCCGCGCAACGTTTCCACGGGGTCCGCGTGACTAAACCTACGCGGCCGCGTAACATTTTTAGGCGGTCCGCATCCAAGGTCCAGAAGCTCAACTTTGGCAGACTTTTTACCCTACGCGGCCGCATGTCATTTTCATGCGGTCCGCGATAGACCCTCAGGGGCATTTTTGCCCAGATTTCCTAGGTAGTATAAATAGAATATTTTACTTTTTTAGGTTAAGTTGGGATACACTGTACGAGCAGTCGAGCACGAGGCAACATATTTGTGCCTAGTTTAGGCTATTTTACTTGGTGTTGAATGTGGAATTAGTTGTATTAGATTTATAGTTCAATGTTATGTCAATTTCTACTATTATTTCTTCTTTTTATACTGATTCCATGTCTAGCTAAACTCATTATCTAGGGTTGTGGCACAACCCTAGTGTGAGTAATTAATGGGTGTTGTTGATTAATGCATGGATGATATTGGGTGTTTGGTATCACTTAGATTTGGTGGTTGCAAACACTAAGTCTAGCTTAGTGGGTTTTGACTTTGCTTGAGTAAGAGAGTCTATGACCTCTCAATCAACCTAACAGGGATTTGGGATGGACCCATGAGAATAGTAGTCCCATGTAATGGGTTAAACCTCGAGAGAGTAATTACCCTACATGAGCCATTAGTTGCTCGGGCAAATTAGCCTACCCGGTTGGTCTTGAGAGAGTCAATTGGGCAAAATCACTCTCTCTACCGAGAGGTGTGAGAGTTAGAGCTAAGTGCAACGGTTAACCATATATCCCATATTGTCATCATTGCATTGAGATTCATTACCCGTTAATTAGACACCTAGGCAAGTGCTACGACCCTAGTGTTCTCTCCTTATTGCATACATGTTAGAGTTATAATTTAGCAAATCTAGTTATAATTGTAGTTAAAATCATTAGTTGATAATAGAAGAAAAACCCAAAAATGTTAGAATCCAAATTAGGAGCTACAACGCATTCTTAGTTCCCACAAATACTTGACTCCAATATCAAGCTCCCTGAGGAATTGACCCCGAAAAACCACTATCGGGTAAAAATAATTAACGCCCACTCTTCCTAAGGGTCGAGTTTGCGACGATCACTTTTTGGCGTCGTTGCTGGGGTGCTTACGGTTTTCAACTATTTATGTAGCTAGTTTATTGTTTAGCTTCAGTTTCCTTCTTTATACTACCTTGATTAGTGTCAATCTAACAGGTACAAATGGCTTTGAACGGGAATATTCCTCTTGACAATGTGGTAGCGGGGGAGGAGGTTGTTGATGTAGAACAAGATGAACTTCAGGTACCACAAATACCAAGGAAAGGTAGAAATGCAAATGCTAATCCTAATGAGGCAATCCCAGACCCTCCTCTGCCTCCACCAAGAGTTGCTCCAAGGGTTCTTCCCAACCAAGGTTATGCAAGTGCAATAGTTCCTCCCCGAATCCGGGCGGGGAACTTCCAAATTACAAATATGATGTTGACGCTTCTTGAATAACGAGGGTATTTCACGGATGTCTCCGATCAAAATGCATATAAGCACTTGAGGGATTCGTGGATACTTTTTGGGGAAGTAAGCAAGCCAATGTCTCCAAAGATGCTCTAAGGTTGAGGCTTTTCCCGTTCTCTCTTCGGGGTAAAGCTCTTGACTGGTTTGAGAGGTTACCAAATCATTCAATTACTACATGGGACGAATTGGCGGGCAAGTTCATTGCCAAGTTCTTCTCCCCGAGTCATATGGCGGCGCTCCGTGCCAAGATTTTGGACTTCAAACAAGAACCGACAGAGCCATTGCATGAAATATGGGAGAGGGTTAGAACCGTGGTAAAGGAGTGTCCGAACAACGACATGAATGATGTTATGATCCAACAGACGTTCTATAGAGGTATCAAAACAACAAACCAATGCATTGTTAACCAATTGGCGGGAGGAAATTTCATGAAGCTCCCATATAATGAAGCATGTGACGTGCTTGATGAGATGGCCGATACTTCATCGGCATGGCAAAGTCGGGCGAATGTTCCTTAAGGCGATCCAAATATTATACATATGCACAAAGAGTTACATAACCACGACCAAGCCATAGCCGAACTTACCACCACCATGAATCAATTAGCAAAAGCACAATTGCAACAAGTGAAAAATCCAAGACAAGTCAATGCAATGGAAGGGGTAAACATGATGAAGAGAAAGCAAAGGGGGCAACAACAACAAGGAGCTTGTGAAAATTATGATGATGGTAGTGGGTATTCAAATGAATGTTATGATGAGCTAGACGAAGATTGCCAATATGTGAATAATTTTCAAGATAATAGAGGGAATCAAAGCAACCAACAATGGCGGTCTCAAGGAAATTGGAATAATCAACAAGGTGGAAACAATTGGAACAATAATAATCAACCCCAAGGTTGCAGAAATTGGAATGGGGGTAACCAAAGTAATTGGTGAAATCAAGGCAATAATGGTGGCAATTGGAGTTGAAATAATAATAACTGGAACAACAATTGGAACAATAACAATGGAGGACAAGGTAATTGGGGGCAAGGATTTCAAAGGCCCCCGATGTTTCAACAACCCAACAACCTGCCACCTTATCAACAACAAGGGCAAAGTTCATCGGGCAATGAATTTAGAAGGATCGAAGCGATTTTTGAACAAATGATGAAAAGGAATCAAGATTTGGATGCGCAATTAGCTTCATATAATACTTCCATCTGCAACTTGGAAGTACAACTTGGACAAATTTCACAATCCCTAAATACTCGCCAAAAGGGTACATTACCTAGTAGCACGATGGTGAATCCTAAGGGTGGGCAAAAAAACCACGTAATGGCGGTGACTACAAGGAGTAGACAAGGCGGTGAATTGAATGCCTCAAGAAAGAATCAAGCAATAGTGGAGGAAGATGAGTTTCCCAATTTTGACAAGCCTACGGGGGTTGATGATGTTGTAGAGACAAGTGCAAGAGATGAGGTGAGAATTGACATTCAAGAAATTGAGAAGTGACTCAAGAGAATGTGAAACCGTCTAGGGAACATGTTATAGATATGCCCGAGCCGGAAGTGCAAAAGGCCAAGGCACCATTGCCTAGGCCTCCTCCGCCTAATCCTCAACGTATGGCGAAACAAAAGAGTGATAACCAATTTAAAAAATTCATTGACATGATGAAGAGCTTGACCATAAATCTGCCCTTGGTGGAGGCGTTAGCACAAATGCACGGGTATGAGAAATTTATGAAGGAGTTTGTGCAACTCCTTTCGGTGCCCTTGATCTCAAGAACAAAAATAGTGAAGTATTCCGGGTTAACGGGCATCTAGTTAAGCATTACTTGGGAAAGGTTGATGATAGCCACATGGTGGCACTAATTCACGTGAAGTAACGATGATGGTAACCCGCATGGTGCCGCGACGTTAAATCAGGCGCTTCTTGGGAGGAAACCCATGGCTTTTATATTTCTTCATTATTTCAATATAGAGTAGGATTTTTGAACTGATGGGTTGTGAAGTGTTGCAGGGATGATGTTGAAACAGTGCAGGGTCAAATAAAAATTGGACAATATCTTACCAGTTGCCACGCGGCCGCATGACCATTTTAGTTCAGTCCGTATGAGTTTGGACTCAAACAGCAGGTTCTCTGAAGTTTCCCACGCGTCCGCACACCAAAATAGTACGGTCCGCGTGGAATCCGTGGAACAAGCAATATTCTGAATTTTCCCACGCGGCCGCACACCAAAACACTGCGGTCCGCGTGGAATCCGTGGAACAAGCAATATTCTGAAGTTTCCCACGCGGCCGCACACCAAATTAGTGCGGTCCGTGTGGAAAATAGTGGCAAAGGAACAACTTGCCGAAGTTACCCACGCGACCGCACACCAAATTAGTGCGGTCCGCATGGGCTTCCTTAAGAGAAAAAGGAGAAAAATCCTACGCAGTCTACGTGCCATTTTTGTGCGCCTACGCAGATGGGTAAGTAACGGGCCCCATGGTTCTCTATAAATAGAGACCTAGGGCCAAATTTAATCCTTTTCACTCATTTTACATTAGAGGCCATTTTTACTGTTCATCGACAAAGTTGTACACACATCTGATAGTCAACTAATTCTTTGTAACATTTCACCCCTACTGTATCTATTAATTCAAGTTATTTTCATTTAGTTAATTCTTAATAGAATAACTTCTTAATTTCTTCCTCTCTTAATTTCTTCTACTTTTATTGACGGTTAGATTAAGATTGGCATCTGAATATAGATTAGGGCTTTAGCTTCTTGTTAAAAATACTAAGTAGGGACAATTAGGTTGACCCAAATTGGACCAAAAAGAATAAAAATTGAACTGCTCGGGAACATTTGCCCTACGCGGCTGCACAACATTTTTGTGTGGTCCGCGTGAATTTGATCATAAAATTGTACAACCTCAGCGTGGTTCGCATGATTTTTTTGTGCTGTCCGCGTGATTTCAGTGCGGCTGTAGTCCAAAATAATGCGGACCGCATGGCATGTCTTCAGAGAGTCCATTCTTCTGAATTTGAATTAACGCGGTGACGTACCAAAAATGTGCGGTCCATGTTGGTTCCATGCGGCCGCGTGACATATGTGTGCGGTCTGCATAGATCTTTCACACATACTTCCTCATTGATCATTTGGCTTGTGCAGACCATATAGCTTTTTTGTGCGGTCCGTGTGGCATCTAACTAAACTGCTGTGTGATGTCACTGTTTCATTGCCCACTTCTATTGTGCTTTTACTAACACTTCTAGACTTGTATTTTTCTAGAAAATGGTAAAACATCGCGGAGGTGGGAAATCTCAACGTGGGGTTAAAGATAAATAACCTGGGAGAGGTGGTTCCTCCCGAATGGGAAAAGGAAAAATGGTGCATAAACTCACTCCTGATACAAGAGAAAACATTAAGAAAACCCGGAAGATGATCTGGGCTGCTGATAAGGCTGCCTCCCACTCTACAGGGAGTGAGTATGCACTCTCCAGGAGTGCAACTTTAGATTCTACCACCATGTATATGTCGGTATTAATAGGCCTCCATGACTCCCCATCTCCAGATCAAGCCACTACTGTAAACTCCAAGCAGGCAATGAATGTGGTATCTTCGGACTCATCTGATGGGTCCGGGTCCCAGAAGAGCAGTGATGACAAATACTCTACCTCTCCTATAGCTTCACTATCAAGGGAGAGTGGAGAAAAATCAGGAGATAACGAAGATCAAACTGAGGGAGGTGAGCCTCAAGTAGGGGGTGTAGAACGAACTAGAAAGCCGATAGTGTGAGAAGATAGATTCGTCAGTCAAATTGCCTTCCACTGGTTTAGGGAATTGTGGCCTAAAAGAAAATTCATCTCGGAGAGGCAATTTATTGATGCAGACCTACTCCCTCACAACCCTCATGTACAAGCTGAATTTCGTACGAGGGCAGGTTGGTGCTTCTTCAAGGAACGGGTGGATATAGCAAATGAGCACATGGTCAAAGAATTCTACACCAATATCTACCATGTCATTCGGGGGTCTACAACTACTAAAGTGAGGGATAAGGTGGTGCGCTTTGACGGGAAATCTCTCAATGACATTTTGGGGTTTGCGGATGAAGACGAGTCACAATACCTGGAGAAATTGGCATTAAAGGAAGAAGCTTGCCCATGGCTAGCTGAAATTTTAGCACCTCTAGGTACAGTGCCAGTGTGGCTTAGGGCTCAGGGGAAGATATACAGGAACACCCTCAGTTTTGAAGCAAAAGGGTGGCAGACATTTGTGTGCAATCGGCTTGATCCGACCACACATGACCATTCTGTTCCCATTGATCGTGCTGTCCTAGTTGCTTCTATCATGGCGGGGTTCCCATTAAATATGGGAAACATTATGCACAGGGTGATCTCAACAGTGGTAAATGAGACCAAAACCAACTACCCATTCCCAAACACCTTGACTATGTATTTTCGAGAGCTAGGGGTACAAAAGAAGAAGTTTGATGTGAAGGTCTATCCGGTGAGCCCCTACTATTGATATGATCAAAAGGGCCCTGACAACCCGAAGAGTGCAAAGAAAGGCCAAGCTTCCACTTCCTACACAGTTGGCCAGTCTGAAGAGCCAACTGTTTTGGAGCAGCCCATTGATACCAGTTTGTTTCCCCCAGGGTCTTCTATAGCACCACCTTCTACTTCAGCCGAGCCAGTAGTTGCGTTTTCTAAGACTCACAAGTTCACTGCCAACCAGCTCACCCATTCACTAGCTAGTCTGAACAATTGGATGTCGGCAGCGACATCCAAGTTGTCCAGTTTGACAGCAGTTGTACAGGCCGAGAGAGCACCAGTTATGGTTGAGCTACCTGCTTCAATTAAGGATACCTTGAAGAAAATCCTGGAAAACCAGGAAGAAATTATGAAGAAGCAGGATTCCTTAGCCAAGTTAATTGGCAAGCACAACAAGGCATTGAAGAGCTTGGCAAAAAAACACAGGAAGCTCAGGAAAACAAAGGCCTCAAAGGAGGATGTAGCAGTATTGAGGACACATATGGATAAGCTAGTGGCGGATCAGCTACCACTAGACTTGTTATTTGAGGAGCCTAATATAGAGACTCCCACCGAGCAGCCACTAGCTGAGGAGCTTAGGCTCTGGAAGAAAAGGAAACTCCACAAAACTGAGGGAGTTGTGATTACTTTGGCCACGGAGCATGAGGATCCTTATGTTGTACAGTCAGCTGAGCCTCCAGCACCTGTCCCAGTAGGACAGCAACAACAGACTGGGGACCAGTCTGAGGTCCCTACCGACCACAGGACATGGGAGCCACCGAGCAGCATAGGCCAGCAGATGAGTCTTGAGGGGCCATTTTATATATCTTTTGCTCCTTATCTTTTTTTATGCTTACATTTGGTAGTTAGCACTAGGGACAATGCTAGATCTTATTCGTAGGGGTGTGGCCCTACTTTTTGTTAAACATTGGATGACTGTATATATTTTTATATCTTTCTTTCTTGTCAGTACACTCATAGATATAGTTGTTTTGTAATTAAACTTTAATTCTGAATCTCTTTAGTGTATATTCTACTATCTCGGTGTACATATTCATTTGGTTATCAATTGATGTTTTCTCTTTAGTTTTATTATTTATTGTTAGTGCAAGGTTAGGCTCGTAGCCTTGTTTGGTTTCGTTCTGGATATTGAAATAAGCCCTTGGTTTTCTTTATGCCACGGTTCTTTCCAAGGGTAGAGTGTTGTGTGAACCAGGTGGCTCTTCCCAATGATAGATAGCGTGATAACTTTCTTAAGGGTCGAGTCAGTTTTTGTCTTGTCTTCATTTTAAGTTTTTAGCAGTTAAGGGTACCTCAAGAAAAGCTTCACTTGGTCCTAGCACATTTTCCTTTGATCTCATGGTCAAGGACATTGAGTTGTGTTTAGGAAGGTAAAAGTCGTGGCCTTGAGACTCTTGCATTGACCAAACAATCATCATATGACTATGTTGAACCATTGTGCGCTTGAATTATACTAGAGGTTATTCTGGACCCTCGACTCCATCTTTGGCAATCTTTAAGTGTATGTGTTGTGAGGACTTGATTTGTGAGCCCAAGTACCGTGCCAATGGTCTAGAACTTGCCCCAAATTTATGTTGAGGCAAAATCATGGGTGGAACTTGACTCGCGAAGTGATTGTAGGCTATCATTGATCCAACAATATCATATTGATCCTTTTCATGTTCACCCCTTTTGAGCCTTAAACTTTCTTCTTTTATGAACCAAAAGTTACAAGCCTATACCCGTTTTAATGAATCCCTCTCTTGGCACCCGAGTCTTCCCTTAAGTAATGGCAAATATCTAAGTTTGGGGAAGAGGCAAGAAAGCCACTAATGTGATAAAAAGGCATAAAAGAAAAAATAAAAAGAAATGCAATGACAAAGAGAACAAGAAAAAGAAAGAAAAAAGTGAATTAAACCCAAAATGGGGATCCAGAATCATCAAATAAGTGACAAAGATATGTAAAAGGTGAACAAAAAGGAAAAACAATTTGAGTTGCAAAAGAAAGAGTGACATGGTGTCCCTCTAACCCCTTGAAAGAAGGAATACTCAAATAAGTCATGAAGGTATGCTAAAACGGACCAAAAGAAGTGCTTAAGGGAAGAGTGAACCCATGTAAATTAAAGCATATCCTACCCTTACCCAAAAGCATTCGCAATGACTCCTCAAAAGCCCTATATTATCATGAGTTAAGGGAAGCCCTCATTAGTGGATACTTACATGAAGGGCAAGCATATGGTACTTAGAGTCTGACATAGGGTCTCTTCTTTGTGAGCGATGAGCGAGAAATCCTTCGACCTCAAATTGTGTGAAAATACCCTAAATGGTGAGGTTCACTTAGGGAGAGTCGGGGATGTGTGAGTTTGGGTTCCACAATGACCATAGTACTTGCGAAAGGTTCCTTGATGAAATGTGTCAACTCTTGAGGTTCTTGTGTCACACTTGATCCACAAGTTTTCAAAAGTTTTAAATGTGTTGATGATGCATTTTCATTGAGGGCAATTGTTAGTCCCAATTGATGCTATTGAGGTTACCCTAGGACAAAACACGAATTTCTTGGATGTTTTTCATTGAAGGGTAGGTCTTATCTTGTTTGCTTGAGGACAAGAAAAGGTTTAAGTTTGGGGGAGTTGATAACTGTGATTTTACATGATTTATGCCCCTCTTTGCCTAAGCTTTGTGCATAAATTGATGTAAATTAGTCCTCAATTACAAGATGCGCTTGATTGCAGGTTTGAGCGATTATATGTCAAAGATTACAAATCGGCTCAGAAAGGAGTGAAATCTGCTAAGCATAAAGAGATGAGCTAAAGTGTAAGTTGAAAGACTTGTGCGGACCACAACATTTTTCCATGCGGCCACACAAGAAGATCCTGAATATACCCAAGTCAAGGAACCTGTGCGGTCTGCACTGTTTTGCCACGCGGATGCACATGTGAGGGTCAGAGAACATTAAATTGGGACATAATTCAACGCGGACCGCATCCATTCTACGCGGCCCGCAATGCTGAAGACACTGAAGATATATTCTAAGGAAAAAATTGCATGCGGCCGCACTCCAAAACATTGCGGTCCGCGTGGAAACATGATCAGAGAACCAATATAGAAGGACAAACAATAGTGCGGCCGCGCAGCATTTCCATGCGGTCCGCATAATTCAACAGTGCGACCGTGCAACATTTCCACGCGGTCCGCGTGACTCAACCTACGCGGCCGCGTGACATTTTTAGGCTGTCTGTATCCAAGGTCTATAAGCTCAACTTTGGCACACTTTTTACCCTACGCGGCCGCATGTCATATTCATGGGTCCGCGACAGACCCTCAGGGGCTTTTTTGTCCAGATTTCCCTGGGTAGTATAAATAGAATATTTTACCTTTTTAGGTTAAGTTTGGATACACTGTATGAGCAACTGAGCAAGAGGAAACATATTTTTGCCTATTTTAGGCTATTTTACTTGGTTTTGAACGTGGAATTAGTTGTATCAGATTTATAGTTCAATATTTTGTCAATTTCTACTATTATTTCTTCTTTTTCTATTGATTCCATGTCTAGCTAAACCAATTATATAGGGTTGTGGCTCAACCCTAGTGTTGGTAATTGATGGGTGTTGTTGATTAATGCATGGATGATATTGGGTGTTTGGTATTTGGGTTGATTGTATGTTTTCACTTAGATTTGGTGGTTGCAAACACTAAGTCTAGCTTAGTGGGTTTTGACTTTACTTGAGAGAGAGAGTCTGACCTCTCAATCAACCCAACAGGGATTTGGGATGGACCCATGAGAATGGTAGTCCAAAGTAACGGGTTAAACCTCGAGAGAGTAATTACCCTACTTGAGCCATTAGTTGCTTGGGCAAATTAGCCTACCCGGTTGGTCTTGAGAGAGTCAATTGGAAAAAATCACTCTCTCTACCGAGAGGTGTGAGAGTGAGATCTAAGTCCAACGGTTAACTATATATCCCATATTGTCATCCTTGCATTGAGATTCATTACCCGTTAATTAGTCACCTAGGCAAGTGCTACGACCCTAGTGTTCTATCCTTATTTCATATATCTTAGAGTTATAATTTAGCAAATCTAGTTATAATTGTAGTTAAAATCATTAGTGGATAATTGAAGAGAAACCCAAAAATGTTAGAAGCCAAATTAGGAGATACAACGCTTGCTTAGTCTCCACAAAAACATGACTCAAATATCAAGCTCCCTGAGGAATTGACCCCGAAAAACCACTATCGGGTAAAAGTAATTAGCGCCCACTATTCCTAAGGGTCGAGTTTGCGACGACCAGTCTTATAGACATATTTCAAGAAAAATGAAATGCAATGATCCCGATGTTTTGAGGGTAGGAATACTTTTAAAAATAAATAGGACGAGACTTATCTGAATGGGAAGGCTAATTCCTTTGATCATGCCATGGCTTCGGATTAACCGACCCAGTCTATCCAACCAATCAACTTTCAAGTGCCACTTTTGACAAATTTATTTCACCACCCAAACTTTGCTTGCTTTGCCGTTATTTCTCCCACAACTTATTTCTCACTTTCGCCTTATGGTGCCCGTGAGGGTTTTCACCAATAAGACTCTCTCATTTCATTTCTCTCAGCTCACGTTGCCTTACGGTGCCATGAGGCTTTTCACCAATAAGACTCTCTCATTTATTCTCTCACCTCACATCGCCTTGTGGTGCCCGTGAGGGTTTTCACCAATAAGACTCTCTCATTTTTATATTTTATTATTTTTCTTCATCTTCAAGCATCCGTGTGTTGTCCATGCAGGTCTTTCTTGACCTACTTGTACTGCCATTTTCTTGAAATTAATTAGAATGTCTTTCTTTGGATCGTAATGTGGATTTTGGATGGGTTTTAGAAAGAAAGGTATAAAGGCTCAAAATTTCCAACTTGGGTTTCAAAAATTACAACTTTCGGAATTATATCCTCCACAATGATCATAACTTCTGCCACAGTATCAATCTTTGGGGAAACTTGGACCTTCTTTCTGTTATGACTGAACCTCAGTGAGGCTGCCTACGTACCCTTTTGGGATCAAGTGAAAACGTAGTTCGGATCATAAGATCGCTTCATTGTTGCGATGTTTACTTCTTCCAATTTTCTCTTCTTTTTTTTGCATTTTTATTTATTTTTCTTCTTTTTTCTTTTCCCCTTTTCATTTTTCTCATCTTCCTTTTCTTCTTCTTCATCATCTTTTTTTTTTCTTTTTTTTCCCAACTTTTCCTTTCTTTTTCATCTTCTTCTTTTCTTCTTTTCTTTGACATTTTATCATCCCATTTTTGACTTCGTTCTTGATTTCGAAAGAGGGGTATAAAAGAATAAAGTAATAAGGCTCAAAGGGACAGCAATGGATAGTGAAATAAAATGCTTTCATCATTTAAATTTCAAAATATGACAAATACAATTGGATACATGAAAGAAATCATACATATATCGTTTGACCGCGTCAGAATTGATGGCCATCTCTACGCATTTTACTTCTACATCTGTTAGATACAACGCTCCATTAGATAACACTCGTGATACAACAAATGTCTCTTGCCAATTAGGAGCGAACTTTCCTTTCGCCTCTACCCAATGAGGTAAGATGCGCCTCAATACCAACTGCCCGACTTCAAATTTTTGTGGGCGTACTTTCTTGTTATAGGCCCTGGCCATTCTCTGTTGATAGAGTTGTCCATGACATACTGCTGCCAGTCTTTTCTCGTCAATAAAACTCAATTAGTCTAGTCGGGCTTTAACCCATTCATCATCATCAATCTCTGCGTCCACAATGATTCGAAGGGAGGGTATTTCAACTTCTGCAGGTATCACAACCTCCGTACCATACACTAATGAATAAGGGGTTGCACCTACCGAAGTGTAAACGGTAGTGCGATGTCACGACCCAGATTTCTCCCCCAATATCGGGATCGTGATGGCGCCTACTCGTGGTAGCTAGGCAAGCCACTATATTCACACTATCCTGTTTTTAGCAATATTTCATACTCAATTTATCAACAAAACCTTAACCTTAATTAAATAAGTGTGGAAGACTTTATCAAAATAGAGATTAGCAATTTCAAGGTAAAACAATACTGAAATCCTCTACCTAAGACATGGAGTCACCAACTCACGAACTACTACTGAATACTACACATAAAGGTCGGAAAGAAAATAACATAATCTATTTGTCTCGGAACAAAGAGACTACAGCTAGTAACATAAATAAGAGGAAGAGACATCGGGCCTGTGGACGCCTACAAGCTACCTCGGTCTCGATATGCTCAACTCCCACGCAAGGCTCTACTGCTGCTGCTCCTGATCAAAACCTGGACCTGTGCAAAAACGCATAGAAGTGGAGTATCAACACAATCCGACCCCATGTGCTGGTAAGTGCCTGGCCTATCCCGGTGAAGTAGTGACAAGCCTAGGACCAGACACCCACATAAACCTGTGCAGCATATATATATATATATATATATATATATATATATATATATATATATATATATATATGTACACCACGAGATAACGAGAAATAATCAAGTAACAACTCAACAAGGAATATCACAGAGGAACTCAACAGTTAACAACAGTTATTAAATCAACAAGGAAACCAAGTATAAGGGAAAACAGGTAATATCAAGTCAAGGAACAGTAAATAGTTGCACGACATCACCTTTCGTGCGTTTACTCTCATCCTCACCAAATAAGCAAATAAAGTGCACGGCATCACCCTTCGTGCTTTTACTCTCATCCTCACATCCATGGCACGACATGATCCTTCGTGCATGGTTCAATAACAAGGCACATCATGATCCTTCGTGCATAATCAATAACATGGCACGACATTAACCTTCGTGCATAATCAATAACAAGGCACGACATTAACCTTCGTGCATAATCAATAAATCAAGGCACGGCATCACCCTTCGTGCATTATCACTCTTCCTCACTCAAATAACAATCAAAGTTAAGGGCAGAGAATGAAAGAAATAAATCATGAACCGTCCCGGCAAGAGACACAATAATCATCACAACAAAGTCCCGGCAAGGGCAATCAATATCTCACTTCACAACAAGTCCCGGCAAGGGAGAACAATAACAATTCCACAACCCGACAAGGATTCAACAATTTATCTTTAAAATGTCTCACAACAAGTATTAACAACGACTCACGGTCATGCAAGATGCCAGTGTATGGATGCTCGTCACCATAGCCCATACACCGCACTCGATCACATAGCACATAGCACATAGCACATAGCACATAGCACATAATCCTATTCCCTCAAGCTAGGATAGAACAAACACTTACCTCTAGCCTTGAAGTCCAAATTACTCTTCAATTATAGCTTTTCCCCGAATTTCCGCTTTCAACTAGCTCGAATCTAATCACAATTGATTCCATTACATTAATAAATACTAAATAAATTGGTTTGAATGCTTAAAAATGGTTTTCTTAAAGTTTACCCCAAAATTTCCCAAAATGCCCCTGGCCCCACGTGGTCGGAACTCGGAGTTCGGACCAGAATCCGGTTACCCATTCCCCCACGAGTTTAAATATATGATTTGTTTCAAAATCGGACCTCAATTCGAGGTCCAATTACCCAATTCATAAAAACCCTAGGTTCTACCCAAAAACATGAATTTCTACCATGAAAACCTTTGATTTCTATTGAAAAACATGTTTAATATTGTTAGGAATTGAAAGAATTAAGTAAAAAGTGACTTACAATTGCTTTGGAGTGAAATTGCTCTTGAGAGTTCGTGTGTGGTGTGTGGGTTTTTGAAAGAATGAAGAATGAACTGAAAAATTCGTTTAAGTATAAAATTGCACAGCTGTGGGTATCGCAATTGCGAACATTTGTTCGCAATTGCGAACACTACAGGTCTGGGGACTGTCATCGTCACATTTGCGACATTATGTTCGCATTTGCAAACAAGGCTGGGTCAAGAGGCCTTCGCATTTGCGACAAATGCTTCGCATTTGCGAAGCCAGGCTAAACACTGAAGGCCTCGCATTTGCGAGGTTAACTTCGCATTTGTGAACCAATGCTCAACCCTGCGAACTTCACATTTGCGAAGTATGGTTCGCATTTGCGAACCAAGGCCAGTTTGGGACTTCTCGCAATTGCGAGAAAATCTTCGCATTTGCGAAGATACCAGCTCGGTGAAAAACCAGCTGTGTTAAAATTCAGAATTTGAACCAACGGCCTATCAAATCTTTACCCGAGCCCGCTCCAAACCAAACATGTATACAACATCAAAAACACATTACAAACTTGTTTGTGCGATCACATCGCCAATATAACATCGTTTTCATCAAATCAAGCCTCAAGTTCATGATTTTCATCCTTTTGGTTTTCAAAACTTTCAAACTTGGAACTCAAGGTCCAAAATCCAAATGTCACCAAACTTTGCAGAAAGCACATATATAATATTTAAGACTTGTATCGGGCGTCGGAACAAAAATACGAGTCCGATACCAAGGTCATTTAATTCATTTTCCTTTAATAATTACTGCAAAAACAATTTCACAGAAAAATCCATAACTTAGGCTCTAGGCCTCAGAATTCGACTCCGGACGCATGTCCGAGTCCCATATTTTCCTACGGACCTTCCGGGACCGTCCGATCTCGGGTCCGGGTCTGTTTACCAAAAATATTCACCGAAGTCAAGTATATCAATATTAATATCATTTTTCTTCAAATTTCTCATAAAATTCATATATTCTATCACAAAATCTTTCCGGTTACATGCCCGGATCTTGCACGTAAATCGAGGCAACATAGAATGAGGTTTTCAAGGCCTCGAAAGTGCGAAACAAGTGAGGAAAACAAGTGATGACCCTTTGGGTCTTCACATCCTCCACCTCTAAAACAACCGTTCGTCCTCGAACGGACAAGAGAAGGAAATACCTGAGTTGGTGAAAAAATGTAGGCAGCGGCTCCGCATATCAGACTCTGACTCCCAGGTCGATGCCTCAGGAGGCTGACCTCTCCACTGAACACGCACATAAGGATAACTCTTCGACCTGAACTGTCGAACCTGCTGGTCTAGAATGGCCACCGGCTCTTCTTCGTAGGATAGATCATTGTCCAATTGGACAGTACTGAAGTCTAATACATGTGTGGGATCGCTGTGGTATCTCCGAAGCATAGATACGTGCAAAACTGGATGCACGGCTGATAAGCTAGGCAGCAGAGCTAGTCTGTAAGCCACCCTCCCACTCGGTTTAGAATCTCAAATGGACCAATATACCTAGGGCTGAGCTTGCCCTTATGCCCGAACCTCATCACGCCCTTCATAGGCGACACTCGGAGCAATACTCGCTCACCAACCATGAAATCTACATCTCGAACCTTACGATCCGCATAAGTCTTCTGTCTGGACTGAGCTGAACGCAATCTCTCCTAGATAGTCTTGACCTTATCCAAGGCCTCCTGAACTAAGTCTGTACCCAACAACTGAGCCTTTCCCGGCTCAAACCATCCGACTGGAGATCGACATCGCCTACCATACAATGCCTTATACGGGGCCATCTAAATACTAGACTGGTAGCTGTTGTTGTAGGCGAAATCTGCTAATGGCAGAAACTGGTCCCACGAGCCTCCAAAATCAATGACACAGGCTCGAAGCATGTCCTCTAGAATCTGAATAGTCCTCTCGGACTGACCATCCGTCTGAGGATGAAAAGCTGTACTCAGCTGCACCTGGGTGCCTAACTCCTGCTAGACCACTCTCTAGAACCGCGAGGTAAACTGCGTACCCCGATCTGAGATAATAGATACCGGCACCCCATGAAGTCGAACAATCTCCATGATGTAAATCTCTGCTAACCTCTCCGATGAGTAGGTTACAGATACTGGAATGAAGTGTGCTGACTTGGTCAGCCTATCAACAATGACCCAAATAGCATCAAATTTCCTTCGAGTCAAAGGAAGTCCAGTAATGAAGTCCATAGTGATCCTCTTCCATTTCCACTCGGGAATTTCAATTCTCTGGAATACACCACCAGGCCTCTGGTGCTCATATTTCACCTACTGACAATTTAGACACCGAGCGACATATGCAACGATATCTTTCTTCATCCTCCGCCCCCAATAGTGCTGCTGTAAGTCCTGGTACATCTACGCGGTGCCCGGGTGAATATAATACCGTGAACTGTGGGCCTCCGCTAAGATCAACTCTCGCATCCCTTCAACATTGGGCATACAAACTTGACCTTGCAATATCAATACCCCGTCATCATCTAGATTTACCTTCTTGGCACCTCCCCGATGTACTGTATCTCTCAAGTCACGCAAATAAGGATCATCAAATTGCCTATCACAGATCCGCTCTAAGAGAGATGAACGAGCGACCGTGCAGGCCAACACCCTGCTCGGCTCAGAAATGTCTAATCTCACGAATTGGTTGTCTAAGGCCTGGACATCTAGAGCAAATGGTCTCCGACTGACCGGAATGAATGCAAGACTACCTATGCTGGCAGACTTTCTACTTAATGCATCGGCCACCACATTGGCCTTACCCGGGTGATATAGGATAGTAACATCATAGTCCTTCAGCAACTCTAACAATCTCGGCTGTCGTAGATTCAACTCCTTTTGCTTGAACAAGTACTGTAGGCTTTTGTGATCGGTGTACACCTCACACGTCACACCATATAGATAATGCCTCCAGATCTTTAAGGCATGGACCACTGCTGCTAACTCAAGATCATGAACTGGATAATTTTTCTCATGTATCTTTAACTATCTCGAATCATAAGCAATAACCTTACCATCCTGCATCAGTACCGCTCCAAGCCCTGTACGCGATGCATCACAGTAAACTATATAAGGTCCTGTACCCGTAGGTAGTATCAACACTAGTGCTGTAGTCAAGGCTGTCTTGAGCTTCTGAAAGCTCGCCTCACACTCCTCTAACCACTGGAACTGGACACCCTTCTGGGTCAACCTGGTCATCGGGGCTGCAATAGAAGAAAACCCCTCTACAAATCGACGGTAGTAACCTGCTAATCCCAAGAAACTCCGGATCTCGGTCACTGAAGCTGGTCGAGGCCAATTCTGGACTGCCTCAATCTTCTTTGGGTCCACCTGAATACCTTCCACTGATACAATGTGGCCCAGAAATGACACCGAACTCAACTAGAACTCACATTTTGAAAATTTGGCATATAGCTTATTATCCTTCAGAGTCTGAAGAACCACTCTGAGGTGCTGCTCGTGCTCTTCCTGGCTGCGGGAGTATACCAGTATGTCATCTATAAAGTCTATCACGAACATATCTAAGTAAGGCCTGAACACCCGATTCATCAACTCCATGAATGCTGCTGGGGCATTGGTCAACCCGAAGGACATGACCAAGAACTCATAATGTCCATATCTAGTGCAAAAGGCTGTCTTAGGAATGTCAGCCGCCCTGATCTTCAGCTGATGGTAGCCTGACCTCAAGTCTATCTTTGAGAACACCCTCGCTCCCTGGAGCTGGTCAAACAAATCATCAATCCTCAGCAGTGGATACTTATTCTTTATTGTCACTTTGTTCAATTATCGGTAATTAATACACATCCGTGTCGAGCCATCTTTCTTCTTCACAGACAATACAGGTGCTCCCTAGGGGGAAACACTAGGCCCGATAAAGCCCTTCTCAAGAAGGTCTTGCAACTGGTCTTTCAACTCTTTTAACTCTGGCGGGGCCATACGATAGGGTGGGATAGAGATGGGCTGAGTGCCCGGTTCCAGATCAATACAGAAATCAATATCCCTGTCGGGTGGCATGCCTGGCAGGTCTGAAGGGAAAACCTCAGGAAACACCCATACAATAGGGACTGATATAATAGAAGGAACTTCTGCGCTGGAATCACGAAAATAAGCCAGATAAGCTAGACACCCCTTGTCGACCATGCGTCGAGCCTTAACATAAGAAATAACAATGCGAACGGAGTGGCTTGAGGTACCTTTCCACTCTAGTCGGGGTGATTCTGGCAAGGCCAAGGTCACAGTCTTGGCATGACAATCTAGGATAGCATGGTATGGGGACAACCAGTCCATCCCCAATATGACATCAAAATCCACCATGTCCAAAAGCAACAGATCAACACGGGTCTCAAGACCCCCAAAGATAACTACGCATGAACGATGCACCCGGTCGACTACAATGGAATCGCCCACCGGTGTAGACACATAAACTGGAATATCCAGAGCACAGATAGATACGGCCAAGTACGGTGCAAAGTAGGAAGACACATATGAATATGTAGACCCATGGTCAAATAATACTGAAGCACCTCTGTCACAAATAAGAATGATACCTGTAATCACAGCATCTGATGCCTCCGCCTCTGGCCTGGCTGGTAAAGCATAGAATCGGGGATCATCATCTCCCCTCGGAGATACATCCCTAGGACGGTCATCAACTGGCTGACCTCTACCTCTGGCTGGACGGTCTCCACCTCTACGGTCTCGACCTCCAACTCTATGATCTTTACCCCCGCCTCTGGCTGGCTGGGCAGACTGAGGGTCAGCTGGGGCCTGAATCATGGGACGAGGGCCCCGCTGCTGAGTGTTGCCCGTCGCTCGAGGGCAGAACCTGACAAGATGACCTTGGTCACCACAACCGTAGCAACTCTTAGGCTGATGGGGCCACTGGCCCTGACGACCCGAATGGCCTCCACGAACACTCTGAAGAGGCTAGGCACTAATAGGGGACTGATCTGAATACTGCTCACGAAACCCACGATCACCTGGTCCACCCTGTTAAGCCTGAAGGGCGGAATGGAAAGGCCTGGAAGACTGGCCCCTATCAAAAGATTCCCTGCCACCAGAAGAAGAACGACTAAACCTGCCTGAATGACGAGGCCTCTTGGCTGAAGAATAACCACCTCCCCGAGCAAGAGCCATCTCAACTCTACGTGCTGTATTAGCTGCCTCCTGAAATGATATATCACTCCCCTCTCCCATAGCCATCTGAAGTCTAATTGGCTGATTAAGCCCATCTATAAACCTGCGGACCCTCTCCCGCTCTGTGGGGAGTATCACCGCTGCATGACGTGCCAAATCAACAAATCTCGTTTCATACCGAGTGACAGTCATAGTGCCCTGCTGGAGGCGCTCAAACTGCATCCGAAGTGCATCCGCTGAGTAACAGGGAGAAACTTCTCCAGAAATAACTCTGCAAACTGATCCCATGATAGAGCCGGGGACCCTGCAAGTCGAGTCAAACAATAATCCCTCCACCAAGTCTTGGCGGATCCTAAAAGCTTGAATGTACAGAAGTCAACTCCATTGGACTCCACTATTCCCATAGTCTTGAGAATCTCATGGAAACTGAATAAGAAATCCTGAGGATCCTGTGATGTGGCATTGCTGAAGGTAATGGTAAACAACTTGGAGAACCGATCAAGTCTCCATAAAGAATTAGAAGTCATGGCCGCTCCATCTCCGGCCTGAGCTGTGGTACCTGACTGAGTGGCCACAGCTGGCTGAACCACTGGTGCCTGAGGCTGAGGAGCTACTGGCTCCGGAGTACGAGCAATAGGAGTCTGGGCCCCTCCTCCAGCCCGAGAAGCGGCTGGTGCAACTGGTAATAAGCCTGCTCTGGCAACGCTGTCCATAAATCCCGCTATCCTGACCAAAGCCTCCCAAAGATCCGGGGTAAATAAAGCCTCTCCTGGAACCTGAGCTGGGGCTATTGGAGCCGCTGGGACTGGAATATCCTCGCCAGTCTCAATATGAGACTCCACCTCTAGAATAGCTGTCGGGGGCTGAGCTATGCCCCTACCACGGTCTCCGATACGGCCTCGGCCCCTGCCCCTAACGGAAGCTGCCTAGGGCTCGAGCTGCTGGTCAGCGGACGAAGAAGCGCGTTTCCTCACCATCTGCGAAAGGACAGAGTAGAAATTCAATCAGTAATTGAGGAACAAGTCGCACGACAAGAAAGAACAAATGAGAGACTCTTTCCTAACTCAATAGACTTTGGAGGACAAGTACGGACGTCTCCGTACCTACCTCTCAAACTCTACTAAGCTTGTTCGTGAATGGTGTGACCTATGTAACCTAGAGCTCTGATACCAACTTGTCACGACCCGGATTTTTCCCCCAACATCGGGAACGTGATGGAGCCTACTCGTGGTAGCTAGGCAAGCCACTATATTCACACTATCCTGTTTTTAGCAATATTTCATACTTAACTTATCAACAAAACCTTAACCTTAATTAAATAAGTGCGGAAAACTTTATCAAAATATAGATAATCAATTTCAAGGTAAAACAATACTGAAATCCTCTACCCAAGACATGGAGTCACCAACTCACGAACTTCTACTGAATACTACACATAAAGGTCTGAAAGAAAATAACATAATCTGTTTGTCTCGGAACGAAGAGACTACAGCTAGTAACATAAATAAGAGGAAGAGACGCCGGGCTTGCGGACGCCTGCAAGATACCTCGGTCTCGATATTCTCAACTCCCACGCAAGCTCTACTGCTGCTACTCCTGATCAAAACCTGGACCTGTGCAAAAACACACAGAAGTGCAGTATCAGCACAAACCGACCCCATGTGCTGGTAAGTGCCTGGCCTATCCCGGCGAAGTAGTGACAAGCCTAGGACCGTACACCCCCATAAACCTGTGCAGTTCTATATATATATATATGTATACCACAAGATAACGAGAAATAAT